>CM053787.1:879119387-879509387 GCA_028749045.1 Cupressus sempervirens
ACATCAATTTTATACATAATTTAATGCTCAACATATTAATGATATATGTCATGTAAAATTTTTAATATTACAAACACAATGGTGAAGGAAAAACATTTCAAATATTTGCAAGTATAGTAGAGAAGAATTTGAGCTAAAAAGTTAAATTGTTTATTTAATATTCTGATACGTAGATGAAAGGACAACTATATATCCTATTACAATTATTTAGATGAAGTAAGAAGTGAAAAATTGAAAGATGTGAAATAATCATATGGACCACATGTACAGTTCTCCATAATGATGTAATTATGTCACATATTCTTTAGAGATTAAAATTGTATTATGAACATTGTTCGTAATATCATCATCATAGACCTCTTTCAGCATGGGTGGAAAGGCATCTACTTTTGCAGATGTGTTACGTACATATTTGGTAACATCTTCCATCTCAATTATCTCTATCTCTTGTACATGATTAATTGATAAAGCTACATTCTCAAGTGCTTTTACCATAGTTTTACAATGTTGTTTAATTATTCATGCACACTTTTGAAACTATGTCTCAAAAAAATGATTTGACCCTATAGAAGAAGTTGGGCTCATGTCAACAATGCTTGATTGTCTATCAGAGGCTGCCATGCCTAAAATAAATCATAGAAAAAAATTTTAAAAACATTATCACCAATAAAAAAGAACACATTTATACTTAATTAGAGGGATATAAATTTTAAATAAATAACGATTTTAAAAAAACATAATAGGTTACTTAGTATAATCAAGTGTGGAGAAAATGACTATAAAAACCACATTGTATTAAAATTTGTAATGAAAATTTGGGTATAGAAACATTGTAATATTATAACCATTCATGGATAGTGAAGAATAAACAAACATAGTTTTCAAATATTGAGTAGCAATGTATTGGTTAAAAATCATGAAGCACAATCATTATGAATTTTTCAATCAAAGAAGGTCTTTATAATTTGAATTAATATTGTAGATACCTTAATTTGATGACCCAATTGATGATCATAGTTAAATTTACAAATTAGAGAATTAATAGAGTGAAATTTCAGCCTAATGGTACTTGCAACCATTAAAATGTGCAAATAATAAGGTTATCATGTTGTATTGAACATATCCAATTATAGTTTTCATTAACTTTGGAATATGAACTATGAATGTAAATAATAAGAATAAAAACATAATAGTTCACAATGATGATCATGCATAATGTAGGAGAATAAATAAATCTTTATTATTAAATAATATGTTTGAAAACATCAATGATTTTCAAGACTTCTCAGTCTACATTCTTCTACTTTTTCTTTGAAAGTTGCTTCCCACTTTTCATTTTCTCATAGTAGTAGTATGTAAAGGGTGGCATTATCCTCAAACCTTCCAGTGACTTAACATCAGATACATCCACAAATGTCAAGATTTTACTACTTTTTCTCTTGGACCTATGTCAATTGTGGCTTTTGAAAGAGTTAGCTCTTGAGATCTCTGAATAGTCAATGCCCATCCCAACCTTAATGGTAGTTGGAAGGTCCTACCCCTCTATAATGGTGCTATTGGTATTATGTCTGGATAATGATAATCAAATGGTATGCTAGATTAATTATCAAATTCAACTATAACATATGTTGCTAGCTCAAGTGGAGTAGTTCCTGGTTTGTAGACTATATTTCTGATATGTCCCAATGATCTATTCACAAGACCAGCTTCTATCCATAAATTTGTAGTCAACATTATTCTTGCATTGTTACTAATCAATAACTCAGTATTAAGTTCTTCACTTGATAAATCTTTATTTTTGTTACCATTCCTTGATTTTTTTGAAAGGCTACATGCAATTGGATGTCTTAAAGAATACAACATCCTCATGTTATGGTTATGAACATTGTCATTTGTAAAGAATAAATGCGCTGTCTTATTAAACTTGTCATTGCTTACAACATCCAATCTTATAGGTGTTCTTGTCATGAGCAAGTTCCAGTCATCTATTTGTGGATTCACATCCCTCACATTTGTGAGAAGCTAATGAAATCTTTGTTGTAGAATATTTTCTCCATCTTGCCTAAATACTTTATCTAGTATAACCATTGTCTTGAATTCTTTCCATAATAACTTTTCCCACCTATTGCTATCATATGTTGGTCTATCATTAACAAGAGGTAATTGTCCCAAATTGCCAACTAAAATAATAGATACATGTAAAAGATAATTACAAAATTTGAAGTTACATACATAAAGTAAAATGACAAGATATGCATTATATATGACCAATGTTAATAAGAATTAAGAGAAATTAATAACACCATGTGATGTAAAGAAAGGGATACCTCCAAAGCTTATGTCTTCCTTATGCAGGAAGGCTTGTCTAAGTTGATTATCTATATTTTCCAACATGTTTTGGCCAATGAAACACATTTCATCAATCAAAATATCTTTGATATTTTCCATCTCTTGTTGAAATCTTGTATGTCTTGTCCCTTATAGTTGGGAAAAATTTGTAATTGATATCCATAATTTCTAATGAATGGTAGATGCTCCTATATTGAAAGATGCAACTTGAGTTGGTGCAAGTAATAGAAGCAATGAAGAATTTTTCATTGATGCCATCTAAAGAGATTGATTAATGGCACTAATTAGATAAGACTTTCCTATTCTTGGCATTCCTTAGATTATCATAAATAAAGGATTTCCCACTTGATTGCTATGGTAATGTGTTAGAATAATGTTGACTACCTTTTGTTGCTTGTGACTGAGAGTTGTAAAGTCAATGCATTGTGGAATGTCATCATGCATAAGACATCCATTCTTTCTCATTTGAGGTGTGATATTTATTGCTCAGATTGTCCCCTCTTTAGTTTGATATTCACTACACCAGTTTGTATTTTTATCAATATCTCTTCTTCCCAACATGTCGATTTCAAAAACTAGCATATGCTGACTAGGGTGTGACCTAGAAATTATTTCCCACTCATGTTTTGTAGTTTTTTCCCAAATGGCTCCATTATATTATATCTCTAAATCACTTGAAGGCTCATCATTTTGTGCATGTTCTTGCCTTTGGACATGCCACGGATTATAGTTTAATGAGTCCCAATTTTCTACTATAGTATCATCATCATGACCAATGTCTATCTCGACATTACGAAAAGGTTTGTATAGTATGAACTTAGACAAATGAAAGCCCACCCACTTATCAAAATCTTGCGCAGGAATAGAAAAAATACCTTGGAAAAGTCTAACAATAGCCACTTTCTTTCTCAAGCCCCATTTATTATCCCCTCTTCATTTAGGATTATACATCTAGGCCCTTGCTATATCAATCAAATCAATATCTTCCATACAAAGTGATCTTTTTTTATAGCCATCAACTAAAGAATTTGTGAATTCTTCCTTATTTCTGTCATCATTGATTACCATGGGTTTGGAAACTTCATGTGATACATTTTTATTAACAAACTTTTTGCTACACTCCACCAATAGAAGTTCTAATAAAATATGAAATGTTTCTTGAGCTCCAATATCTCTTTCTATAACTTTCTCTGTTAAAATCTTTCTATATGCTCGTGATGCTAAATCATCAGGATTTGAAAGATTTGAAAGATGCATCAACATTTGTTGATATATTTTAGAGCTTCTCTCTACTTTTGTTACATACTTTGCAATATATTTGATAACTACATGTCTTGAAAGGACAGGTTGCTAATCAACATTGGCCCTCCATAAATGCAGTATGTACCGATTGTGTGTATTAACTCTATCATCATTTCTTTTTGGTTCAATTTTTTTCTCACTCGAATCTGAATTGATGTATAACTTTAACCCCTCCAAATTTAATTGCCAAGGAGCATTATACTTGAAATATTGGCGAACACATACCTTGTTAACCCAACTTGTTTTTGATTAGGAAAACAGGTTTTACAGGGATCGTGAAACCCAAAGTTTTACAACTAAAAACAACTTAAAGAAGAAAAGACAGAAAAAAAGCTGCTTCGAAAGGCCAAAAACAAAAAGGCCTTAAGCCTGAGAAACAAAGGCCAGGAACAGAGCCTAGTGGGCAGACTAGTGTCCCTTCTTTTCCATTGCATGCAAGGTTTCTGAAGCGTCACTTTCCTTCTGGTTTTCCTCTTCCTCCTGGATCATGGGGAGGAAATGCATCTGGTCCCCCTAACTTTCCTGGATTCTAGTCTCTTTCTGAGGATCTTCCCGGTTGGTTTCGTGCTTTGTAATCTGCTCTACGTACCCCACAAGACCGACATTGGTCAAATAGTCCCCCAAATTAACAATGTTTTCATTCAAGGTATGAAGGGTATCCACAATCCATTTAGTCACAATCTGGTGGACGAAATCTAGCCTTTGGACCTTCTGCTCGAGCTGGGTGATTCTGTACTCTTGATTGTCTCTAGGGTCTTGGCTTCTGTCTTTTTCTCGGCTGCCCACTTGGTCTTTACTACCTCTGGCCTCATGATCCTTGACATCCCCCCTGTTGTTGGTCTAGTTGGACCTATCCTTCAGAGTCTCAATTTCCTAAAAAAGCCACTTAACGAAGCAAAAATTGTCAACCAAGTTGTTCTTTGCATTGTTGAGAAAGTTGAAACCCATTTCATGAACATTGTCAGAGAGAACTAGAAGAGTTGGGTCAAGGAGCTCATCATAGTGGGTGCTACTATTTTTAACCCAACTTGTTGAAAAAGGTAAAATAGATAAATTAGAAAAAAAAAAAAAAATTGATTAACCTATAAACCATTCATCCTCTTTTTTATGAAGGCATGCTCCCTCCTTACAGACTATGTCTCTTTGAACAAAATTGAGTATCTGTTCATAATCTTGATCCATATCCATCTCAATGAGTTGTGTTGTATTCTTGAGGCCTGGATGATCCCCAAAATTCTAGAAGACCTAAAAATGATAATTCATATATTATTCTATTGGATAGAGGTGAGCAACACATATTAATATATAACTCATTTATAATATGAAACTTACATCTATATTTCTTTGATGTGGATCAAGTCTAGGATTTCATGCATGAATTATGGAGTCAAAATATCTCTTTGCACTTTTTCATTCATCCTCATTTGACCAATTAATAGTGTCCATATTTGGTGCCCCTTTGAGCCATGAGAAGCTATGAACATGAGGTGAACCATGATGTTTCCACTTGTATCTAAACCACTTTACTTTCATACCTTTTTCAAGTATTTCTTTCCTTAGCATTGTATTCCTTAAGTGCATGTAATAAGTGACTATATGTGGATAGTCGATGATATTCTTCCTTCTCCATCTTTGAGCCTCTTGTGGATTAGTAGGTGGTGTAACGACATTAGTGCATGTAAATTAGGCCACTGCATATCTGTTGCACTTAATGTGAAGACAATTGTAGGTGTGCCAAGTTGGTCAAGCAATTCAATTAATTCTACTTTACATTTTGCCCAATATGATCTTGTTCCTCTTAGACTTTCTATGGACTGCATTATCCTATGTATGAGATTATTATGTGGCATATTCTTCATATGTTCACACAATTCATTAATAGTAATTGGCATTTCCTAAATGGCCCTTTTTGCAAAAATAGATGTTGAACTTTTTGCACGATGTCTCATTACCATGTTCTTCACAAAATACCTTAATTGTGGATTTTTTCCAAAGTGGTGATCCCTATATTTGATCAAATTCTTTACAAATTAATGCAATTAGACTCATTTCATTCTAGGCTCTAACCAATCACAACTTCCATCTATAAATAATGTTGGGAAAGCCATATCCAACAACCCAAATGTGACATACTCATTAACAGGTGATGCACCTATAGATGGCCACTCAATTAAAGTAGAAAAAACTGCATCAAGATTATTAACCCAAGCATGAATTAATTCCATTTCCCTTTGAGCATTAGGTGGCCTTAAAGCCATAGAGTTTGTGTGCTCAATTATATTACCTTCGTCTATCTGCATGAGAGGACCTAAGAATACAACTGCATTTGCATCAGAATCAAACTCCATGTGCACCATCTTCAATCTATGAAAAATATTCTCATCCATATTTCTAGGCAAGTCATTAAGAGCACTTCCATCTATCTTGACATCTGCATAAAATTTATCATTTTGAACTTTGTATTCCAATGCTCTATAAATAGAATCCCTATTCACAATAAAGTTATATTGTGTACCACATTGATCCCTTCTTTGAATAATAATGATCAACTATGTGTGGCAAGAATTTTGATAATTGTTCAACATGCTAGGGAAAACTAATGGTATGTCCTTTATACTTATATTGACTGCCTGTTGCATGTGTAACTTATAGTATAGGGTTTACACATGCAATCAACATCCCTTCAACCTGAGTTAAATTTGCAAGCTCATGTGGTTGACATCCTAGATCCATATTATTCAAAGATGAAAACTAATGAATTCATATCTCTTGATAAAACCTATTTCATATTGGACCCTCACTGGTGTGATATACTTTAATTCCTACATATGACTCCTAACAAACATAACACATATTTGGTGTTGTCAAACTATCTATCTGATATCTAAATTGCATTTGTAATCTTCTAAATTCATATTGAAGCATACCATTTGGGTTGGGAATGTTTTCTCTATCATTTTTTAATTCTAAATCAACATGTATGTCACTTCTATGTTGTGGTGTTTCTGGTACACATTCTATGGACGGTGAGCTGATATTCTCAATAGTTAGTTGATTGTTTATATTTGGAGGGTACTCAAATATGTGAGTTGTTTGGGGTTCAGGAAGTTGAACTTGGCAACTCTATGCATTTTTAGGGAGGAGTCTACATTTCCCTAATCTCAAATTTTAGTTTCTAGTTAGGTATGTGTAGGATCATTATGTGCCAAAAAGTAGCGATGTGAAAAAAAAAGAGTTTGAAAATGTCTAAAAGCATTTCAAAATCCGCTCTGAATTTTTTTCACCCATCCTAGTACCAAACTTGGAAAGTAAAACCCAACCCTTATCGGGTATTCGATGTAATATCGAATACTTGATAATATCAGATACCCAATATTATATCGGATACCCAAAAATAATGGGTATGCTGAAAACAAATATATGACTGTGCAACACAACCCACGAGTTGATTTTTTTTTCTTGAATAACACTATCACTTTTTGGGTATCCAATATTATATCAGATACCCTAAAATATCGAGTATCCAATATAGTATCGGATACCCAAAAAGTGACAGTACTATTTAAAAAAAAAAAAAGAAACCGATGGGTTGTGTTGCACAATCGTATATTTGTTTTCATTATGAATATCCATTTTACTATTGGATACGCGATAATAGGTCTTTTTTTTTTTGTTTTTAATCAATTTTAATTTTAATTTAATAAATTTTATTATAAAATTGTTAGTTTTAGTTGAATTTGTTAGAATTTAGGGTTTTTTTATTTTAAAAATGTTAAAATTTAGGTTTTTTTTAAATATAAATTATGTTTTAAAAATTAATAGGAATGGCTAATCAAAATGATGACCATGAGGCAAGGAATCATATTCCTCGTAACCCCCCACCAAATGATCTAGTGCCCCCAAAAGTCATCCACGAAATGATCCTTTATCCCCTCAAAACCCTCCTTGAATCAAGGATTTGATAATTGAAAATTTCATTAAATTAAGGGGTTTGCAAAGAACATATAATAATGTACCCACATTGGCTCCTATGTTATCCATGTTAAACACCATAGTGGATAACATTGAAACCCTTACCAACAACTAAAATGTTGCTCTTTGTTGGTGTGACCAAATACATGAGATGTTTGATGATGGCTTGGACCATGATGAGGTTGCAGCCCTCAATATAACCAAAGATGATTTGGTTAGCCTTTTTGTGAACCCAAAAACTGGTTTACTAGTTGATTACAAAAAACCCAAATTATTGATTAAATGGTGCACAAATGATGACATACGTGCAAACTTTTTGGATCGTTGGTGGATGGTTTTTGATATCCCTCCACATAGATATTTAGAGGTGCCATTTTATTTCCTTAAAAAAATTTATATAGAATTTGTGTTGAAACTCAAAGTGAATTATTGGAGCATGAAGCCCAACATGGGTGTAGGACAAGGAGCTGCTCAGGATAGACCCTCTTCCTAGTAGAAGACAGCTGGCACTTTTGTCCTCCCTACTAATGTCTCCCCCCCTCCTCAAGTGCAACATCCTAATAATATCATAGAGGCTAGCTCTCATACCATTAGAGCCATTCAAAGATTGAGTAGTTTGTTAATATCTCAGACTAGGTTAGTCTTGTCTCCCTATGTTGATGATGCTAGCGCTAGTTCATCATTAGCTAGCTCATCACACATTTGTGTTCCTCACACATGTGTTACATGCAAGAATATTTTCCTGGGTCCCATAGGTGATCATCTTCAGTATCATTTTGTATTAGATGAGGATACACTACATGCAAATGCAGAGGCTACAGACCCTAATGTGAGAGAGGAGGGGAATGCAGAGGCATGGACCCCTTCTGTGTCAGTACATGTATACATTTTTTTGTTATGAAATATGAAATTTAAAGTTAATTTTTATAATAGATTAATTTTAATTTGTAAGCCATATTGACTTATACATGTATGTTATCTTCATTCATGTTTAGATGATGAAAGATGAGGAGTTGAGACAGGTTGATGATGCCATGCTGTCGGCCATTTCATTTGGCCTTTAGACATCTACGATACATTATGTGTGTTCTCGTTGTCTTTATTATTTGATATTGTAACATATATGGTTTATAATCTTTCTTTTATCTTACAAGTATCACTTGTCCCTGGGGGACAAAGTGCAAGGGCTGAGCCAACACCCATCGACAAAGAAAAGGTAATTAGGTGCTTTCTATTTGACTAAATATCGATGAGTTCTTGTAAAATGTTTATGGTAATAAAATTTAATTACATTCTTTACTTTATATAGGTTGTGGCTAGTGGCGATGAGCCTATACAAATTTTTCATTGTAGATGCTCAGGCATTTCTATTCGCACCGAGAGCCCCATTGTATGTATAAGTATCATTTATTTTTCATTTTCCTTATCTTTATAAATAAATAAATTCAAAACTGAATTTTGTGATATTAACAACTACTATTTTGTATCTCATAGGAAACTCCTAGTGCACACGAGGTTAGATGGGAGAGTTTTGTAGATTTAATGATATAGCCACTATATCCTGAGGAGGAGCCTACACTAGTAAAATGTAGTTTGAATTCATGATTAAATATTTTATAAATTTAGCATGCTATGAATTATAATGTTATACTTTAAGTTGTAGATTCATCTGATAAACATATTTGAACATACACAACCCACAATCAGTGATGTACGAGCATTGCCGAGGGCATACGAGAGGACTCTTGACCAATGCAAGAGGTCAATGAGAGAGGTATTTATTATGAAAGTTTAATAGTATAAATCTTCATTAAAAAAAAAGATCATTATGCATTTGAGTAATTCAATTTTAGATACAAAGAACCATATAAATTTAGTAGTCTGATCCACCTAGTGCAGCGAAGAGGCTGCATTTTGATCATCCACCAACACCCTAGGATAATATAGTTGTCATAGGATGTGTTATGAGACATTTTGAGATGTCATATGCCACATTGTGTATATGGATCTATGTATTTTGATATATATATTTGTGTACTTTGTCTAGGGATACATGATCTTTGATATATATTTATGTAATTTGTCTATGGATACATATATTTTGATATATGTTTTTTTCATTTATGTGCACAATGATATACATATTAATTTAGTATCTAGTATTGTTTAATTTATCGTGGATCATGTGTATCATTCATATTTATGGAATATCACTAATTTTGATCATGTTTGTTTTATTCGATTCAAATGCAATAATTTTTGAATAACATTTTAACAACTTTTATTATCAAATTTGGATGTAATGTTTAGTTTGAAGTGCTATCATGACATAAACACACTTGTTCACCTCGTACACAAGGTTCACATAACCCATACTAATCCACTTAACAAAACTAGCTTCATTAATGCATGCTATAATTTCAGACCTTATATACATGTTTCCAACCTTGTATGGTTGTGCTCAAACCCTTAAGTGAATCTTTGCACTCATTTTCACTTTGCAAGAAAAAGTTGCAAAAGTTGGAAAATTGCAATTTTGCAACTTTTGCAAATTTTGATTAATTTTTTATATAACTTTAAATTATTAATTAGATAAGTTCACCAAACTTAGTAAGGGGTGAATGATGGCCCTCATGAGAATTGAGTTATGACCCTTAGAAGATCGACCTCAAAATGCACTTAGAGCACCTTGGAGACTCCTCAGTATAGGGTGGCTGTAGATGATGGAGGCTCTCCATGGAAAGAACAAGGGTGTCACTAAGGTTCACCTACCCATCTAGAGCTAATGGTACTAATGATTTGATGCCAAGATCAATGGTTTCAAAGTGACGTTGTGGTGCACCTATGAACTAAGGCACATTGCAAGTTTTGGCATCGAGCGAGATTATTATGCTGAATCCAAATAGAATGTGATCTCTTGAAAATGAGATAGTTTGTTTTAGAATTTGGCATCCCTGTCCTATAGAATTTGATGTTTCATTGATAGCCCTCACGAGCTTCGAGTTATGACCCTTAGAAGATCGACCTCGAAATGCACTTAGAGCACCTTGGAGACTACTTGTTATAGGGTGGTTGCAGATGATAAGTTCCTTTGTGGCCCAAAAAGAGTGTCATTAGGGTTCACCTAGACATTTATAGCTAATGGAACTGATGATTTGATGCCAAGATTAGTGGTTTCAAAGTTACGCTATGGTACACCTATGAACTGAGGCACACTGCAAGTTTTGGCATCGAGCGAGATCATTGTGTTGAATCCAAATGGAATGTGATCTCTAAAAAATGAGATAGGCTATTTTAGGCCTCATGTCACTATCCTATAAAATTTGACATTTTATTGATAGGCCTCACGAGCTCTGAGTTATGACCCTCAAAAGATCGACCTTGAAATGTACTTAGAGCACCTTGGAGACTACTCAGTATGGGCTACCAGTGGATGATGGAGGGTCTTTGTGGCTAGAAAAAGGGTGTCACTAGGGTTCACCCACCCATACAGACCTAATGGAACTAATGATTTGATGCCAAGATCAACAATTTCAAAGTTATGTTGTCATGCACCTATGAACTGAGGCACACTGCAAGTTTTGGCATCGAGCAAGATCATTGTGCTAAATCCAAATGGAATGTGATCTCTCAAAAATGAGATAGGTTATTTTAGGCTACTACATTACCATCCTATATAATTCAATGTTTTATTGATAGCCCTCACGATCTTCGCGTTATGACCATCAGAAGATCGACCTCGAAATGCACTTAGAGTACCTTAGAGACTACTTGGTACAGGGTGGCAACGGATGATGGATGGTCTATGTGACCAAAAAAAGGGTGTTACTAGGGTTCATCCACCCATTTAGAGCTAATGGAAATAGAAATTTGATGCCAAGATCAACGGTTTCAAAGTCACGCTATGGTGCACCTATGAATTGAAGCACATTGCTAGTTTTGGCATCGAGCGAGATCACTATGCGAAATCTAAACAGAATGTGATATCTAAAAAATGAGATAGGTTAGTTTAGGTCTCAAAATCACCATCATATATAATTCAATTTTTCATTTATATCCCTCACGAGTTCTGAGTTATGACCCTCAGAAGATTGACCTTGAAATGCACTTAGAGTTCCTTAGAGACTACTCAGTACGGGCTACCCGCAGATGATGGATGGTATCCATGGCCAAAACAAGGGTTTCACTTGGGTTCACTTGCCTATATAGATCTAATGGAATTGATGATTCAATGCCAAGATCAGTGGTTTCAAAGTTATGCTGTGGTGCACCTATGAACTAAGGCACATTGCGAGTTTTGACATCGAGCAAGATCAATGTGCTAAATCCAAACGAAATGTGAGCTTTAAAAAAATAAAATAGGTTATTTTAGGCTTTGGAATCACCATATTGTATAATTTTATTTTTCATTGATAGCCCTCATGAGCTCTGAGTTAAGACCCTCAAAAGATCGACCTCGAAATGCACTTAGAGCACCTTGGAGACTACTCAATATAGGTTACCCACGGATGATGGAGGGTCTTTGTGGCTGATACAAGGGGATCACTAGGGTTCACCCACCCATATAAAGCTAATGGAACTGATGATTTGATGCCAAGATCAGAAGTTACAAAGTTATGTTGTGGTGCACTTATGAACTAAGGCAATTGCAAGTTTTGGCATCGAGTGAGATCATTGTGCTGAATCCAAATAGAATGTGATCTATCAAAAATGAGATAGGTTATTTTAGGCGTTGGAATCACCATCCAATAGAATTTGACATTTCATTAATAGCCCTCACGAGCTTTGAGTTACGACCCTCAGAAGATTGACCTTGAAATGCATTTAGAGCACCTTGGAGACTACTCGGTATGAGCTACCCATGGATGATGGATGGTCTCCGTGGCTAGAACAAGGATGTCAATAAGGTTCATCCACCCATCTAGAGCTAATGGTGTTGATGATTGAATGCCAAGATCAGTGCTTTCAAAGTTACACTATGGTGCACCTGTGAACTGAGGCACACTACGAGTTTTGGGATTGAGCAAGATCACTATGCTGAATCCAAATGGAATGTGATCTCTTAAAAATGAGTTAAATTATTTTAGGCCTCTAAATCACCATCTTGTAGAATTTAATATTTCATTGATAGCCCTCACGAGCTTCGAGTTACAACCCTCAAAAGATCGACCTCAAAATGCACTTAGAGCACCTTGGAGACTACTTGGTATGGGGTGGTCATAGATGATGGCGGGTCTACGTGGTAGAAAAAGAGTGTCACTAAGGTTCACTAGCCCATTTGGAGCTAATGGCATTGACAATTCAATGTCAAGATTAGTGGTTTCAAAGTTATCCTATGGTGCACCTATGAACTGAGGCACATTGTGAGTTTTGGCATCAAGTGACATCACTGTGCTGAATCCAAACATAATGTGATCCCTAAAAAATGAGATAGGTTATTTTAGGCCTCGGCATCACCATCCTATAGAATTTGATATTTCATCGATAGCCATCATGAGTTTTGAGTTACGACCCTCAAAAGATTGACCTTGAAATGCACTTAGAGCACCTTGGAGACTACTCGGTATTGGCTACCTGCGGATGATGGAAGGTCTTTGTGGTAGGAACAAGGGTGTCATGGTGCACTTATGAACTGAGGCACACTATGAGTTTTGGCATCAAGCAAGATCACTATGCTGAATCCAAATGAAATGTAATCTTTAAAAAATGGGATAGGTTGATTTAGGCCTTGACATGACTATCCTATAGAATTTGATGTTTCATCGATAGCCCTCACGAGCTCTGCATTATGACCCTTAGAAGATCGACCTCAAAATGCACTTAGAGCACCTTGGAGACTACATGGTACGGGCTGCCCACAGATGATGGAGGGTCTCTATGGCTGAAACAAGGGTGTCACTAGGGTTCACCCACCCATTAGGAGCTAATGACACTAACAATTCAGTGCCAAATCAGTGGTTTCAAAGTTACGTTGTGGTGCACCTATGAACTGAGGCAGACTACGAGTTTTGGCATTGAGCAAGATTGTTGTGCCAAATCAAATCACAATGTGATCTCTAAAAAATGAGATATTTTATTTTAGGCCCTAACATCATCGTCTTGTAGAATTTGATGTTTCATTGATAGCCATCACGAGCTTTGAGTTACAACCCTCAAAAGATCGACCTTGAAATGCACTCAGAGCACCTTGGAGACTACTTGATATGGGGTGCCTTTAGATCATGGAGGGTCTTTGTGGCTAGAACAAGCATGTCACTAGGGTTCATTCACCCATCTGAAGGTAATGGTGCTAACAGTTTGATGCCGAGATAGAAAATATGAATGAGACGGTAGCTAACCAAAGCTTAGAAGATTATTTTTATACTATTCTAAAATTTTGTTGTGAGAACCTTGCTACTAAAAATTCATTGTATATGTATTTTTCCTAATGATTCTAAGCATGAATGTAAGATGGATCCATTTCTTAAGAGCATTCAGTAGGTTGATAGTTGTTATGAACTTTGAGCTACCTTCACAAAAGGGGGGGACTCCTTGAACATGGAGGAAGAGTTGGCATGGTTGTAATAATGCATGGCAACCATGATGAACCAACAAAAAGGATAAACACTATAGAAACCAAAAAATCAAGCTTAAAGTTTGTGCTTTCAAGAGGTTGTGCAATCAGGTATTTTTCCCAGCTCGTGTCAATGGAGGAGCCACCATTCAAACTAGCACTAGAACATGACGATGATTATGGAGAGGATCAAATGCAACATGTTGATTCAATCCCAAATGTTGATACTTTCAATCAACAAAGTGAATTAAGTCACACCATTTTCATTTCTCAATAGATGTTGCATCAAATGATTCAATATTTTTCATTTATCCATATTATGGTATTTTCCTTTAAGCGTGTTAATCATGGCACTTTTGAGAATAAAGTCAAATATTTTAGCCAACTAGTGAATGAATTTATTTAGCATTTGTCTGGTTACTAGTTAGGGTAGAGTGGGTTAGTTTTCAAGCTTTCTACAAGTGTTACCTTTGGATAATACTTGCCAATTGTGGAGTGTACATTAAGCCTAAATTTGGCTTGTTAATATCTTTCCTTTCTTGTACATAGATTCAATAGGAATTTTGAATTCTAGCTCAACATTTTTGGGTAAGTATGATGATATGTCACTACCATGTTTCTCTTCTAATAAACCAACATGGAAAAAGGTTGAAAGGTGAAACACTTATTTTAATTTGACATATCTTTAGAGATGTTAATTCACCCCCCTTAGGATCATATAATAAATAGGATTTACTAGAGTCATAATAACCAAAAAGGATTAATTTTTCAATGTTAGTATCATAATTCGTTGTCATCTCTTTTTGGGATATGTTAACCTAGGTTTACTGAGTCTAGAATAGGTTAACCTAGGTCCAACTATTCCAAAATAGGATGACTCTGGTTGACCTATTCCCTAGGGACTTTGTGTCCCAGTGCAATTTTTATCTTAGAGTTGTAAATTTGGAATTTGGGTGACTTGTAGGCTTGCTTTGTTTTTTGCCATTTTAAAATTTGAGCAATATAAATTCATGAAACCCTGAAGAACACATGTATGCAAGAACTTGTCAGAAATTGGTAAAGAGAAAAAAAGACAAGGTTTTAACTTTGACAATATAAAAGATCACATTATTAGAATAAAATAATGAGTAAAATATAAAATGGATATATATGGACAACAAAACTTTGAGTTTATACAAATAGATTAGATAAATATAGCAAAGCACACAAGTGTTTCAATAAGTTTATGTGATTGTTGTCACACAATTAGAGCCTATATTATATATAGAACCCAAAATTTGACTTGAACTATAACAACCAAATTTAATAAAGTGTAATAGAACCACCATAGCATTCCCAAGATATAGAAAAACATTATCCAAATCAACTATTTTTTCCACCCATCACTCTTCTTGCACTACGAGTCTTTGTTTATAATAACTTAGAGATGGAAAGCTCATACCATAAAAAGAAATGAAATGCATTGATAAGACTTGTAGTAAAAGTCTTACAGAATATTAGCATCATAAAATAACTTCTTGTTTCAATGCCTCTTGAATGAGTATTCAAACTTATTGACACCTTCCCCAAATTGTTTTTTAAGGAATCAAGTATTCTAATTATTCATCCGTATTTTCTAGATTTGTCTTATTTGATTAGTTTGATAAAAATAGTTTTAATAATTATAATTTCAGCTCTATGTCAAATAAAAAAAAAGCCAAACTCATAATAAGATATCCACAAGCAATTATCTTTCATTGTCTCCTTACTTCAATACTCATATAGCTATAAATGCTCTTAAAATTATCCTTATAGCCTTGTATCACATGCAAATATGATTTGCAAGAACTTGTTCAATATCTTCCTCATATAATTCCTTACAAAGAACCTACCAAAATACAAATTAAGATATATAATTAATTTAACCTATCTTTTTCATTATTAAAAAAACCATATATAAAAAAACTTCACATTTTACATCATAATACATCATAAATCTTAGGAATTCTCCACAACACCCCACCCCCTACTCTTCATGATGTACATACATTCCATTATCATAAAAAATATTAGTAACTTATTGTATTAAACAAGATAATCATCAGTTCATTGAATCATTATGAAGAAAATAACATAAGAAGTAAATATACCTAAACGACTGTTCCAGTAGGGTCCTCTCTCTGTTTTAGGGTCTCTAAGAGGGCTTCATGATCACCATTAGTAATAGTAAAAAGTTCTTTTACTTTTGGTCTTCCTTGATGCTTAAAAAACTTTACATTTTTTGCAATAATAAGATGCAAATATATGAGAATTATTTTGTGCTTTTGATAGTGTTCGAATGCAGGAATTCCATTCCTTCTAAGCAGGTATGTCCGCAGCCATGTTCTAGAAACAACCATTGAACTAGTAGGATATGTGAATCCATCATCATTTGTGATCGGTTGTGCAAGCTTTTTTTTACCTCTTACACAACGTGCTAACCAATAATTATATTTCTCATCATTACCCTATGGTGCAACCAATGAAAAAACATGTCTTGGCTAAAGAAGATCTGATAGATGGTTATGCTCAAGTGAACTTTCCATGTCATCATTTTTGATAGAGGGTATGGTAGAAAATGGAGTAAGATAATGTGGAGCCCATGTGTCCACCCACTCACTTGACTCACATTGATCCCAATCACATTGAAAACAACTAGGACAAAAGCAAGCTAGTTGTCATGTCCAAATGGTCCATGTACTAGAATAAGAGCTCCAAATTGAATGCATTTTTGATGAGTCTCTCACTATAGTACAATATGATCTCTCACCTATGGACCCTTCCTCAACCAACCAAAAGAACTTGTGTACCACTGAATCAAGAGTCCCCCCCAATGATAATGCTAAATTACACCAATCAATAATGCTATGAGCATCAAGAAGCTCTGCTACTAAAATCTTCAATTGCTCCTTAACAAGAGCTCTCTTCGCACATGCCCCTACTCCATCATGTTCCCCTTTCCCATGGCTAGACTCAAAAAAACTCCAAATATGAGGTACCGCCTCTCTATGTACATCCTACATAACCAATAAAACATAAAAGCATTCTTGAATTGACCTGTACAATTATCTAACCAAATGATATGTCTATCCATAGAAATTGCATGCTCCTATAAGAAATTAAAATATTTTTCAAAAAAATGTTGTACAAACTCATGAGAGTGAGATCTATCATCACTCATATAAAAATGATACTCTTTAATAATCTTTTGATTATCTTTCGCACTATCAGGAGAATTTCTATATGTTATGTGTACGAAAATAGAAATTTGAATGGAGTCATAATACTGAGGTTGTGTCTCATTTTGAGGTTGCAATGTGTAGTTCTTATAAAAATCAACAACTAATATAATAGTGCCAATGGTAAACGTGTCCTTACACATTCTAAATTGTTTATCCAACCACTGAGACCTGTGACTATGTCTTCCATACTTATAGAAAAGATTTGCCTTGAAATCTAAAATAAAACTAGCCACACTGATTTCTTTTGCAACTAATTCACATCTAGAGCCCTCACCCACAGTCTTCAATGTGTATTTCACCATTTCATATACCTTTTTTTATAATTGTCTTTCAAAGATCTTGTTCACACCTCTCATGGAAACATGGGTCAAACTTGGATAAGCCACCGCATTCTGAACACTTCTCATTTAAGCAAGCATTTTTATAAAAGAAACAACCATCAAATCTACAACATAAAAATTGATCTAGAAAGTCTCTTGATGATTTTGGAAGCCCACTAGCACCACAATTCTACAAAAAAATATTACTATGCAAAGTAGAATGGATGGAGCGTAGTAGTTCATGGTGCATAGAAAACTTGACATGATATTTGCAATAACATGTATTATGAATTTTAAGTGGCACACAATAAAATGGCTTCAAAGATTCAAGAACCCTTTGTGATATATGAAGAATTGAATGAATCTCTCTAAATTGTGTGAACAACATAGTTTAACTTACCTCCAAATAGTGTTTAGGATGTGGCATGTGGTCTCTAATGCCAATTCTCAAGTTTAACACGTCTTTAGCATTGGGTGATACTCATGAGCTAGAGTGCCAAAATTGCGTATTTTCTTCCTTCACATAATTGGATAGCTTCTTATCAAAACATGGAGTCTCCCACAAAAAGTCCATGTTTCATTTTGAAGAGGATCATTAATTCTCTCTTCTCTACTAGGTGCTCTTCTCAAAGTAGTAAGATTTAGGTTCAAGTCAATACACTTTTGTCTCATATATCTACCCTTTCTCAAATGATGACTTACCAAAGAGGTTTTAATAACCCTTCAAGTCGCTCTCTTATCCTTCTCCTTGCTATTTTTCCTAATGCTATTGAGAGCACTAAAAGGATTCTTCACAATAATGGCATTTCTTTCCAATTTTTTATTGACATGAATCTTCAATTTTGAAAGCATAGGTCTCATCTTTTGCATATTTAATAAGTGCATGAAAAGCTGGCATTGCTCCACCACTATCTTGTTGCCAAAAAACATCATATATAGTCTTCAAGCCCATAACCAAATGGTTCTTTTTGATTTTTTCCCTTCCAAATTGGTAATAATCATTTCATCAATTTCAATTATCCATTTTGGTGTTCTAAAACCTTCATCTTGATTATAATTAGGTGATATGTAAGGTTCCTATGCATTGGGTTCCTTGCATTGTCATCTTTGGCATGTTCAATCATGCAATTTACATTATGACCTGGTATGTTTCATCCTCCAAATTTTTATTCTCTAAATTTTCAATCCCAACATCATCATTTTCAATTGGTACATTTTCATTACCCAATTGCACATATTCATTATCTGACTCTCGAATTTCACCTTCAACTAATTCATCGTCAACTTGACTCACATTTAACATACCTCGTCTTTTCCTTCGATGATTTACTTCGTCCATTTATCTATATGTTGTAATGTCTTCATTGGATAGCTTCCTTTTGTGTTTAGCCTTTCGACAACTGGTGCTCCCCATTCAGATGACAATATTAGACACCTAGGGATATACTATCAGACTTTTTTTCGATGGTTTGGGCCCCAAAATGTGACTTTTCAAAAAACCCATGAAAATTGCTCACAAAAAGTGATGTCGAGTCTACAGTGATAGGGAATATTTTGGGAAAATCATGCTAGTAAATATCAAGTTAAATCAGATACTGGATATTGCCATCAAAATATTGGAGGGAAAAATGAATTACTATTGATTATTACTGAGTAATGAGTTATGAATTACCAAAATATATGAGTTATGAATTATGTATTACCTTATAGAGTATTATTATATTATATTATTATTAAATATAATAATATATGTTATTATTATTATAATCTATAAGTAAATTATATATATATATATATGAGATTATTATATTATATTATTATTATTATTAAATATAATAGCATAATATATGCTATTATTATTACTATGACCTATGTTAACTATTAATATAATAATATATTATGTTATTCTTATTATTATTACTATCTATAAATATAATATATTATTATTAAATATAATAATATATGTTATTATTATTATAATCTATAAGTAAATTATATATATATATATATATATATATATGAGATTATTATATTATATTATTATTATTATTAAATATAATAGCATAATATATGTTATTATTATTGCTATGACCTATGTTAACTATTAATATAATAATATATTATGTTATTCTTATTATTATTACTATCTATAAATATAATATATATTAATATATATGAATTATTATATTATATTATTATTATTTTTACTATATTATTATTATGACCTATGTTATTAATATATAATAATATATTAAGTTATTATTTTTATTATTATTATCTATAAATATAATATATATATTAATAAATAAATATATTTATTTATATGGTTATTATATTATATTATTATTATTTTTACTATATTATTTTTATTTGTTACTATAACAACATATAACATTGTTGTTATTATTATTAGAACATATGTCTCTTGGGGTCCTAGCACCCTTAAGGACATATTAGAAATGTTTATATGGGTCGAAAGGGGCCATAGGATGACCTATGACCCCTTTCGACACATTCCATGATGACATATGTCTCTAGGAGTCGTATGACCCCTAGGAACATATTACAATCATTTATATGAGTCAAAAGGAGCCATAGGATGACCTATGACCACTTTCAACACATTCCATGATGACATATGTCTCTAGGGGTCCTAGGACCCCTAAGGACATATTAGAATCATTTATATGGTTTGAAAGGGGCCATAGGATGACCTATGACCCCTTTCAACACATTTTATTGCAACATATGTCTCTAGAGGTCCTAGGACCCCTAGGGACGTATTAGAATAATTTATATGGGACAAAAGGGGCCATAGGATGACCTATGGCCCCTTTCAACACATTTCATGATGACATATGTCTCTAGGAGTCCTAGGACCCCTAGGGACATATTACAATCATTTATATGGGTTGAAACGGACCAGAGGATGAACTATGACTGCTTTCGACACATTCCATGATGACATATGTCTCTAGGGGTCCTAGGAACCCTAGGGACATATTATAATCATTTATATGGGTCGAAAGGGGTCATACGATGATCTATGAACCCTTTCGATACATTCTATAATGACATATGTCTCTAGGGGTCCTAGGACCCCTAGGGACATATTCGAATGATTTATATGAGTTGAAAGGGGCCATAGGATGACCTATGTCCCCTTTTGACACATTCCATGATGACATAAATCTCTAGGGGTCCTAAGACCCCTAGGCACATATTAGAATCATTTATATGGGTCGAAAGGGGCCATGGGATGACCTATTACCCCTTTTGACACATTTTATGACAACATATGTCTCTAGGGGCCCTAGGAAACCTAAGAACATATTAGAATCATTTATATGGGTTGTGAGAGGCCATAGGATGAATTATGACCCCTTTCAATATATTCCATGATGACATATGTCACTAGGGGTCCAAGGACCCTTAGGGACATATTACAATTATTTATATGGTTCAAAAGAGGCCATAGGATGACCTATGGCCCCTTTCGACACATTTTATTACAACATATGTCGCTAGGGGTCTTAGGACCCCTAAGGACATATTAAAATTGTTTATATGGGTCAAAAAGGGCCATAGGATGACCTATGACCCCTTTCGACACATTTTATTACAACATATATCACTAGGATCTCTAGGGACATATTATAATTGTTTATATGGGTCGAAAGGGGTCATAGGATGACCTATGACCCCTTTCGACACATTTTATTACAACATATGTCTCTAGAGGTCCTAGGATCCCTAGGGACATATTAGAATCATTTATATGGATCAAAAGTGGCCATAGGATGACCTAGGACCCCTTTTGACACTTTCCATGATGACATATGTCTCTAGGGTTCCTAGGACCCCCAGAGGCGTATTATAATCATTGATATGGGTCGAAAGGTTCCATAGGATGACCTATGACCCCTTTCAATAGATTCCATGATGA
The DNA here is from genome assembly GCA_028749045.1 of Cupressus sempervirens. Classification (NCBI taxonomy): domain Eukaryota; kingdom Viridiplantae; phylum Streptophyta; class Pinopsida; order Cupressales; family Cupressaceae; genus Cupressus; species Cupressus sempervirens. Next base: position 879,141,090 of record CM053787.1, read on the forward strand.
CATATGTCTCTAGGGGTCATAGGACCCCTAAGGACATATCAGAATCGTTTATATGGGTCGAAAGGGTCCATAGGATGACCTATGACCCCTTTCGACAAATTTTATTACAACATATGTTTTTAGGGGTCCTAAGACTCTTAGGGATATATTATAATTGTTTATATGTGTTGAAAGGGGTCATAGGATGACCTATGACCTCTTTTGACACATTTCATGATGACATATGTCTCTAGGGGTCCTAGGACCCCTAAAAAGATATTATAATCATTTATATGCGTCGAAAGGGCCCATAGGATGACCTATGATCCCTCTCTATGCATTTCATCACAACCTATGTCCCTAGGGGTCCTACGATGATTAGGGATGCATTTGGTTGGTTCCAACGCATCAAGAGGGATCAGAGGTCAACCAATGAGCCCTCTCGACACATTTCATGACAATTTATGTCTCTAGGACCCCTAGGACCCTTAGCGACCCATTAGAAATGAATTGAAAGGGGACACTAGGGGCCCTAGGGACATATGTTGTCATGAAATGCGTTGAAAGGGGTCATAGGTTAACCTATGACCCCTTTCGGTGCATTTTATAACAATATTATATTTAATAATAATATAATATTGTATATTTTAATTTAATAATAATATAGTATTAGATTATATAACAATAATAATCATATGTGTTACTAGATTATAGATTTTATCATAATAATAACCATATATATTATTATATACAATAATAGTCATATAATATTACTATATATATTTAATAATAATAATATTTATCATATATATTACTATATTATATTATATTTAATTATTATTATTATACATATTACTATAATATAACAATAATTATAATCATATATAATAATATCAATGTCCACACTTCCCCCAAATAAATTACCTTGTAAAATACTCTAAAGTTTCCTTCTCAAATTTGCCTCCCTCCAAAATTACCCTTTCTTCTCAAATTTCCCTCCAAAATTTCAATTGAAAAATCATGAGCCTAATCTAATACCCAATTTTATTTCAGGTATCCTATTAGGCTTAGTATTTACCAAGCCTATTTGGTCAACCCAAAAAATGTGTTTGAGAAGGGTTTCACTGACACTCAGACTTCGGATAGCCATCTGACAATGTTATTGTTATCGAAATTGAAATAAATGAAAAGGGTTTTTTTATAATGCTCTTTAGATTCCATTAGTATAATATCTATCAAATTCCAAGTTCGATAAGTATTTATTAGTTAATTTTCAACGAAGATAATTGTAAAGTGCTAATTGACATATTGATTAAAAAATAGCTATAACTTTCAAATGGTATAACATTTTTTAAATATAAAAGTTGCGTCACATTCTATGCTTCACCTGGTATAAGAAAAATAAAAATTAAATTAAATTTGTTAAAATTTTCTATTAATTAAGGTGGCCAGACATAGGAGTCTTTTTTTCCAAAAAAGTTTTAGTAGAAAATTTATATTTAATTTTTAATTTGAAATAAAAATACCAAAAAATATGCGTCACATCCGAGCATGAATCTAATTTTTATATCTATAATTACATTAAAAACATATTATCATTTGATTTTGATTAAGGTGGTCAAACATACACCTACTTTTTATTTTCGCCTTGAAATTTTCAAAGTACTACATTAAAATCCAAACTTTTGACCAATCAATTATTTTTTTCTCTAGATAAGGCCTAGTAGTTTAGAAACTACATTCAATTTCCTAGAGGTTGTTTTATTACAACTTTTTGATATAAAGTTCAAAACCACTTTAAAATTATGTGTCATGTTGACATAACCCTGATTTGTTGGTTTTTCACTGCCACTTAAGGCCATAGTTTGGTTGACCATGATCCTGCACATACCCAGTTGTTCAATTGTCATTTCTACACTTCTTTTTACATATTTTTGCCTATGCCCTTGATTTTCTATTACTCTTTGTTGTTCTCTTTCAGGTTCTGTCTCTTTTTGTTGTTGTTGTTGTTGTTGATGTCTATGATATTCTCTATGATACTCTCTTTGATATTGTCTTTGGTATTCTCTCCTTGACTCCTCTGATTCAAAATTCAACCTAGGTCTCACCATAGCTAGTAGAAAATAAACATTAGTGAGCTAACACTTATTTATATATACATGAAAAATATTTCACCAAATATTAATATATGGGATTTAAATATTTTATATAATTTATGCATGATGAAGATGGACATAAATTATCTTATTTATGATATTGTTGCATACATCATTTAAGAAAGATTGGTCTAAAAGACCTTTTATTAGAAAATAGCTCAATACACAATGTACTATTTTCCAATACAAAATTTTAATACCCAAAATAATAGGTAGTCCACTTTAGAAGATAGTGAACTCTCAATCTCTAATACAATAGAGTAATGCCCAAAACATATGTGACTCTTTGCACAAAAAGAAGCACAAACATATTCAATACCACTATCTTAATATCCATCTTCTATTAACCCAACCATGAGATTGGTGCAAGTGGGCTAGAGAACAGGCTTGAAGAGTTTGAGTATGTGTAAAGTAGATTTCAAAAAAAATTTGTTGATTACAGGGATTTTTTAGTGGTGATTAGTCGCCAAATGGCGAATATGTCCCAATTGGGCTATAGAAATTGGTGACAAAAAACACCATATACTAGTTGACCAGTTCGCCCAAATTTTATAAAATAATCATATAGTGGTTGGAACGTTTGCCACTATTATTACACAATTTCAACTTGGTAGTCAGGTTCTTCGCCCATATTTCTCTTTAATGTTTACTATTATTCACCACGAAATTAATTGAGTGTCTCTTTTGACAATCATCATTCACCAAATTCCCATTTTCCTATGTGAAATTTTTATTATTCCTAGGACCAAATTCGCCATGCATCACACACAATGGGGTCCCAAATTCCTGCCCTATTCGCCCACTCGATTACTTGAAATCATGTGGGCTTCGCCAAATATTAGTTCTTATCATATGTAACGGTCGGCCCATTCGCCAAAATGAAAACGGTTTATTTGTAGTTGTCTATTTAAGACATGAGTTTCTTTATTGAAACATGCCAAAAGAAGGAGCCTTCTTCATAGTATTTTGATTAGTAGAGAACCATAACAACTACAACTACGAGTCTATAGTATTTTATTGCAGCCTTAATTTGATGGAGATTTCATAGTCAAATTTAAATAGCAAGAGGATTAGGACTAATGAAGGTGGAGATGTCCAAGAGGGGCCAACGAAATGCAAAAATATATCTTCATACTTTGGAGGGGGTGGACGCAATAGTGTTGGTCAAAGTAAGGAAGGTACATCATTAGAGGAGCCTGTACAATCTCAGCTTACACAGGAGTCCATTCAAAAAATTGGGGAGCCTAATAAATCTAGTGATGGAGTTGCAGAACCTCATATCTCTAATGAAGATGACCTTGAAGAAGAATATCCAGTAAATAACCAGTACTAGGATGAATCAATCGACTTCAATGATGATGATGGTGCAATTAATAGTAACAGTGACACTAAAGGGAGAGAAAAATCAAAAGAAAAAATTGATCGTCAGTGGGAGATGGCTAGGAGATTTAAATTTGATTGTGTAGCAAAGTATCCATTCATTGAGCCCGTGGACAATCCAATTGTAGGTGAGCCACCAGTAGAATGTAGATGTGAAATTTGTAGTTGGAAGTATAAAAAGGAAAAGCGGTTGCAGCTTAAACTAGACACCATAGAGAAACATGTTGGTAAGATTTACGAAACCTCAACTGTAGATGGTAAGGAAATAAAAGTGGTAAGATATAAAAAAGAGAGCAATGTCAACATAAAAGGAACGAGGAGCAATGTCAACATAAAAGGAATGCTGAAGAATATTATATGTTTTAGAAATTTTAGATGAAGCCTGGTGAAGTTCAAGGTTCTATTAATGCTATTTTTGCAAAAGCAAGTGATGTAGAAGAATGTAGAAAAGCTGTTCAATTAAGTAATGTTTTCTATATTTTGAGCAGAGGGTGTCCAATGACAGACTATCCAGAAATGAGTGGTTTTTTACACTTTCTGAAAGTTCCTAACTATCCTGTCAGTCATTGGTCGATAAACAGTGGATGAGAATGGGCAAGTTGTATTGCGTAGGTTGAAATAGAGGATGTACAAAGAAAAATAAGAGTCGAGATTTATTGCATTGTCCTTAGATGGAGTTATGATAATAGATAATACATCATGGGTATGCATGCATGTTTATACTGTACAGAATAATGTCCACCAACCACATCTACTATTTGTTGCTAAATTGAGAGACAATGCAACAACAGAAACTTTATTTTAGTTAGTAAAGAGCAATTTAATTGAATATGGAGCTATGGATGAATTGACAATAGTGAAGAAGTTGGTCTGTGTTGGAGCAGATGTAGCTTAAGTAATGCAAGGTCAAAGGAATGGTCTTTGCACAAAGATGCAGGATTCTTGTTCACCATATGTTGTTGTCATTCACTATATGGCCCATAGGATGAATCTTTCTTTTAGAGTTGTGAAGAAGTTTCCTTCAATAAACAAGGTTGAAGCTTTAGTAAGAGAGTTGTATGCATATTTTTGTCGAAGTCCCAAGCATTTTAGAGAATTTCAACACTTTGCTGATGGAATTACTGATGGAAACAAGCTTCTAAAAGATGTTGATACTAGATGGATCTCTTTGGATGGACCAGTGCATCGAGTATTTTCCGAATATCAATCTTTGATTGGACTGATGTACGAAAATTGGGACAATGTAGAAAATCAGAGATGTGGTGACCTACTTCGGACGTTAAGCAATATAGAGACACTTTTGACTTTGGCATCTCTTCTTCCCATTCTAGAAGAAATGAGGTTAATTATGAAAAAAGCCCAACAAAGAACCATGTATATTTCAGAATATGCTTAGTTACGTAAAATTTCATGCCGAGCCCTTGATAGTCTCTATCGTACTGACCTAAATTTATTCGATGATAGATTTAATCAATGGAAAAAACTAACAGATTTGGACGATCCTGATAATTATTTAAAGATCGTTGAAAATGGAGATTTATGTGTTTTTGTAAGAGGATTTTAGATACCAATGTACTACAGTGCCCCAAAGAAGTGAGCTACAAGAGTTACAAGGGAAGAGTTTACCAAGATTGTTGAGTCTATAGCATCTACTACAAGGGACATAGCCTATAGAGTTTCCTCTAAAATAATATCATGATTCCCATATGATCAACTACTTGAGGCCATGGCAATTGTGTTTCCTCAATATTGGTCCTTCAACAATAAGGAAGATTATCGTAGAAGGTTGTTGATTTTGATAAAGGAATTTTGAAAATCTCTAGAATTCAATGGAGTGACTATCAATAGAATATTAGATGAGGGTCTTCTTAGACAGCAATCAGGCACCTTTGTAAGGACCATGAAGCATCAATATCAATTAATGCGTAACCCACATGAAGAGTGCTCGGCAACAAAGCTTTGGATAGAACTAAAACAGAGCATATTGTTGCGTGAAGAAATTTCAGAGTACTTCAAGCTTGCTGATCTATGTAAAACCATAATATTTGGTTTAGTGGAGGATGAGAGAGTTTTCAGTGCTTTGGGCTTCCTAAAATCAAAGCTAAGAAACAAACTACATGAGAATTTGGAATCATGCTTGAGGGTATACACATCTAGGTATAATGTCAATACTTTTCCTTTTCAAAAAGAAATGGAAATATGGAAGAAAAGATGCAAAAGAAGAATGGTGGGACTGGGCAACACAATTAACCAATCTCCTACAGTGACTCCAAGTGGGACAAGTACAGTTGGCAGTGGCACTAGCCATGGGATTGGGAGTCTGAGTCATAGAAGCGGAGGTCAGAGTGAACTTGAAGTTGAAGAAGACACAAATGAAAATGAAGAGAACAATGAAGCAACCGGACTACCAAAACTGGATGATGATGACGACATAGAGATGAATTGGAAAATTTAGGAAATTTTTGCTAAATTAGCAGTGGCAACCAATAGGTATTTTTTGAACTTATTAACTACTATATGATATCCTATCATTCAATGTTCATTTTAGATAAGCAAGAAATTAGAATGTATTACGTTTCATCATTAAAATTTGAGAACAAAGAGTACTATTATTGTAGAGTGTAGTTTATATCATGTCATCAATGATCATTCATATTTGAATTTGAAATTCTTGAATGAATTTTTTTTTCTATTTTATTCATTTATTCAACATACATTGAATTGGAAAACATGAAAGTTAGATAGAATCATAGATTCAATTCCACAATTAATAATTATTAATGGTTTTCATTTGCAATATTCAGCTAATATGGTACAATTATTGTAAGCCAATGACCTTGAATTCCCTTTTATAGAAAAAAGGGAGCAACAACAGCTTCAGGTCGATTTGCCTAATGTAAAGTCTCAAAATCTAAATCAGTAAGACATCTACAAGTCTAAAACATCTCTACAACTTTAGTTGTACATTTTTTCTTTTGACAGGTCGATTTAGTAAATTAGCAATTTTAGCATAGGCAATAGCATCTACAAGACTACAACATTGATACTGTTCAAAAAACAAAGTTCAAACTTGTTACTTTAAAATCAATTCTAGAGTCTAGACTGTAGTATGTAGGATAATATGAAAGATATTTATATATAGTAAAGATATAGTGATGACTGAAACTGAAAGTACTTTCACATACAGACTATAAGTTTCTATAGTATGCTCCATTCTTGTTTGGTTGGAAGGGCAAAATTTTTGATGTTATGGTAAATGACCTGCATTCTCATCAGCATTCCATACTTGGAAGAGCCAGTTTCAAGAAATGTTCATTCCACTAGTGCATGCAAATTTTTGAATGTTTTGATGCACTTTGCAATGCCTTCATGAGTTCTATCCTAAGGAAGGTTGCCTAAATCAGAGGTTATTTGATCCTCCAACTTTCGTTTGTAAACTTCTCTTCCAATGAAACCCATTGTTGAGAAATTAGGTCCAGGACTTGCTAAACCAAGAGTTATCAATTTTTCTATTTTATTGTTCATCTTGGTGAGCTTTGGCCAAAATAAAGAAAGAACTTCTTCCGCTTCTGTTAGTTTTTGACATTTATGAAATACAGAGGTCGCCTTTATTATTGAACCAATGTGGTCCTGAATTCCTTTGCTTGCCAAATTCCTATCAGCAGTGTTGTTGATTTCTTCCATAATTCGCTTTGCAGTTTTCTATCTCTAACCAAAACTTTTGTTCTCCTTAAGTTTCTCTTTCAGCTTCCCGAAAACATCTGTAAGAGCTTTGTAGAGTTTGAACCAATCACCCAACCTATCAGCAGAAGTCTTTATGTGCCCCCAGAAGTAATTTTTTATTTGCTTTACTGTATTATTTACATGGTCATTCAAGCCATTTTCATATTTTTTAATAGTATCATTTTCCTTCTTTAGGTCTTCTTTCATTTCTGAGTACTGGTGTTCACTATGTTTTCTTATTTTCTCTACTTTATTTTCCCACCCTTTTTCTTTCTCTTCCCACTCTTTTGTTTTTACCCTCTCATTTTCCAATTCTTTATTTAACTTATTGTTTACATTTGCAGCATTCTCCAAGTTTTTGTATAACTTTGTTGAAGATTCTTTTTCATCCTAGAGTTTTTTTCCCATTTTTTACAAATTTTCCCTCAGAGTTTTTAGTTCTACGTCCATTTGTTCTTGCTGTTCAGTTGCTTCTTTAGAGTTAGAGGATGAATTTTTATGCTTTTCTCTAATTCTTTGCATCTGTTTACTGCTACTTTCTCACTTGCCTTTACATTTGCCAGGTCTACCTTTAACTTATCTATTGTTCCCTGAAGCTTTCCTTTCTCTCTCTCCAACTTCATCACTAAACTATAGACCACTTGGTTGGTCATTTTGGACACATTTATCTTGTCCACATTTTTAATTTTGGATAAATCCATTTGGAGGGTGCTAACTTGAAATTCAGATGGATTTAACTAACTCTCTGGTGGATTGTTATCTCTAGCTGGGGGCATAACAACCATGAATTCCATCATATCTTTATTTGGGTCATATGTGGGAAATAGCCTGTTGGTTGCAGGTTCTGCATCACGAGCTGCAGCAATTGCTTCCATCTTCATTGTCTTACTATTTTGTCTATTCTTGTTTTTCTATTTTTCATAGTTAGTTACAAATTCATTGTAACGAAAATTAGGATTTTGTGAGATAGTTGAATGTTTGAATGGTGAAATAGTAGTAGCACTTGCTTTGATGTATGAGCTTCCACCAATACCATGAGGATAACCAACACCTAGACCCATTAGTGGGGTTTGTGGACTGTTCTGAGGGTTTTTTCCTGAAGGATGGGCAATTGTTGGACTCAGTCACCATTGGCGTTGTTCTACTAGTAGTACTACTAATACATGCCATAACCTTCTGCTTCTTTACACTTTCTTGATCTCTGGGACCAATTTTTTTTGCATCTATATATAATGTCCTTTTTGGACCACTAGTTGTAGTTGTACCCATGATATCTATAGCTGTGGGAGTGACATTTGATTCAGATTGAATCTGAGTGCTTTGAAGTGGAACTGTAAATGAAGCAGGAACAAATTTAATTAACTGAGATGAATCCAATGTGGATGGAATTGACTGAGTTGATGATTGATCTCCATGCCCAAGGCCTGGTTTCTAACCATGTTTTGGTGCTACAGGTGGTGGTTGAGGTGGTAACCAAACCCCTTCTCCACTGGGACCTAGACCACCAAAACCTTGGTAGCCCATTTTTTCTACAATTTTTGCCCCTTTGCTAGATAGAAGTTTTGTGGATGCATCAACTCCTCTCTGAATTTGTGTATTGGATGAGGGATTCAAAGAATCCTGGTCATCATAATCATCATCAGTATCACTGTGATGTGCTTCAGTTGGATGCTCCTTATTCCACAATTCGTCAAATATTCTATCCTCTTCAGCCTCATCATGATCTAAAGAGGTCTTTGGCTCATCGAGATTCTTCCTCATTTCCCAAAATTGAGAAATTTTTCTTCGACTCCATCCAACATCTATACAATCATTCATTAGCTCTTTTAGAATAGGTTTTGTAGATGGTTTATCAGCTTTCTTGTAGAAATTGGACAATGTCATGCCCTGCACTTTTCCTTTCTGTTTGTGCAATGCCATTATTTGTGATGACAATTCCTATATTGACATATTATTTTTAGCAGCATATTTCTCCATCTATTTTTTGACCTCCTCCTAGGAGTCCATATTTTTAAAATTTTCAATCAAAGGCATACTTTCATGTTGATATTTTCTTCCAGAAGTCCCAATGCCCTTAAGCCTTGCTCCAGTTATGTTTAGTGGATCATACTGCTAGTGACTGCCAACATCAAATCGAAAAATTGAAAAAAAGGCTTCTACCACTTTGAATCCTCTTCTCTCAAATGTGAACCCTCCAAAGGAGAATGGAAAGGAGAGAAATATCATTTTCTTTTGCTGACCATGAAAGAGTACATCTGTGTTCTCCATTTGTCGTACATATTCCAATGCAAATACCCTCTCTATTACATGTATTGGAAGTTTGTAGGGTTCTACCCATGAACCGTAAAACCTTAACACAGTGTACTCTTCCATTAAGTACCAATCAGCCAATTGTAGTTCACTTTCGAGTTGAATGCAATTTCTACAAGTAACAAGCAATCTAGGCATTGGAGTGCCTATAATTTTATGGTACATTGGTGCCAAAAAGAAGTCTACAAAATTCTTGTAGTTCCTTCTGTTATCAATCATCCTTATCTAAGGTGTCCACTCATATATTCGATTTTGGCCTTCAATCTGACTGCAAAGCTTGTTTGCCTCAAATAATGCACGATGCTTTGCTAGGAGAAGATAGCACAAGTAGGTTGTAATTCTAAATGTCTTCTCTAAACTTCTTTGAATCATTAGTAATTGATCTTGCATGCAACAAACAATGTGCTCAATAAAACAATATCTTACTAGTTCTTTTTAAAAATGAATATGATAAAGCATTTCAAGAATGTTGGTATCCACTTGTTTGTTACTATCCAATCCCAAACAAAATGCTAGCAAGGAAATATTGTCCTGTGCCCATGGCACAAAAAATTCAAAATCATAAGGAGGCATGTGATTTGGACTCAGCCTACAACTGCTTGTTATTCCTTTGATATAAGAATCTCTCTGTTCTGCATCTAATTTTTCATAATCATCTGCCAGCTTTCCTAGGTCAATATGTACATTTGATTGTTCTTTTTGAAACCCTAGGTTCAACAGACTAGCAAATTCACTCTTAGTTATGGACAAAATTTCCTCCTGAGTAATTTTATTCACAATTTATTTTCTATTTTCATCATAATTTTCGGCACAAAGCATAACAATTTCTCGGCAAGGGAATACTTGAGGTAATGCCATGTGTGCCAACCCAACTAGCCACGGTGCAATTTTATTTGCAATTGCATTTACACTACGGTTAAATGAACAAAAATTTGAAGCCTTATTTGGATCGTTCCACTTGTTTTCAAGTGCAAATCTTATCTCCATTATACCGTTATTTCCATGAATAACAGCATAATGTATATCATGGAATAAATCATTGAAACCTAGTGTTTTTAGCATATTATGGAATTATGTTATTTTGCCCATGTTATTCTTGGTACTTTTTTTGCCCATCATGGTAAATATTTAAACACAACTACAAACCTACAAGGGTGATTCAAAATTAAAACCTTACAGACTAATTTTTTTAATATAATATAAATAGTAAAATTGTAAAATTTAAAATGCGGGACGTAATTTTTCAAGATTTTAGTAGTTACACTTACTCGTTCACATTCATGTTGCCCTTAGTTTCAATTTTTGCAGAGAGCTGAGAGTCTAGAGACTGTAGTTTTTTGCTTTCCTCGGACCACAATCCTCAACCCAAAAATTAAGAATATGTAACTTTGTTGCGCTGTAACTTTGTAAATTGTAATTTGTAACCCCTTTCTGATTTCTAAATCTGCAGACAACGTATAACTGCAAAATTAAAGAAACTTAATGCGCCAAATTTTTACAATTTGTACTCTATAGTCTATAGTCGATACACTTGTCACGCAGTACACTTTCAGTATAAATGTGAGTGGAATTGTGGACCACTAGTGTTACTTAACCCGTCATAATGTATTAATGTCATTCATAACGTCACTGTTAACTGCAAGTGGAATGTGATTATGTCAATGTGTTAATTGAGTAGTGACATGTGTCATGTTTTTGGGACGCATTTGAAATGATAGGGTTTCTTTTTCCTTTCATCCCAAAACTCAACTTTGGTCATTGATCTATTAACATCCAACGACACTGGTGAATGGTGTGGTGGCCCCGTGGGTCGTGGGTCCCACTCCCATTAACTAAGGTAGTCAGGTATCAGGATGACTCACATCATGAGTCAGATGTGTCAGTGTCACATCATCACCAAATTGAAACTACATTGTTATTTGTTGGTCGACCGAGGAGTTTAGTGACATGTGTCATGTTTTTGAGATGTGTTTGAAATGATAGGGTTTCTTTTTCCTTTCATCCTAAAACTCAACTTCGATCGTTGATCTATAAACATCCAATGGCACCTGTGAATGGTGTGGTGGCCCCGTGGGTCATGGGTCCCACTCCCATTAAATTACGAGTATAGTTAGTATATTATTGTACTTGTCGGTAGGCTAGTACTATTGCATTCAGTTTGCACAATAAGTGAATTAGTTTAGAATCAACCAACCAATGAAAATGAACTGTTTTTCTTTTTATCAAATATTTCTAAAGTTTTTATATAAATTTATTATTCTCATATATTATCTATACTATTTATCTAAATGATAATTGGTTCTTTTTATTTAGTGTTATAAGAACCCTTTTCTTGGAGGCAACCTCCATGTTCATTTATTTTCGGCTAGATTCTCGCATACTTTTTGACATAAATTTTCTTTTACATAGATTTCAATATCACAATTTGTAAATTGAATAAGAAATAATTATATTATTAAAAAAATTAATAATTCAAGAAAAAAGAGTTTATTGGGTTAATCCTAAGCTAGGTGATTCTGATAACATTTTGATATGCAATAATCTATAAATTATACAATTTTAAATCTAGAGAAGGATTAGTTAGAACCTTCTTCACTAACTTGGTTATTAAAAATTAAAATTAAATAATTTAGTAAATTATTTTAAATGTATATTTGTATAATTATATATATTCTAATAAAATATTTAAATTGTTTTGTACCTAATTTGAATTTATTTTAATTGAAGTTAAAATTAGTAAATTTTTGTATTTATTTTAACCAATATTTGATATGCAAATTAATAAACCTTTTACAAACATTGGTATATCAATGAAATTTTTAGATTATAGAACTAATAGGGGACTAGGTGATTCCATTAGTTTCCTGCCAAAGGCAGGAACTAATAATATTTTATATTCACATAGGCTTTTATAAACAATTAATAGAAAATTAAAAAATATAAAATATTGCAATGTTGCATAAGTAAGCATAAGAAGTTAAAACAATGAAATACAATTTTATATGGAACTGAAACTCGGGAAATTTAATTGATATTTCTTGAAATTTACAAATTTACAAAATCAGAGGAAAACCCTAGAATCTAGAAGTATTGTACTATTCATTGTAGAAACCACCAGAATTGACCATGGTTGCAAATTCTTGTAGCCAGTTGTTGCCATCTTCCACTTCATCAAAGAAAACCATTTTCGAAGAAAATTCAACCTGATTCTTGTGCATTTCCTATGGTGTTGCAACTGCCCAGCAGTCAAGCCCAGTAAAAATGGTTGTAGGACCACATTTTGGCCATGTTCCAGAAGCTTGTGGACTTCACCCACCCAAGGGATCCCCACTTCTAAAACTGCGTGAGCGACAATTTCAATGTCATCACCCAAATATACTACTTTAAAATTGTTCCTCAGGAGCAGCAGAATTTCGGCCCTTGCTTCTCTGAGGTCAAGCAGGGAGGCTAGAAATTGTGACGTAATGTCACTGTTGACATGATACCAATTCTCATTCTTCAAAAACTCACGCCCCAGAACCATTTTGACAGGAGCAATAAGAAACTTTACACCAGAGCATGGAACAACCTCATTGCAAATTGACAACAGGTTTTCCTTAGGAACGTGACCTAGAAAGGCCTTCTGCTCATCTTCCAAAATGCATCTCAGGCAAATAGGGTTGTCCATCTTTACTGCAAATTTCAAACTAACACCAAACAATTAACAAAAAATTAACAAACCAGACCTATCGACTACCAAAAATGAGATGAGAAATGATGAAAGAAGTAGCTCAATTGCCTATAAATAAGCTTGGTGGGCAGGGTGCTAGGGATTATTTGTTTGTTTCCGTCTAACTGCCAATTCAATTACATTAAACTAGCAAATATTCTCAAATCTTGAACATAATTGCAAGTACATGCCGAAAAGGCCAATTGTAATTAAACACTAATACCATCCATTGTCCTGTAATGCGTGTGAAGCCACTTAACCAATGGAAAAGACCAATTGTAATTAAGACTAATAGTAATAGTACTACTGCTAGTGGACTGTGGCATGTCTTGTAATGCATGTGAAGCCGCTTCGCCGATAGAAAAGGCCAATTGTAAATTGTAATTAATAGTGACAAGACATCAATATACTATCTCCTGCAACTTAAGTGATACATGCTAGATAGAAATGTGTCACCATTTCGAACACTTGAACAAGGTTGAGGCTTCATTCCAGATGTTTGCTAGCATACTAGCGAGAGAATGTCGCTATCATTGACATGGCATTTAATTCTTTCTGGGTGCACTATACTCTGCATACAACTTACCTTGATACATGTCAACATTCTAGTGACTACCTCGACAATTTTTCTTCCTTTAAGAAATGTTGGCTGAAATTAAACCTTAGCCATTGATCTTGGATCATCAGACAATCTGAGTTCTCAAATAATACATTTAACATAATTACACTGGTAGTGGCCAATAATTTATGTAAGTTGGTATGTTAGGTTAGGCTACTTATTTCTCATCTTTTGAAAATAGCCATACCAACTATAACTTTCTAAAAACCATTCGCCATAACAAATAAATTAATTCAATTATTTAGAAAATAATTTGGCCACCTTTTTATAAAAAAGGTATCGGTTATTAAAATATTCGCCAACCAATATCCATATTTCAAAACATAATTCACCATCAATATTAATAATTTTATTAAAAACAAAAATTATAATCGCCATTATTTTATAAAAATTTTCTAAACTATTAAAAAAATCGCCACCAAATATCCATCCATTGAGGAATAATTTGCCAACACTATTAATTTTTTTCACCCAAATGATATGTGATTTGCCACAATTTTATAAATTTTGGGAGGGGAGGGTTCCTTAAAGTTATCCCTGGTTGACTAAGTGGAGACTCAAAATTTTCAACAACCATGCTTGACCACCAACAATCATTCTCATAGACATCTACAACCAAATCTAAAGGGATGTATCCTACTAGTGAAAGAAGTAAAGGCATAGGTCTAATATGTTTAGTAAAAAATTCCTCTATAAGAGGTTCTCATGTTAGCTCATCTATAATGAAATGATCATATTGAATAATATATTTTGGCTTGTGAGCATTTGTTGCATGGCCTATTATGGTGCCAAGGAACCATGCTCCTTGGAAGCCATCTTCATCACAACAAACTTCCACTTTTGTTCCAATATGGCAATTCATGATGTATACCTTTAACATAAACACAATGCAAAAAAGCTTTTCAATTACATTCATTTAGTTGAAAAGAAGTCTATAAAAAAATAGTTACTATTGAAATACTCATTAAAATAATGTTTTAAAAAAAAAACTTAATATTCTACAAAAAATTTACATTATAATATTTTAAAATGGCTTCCACATTTCAAACGTTAAATATAGTTAGGCAAAGAAAACATTATAATAAAAGACTTACTATTATAATATTAGAAAAATGACAACATTTCTTTATACTTTGGAAACATTATTACGTTAAATTTAATATTTATCTTTTAAAGTGTTATTATAAAAAGGAAAAAGAAAAAAGAAAAACTAAAAAGAGGTATTATTTGCATTTACAAACAACCAAATGGTGTATTAAATAAAACATTTGAAAAATCTGAATAAAACTACAAAACATAAGATCTAATTTATTTCTTACTTTGTTTTTAAGTTAATTGAGATAATAACCCAAAGCCTACTTCTTATTCTTTTTAAATACTAAGACTAACCTCAATCAAAACAATAATTATATTTATGATCTATTACCTAATTATTTATTATAATTACACATGTAATTAAATTTTAAACCTATTTTTCATCTTCAATTTTATAAAATTACTAAATTTAAAAATAAAAATCAATTTATAGTTCTACATGAATTATATTAATACTAAATTTGATTTGATTTAAGATCAGAATATTAGCTAGAAAGTTTAGTTGATAGATATAAAATTCTAAATGTTACTAAGAAATTCTATTTAATGTATTAAAGTTTCTAAATAAAATATCAAAACTAATTTCTCTGTTGTTCTCTTCTAAATGATTAAATCTATTTTATCTCTTGCTCTATTCTTAAGTATTTGAAATACCTAGCAATGCATTTAAAATTTAATATTTTGATTCATTTTGAAGTACACTTTAACAAATTTAAAATTTAAGCTATAGAACAACAAAATATAAGATTTAAATACGTGGAAACAATGGACTTGTATTCGTCTTATTTAAACTATACAACAAACAATATAAATTTTAAATATAGGGAAACAATGGACTTGTATTCTCTTATGATAGAGTGTAGTGCATATTGTTTCTATTCATTTCAATTCTTATCTAAGATAATGAAACTTATATAGATCTATGAAATTATTTAAAATAATATAATCTTGTTTTAAAAAAAATATTTTAAAAGCAATACCTCAAACATCTTTAAATTATTTTGAAATTATTTAAATTTATTAAAACTATTACTGAGCAAGAGTGAAACTTTAAATTTCAACAACCATCTAAATATTAAAGAATTCAAAATTACATTATTGCATTATTATTGATTTTAAAGGCCAAATCTTTGCTTATATAATTTTCAATGCATGTTTTCAAAAAATTGAAATGCATATTAAGAGCATACCTATAGAGCTCGTGTGAACCAGATGAATATAGGTGTCAGGTACGGTAGTTGCTACATAGAAATGAATGAATGAAAAGCTATCTTATATAATTAAATAAAAAGACAAAATGAATCATATGCGTCTTTCAACTTGATTTAAATTTTAATTAGAATAGAGAAGGCTTACTTGCCTGAGGTATACAACAAAGAGGTCATTTGGTTCGGATTTTGCAAGTCATCAAAAATACTTGTGATACCTCTTTTCCAAATGATGATGATTTGTTCACTTGTAATTCTAATTCTGCCAAAAGAAAAAAGTAAATGGGAGTTGAATAAAAAAGAACTAAACAAGGATAATAATCAAACAAAACAAAAATAACATCAACAAACATTCTGAAATATGCATAAACATACTCTGTAAGTTGAAATATTGTTCGATTCAATGTTGAATAGAAACCAAATTTGGTTTATATAAGATCAATGTGTGATGGTTCTGCTTCAACAAACCGAAATGCATAAAGATGGAAGTTTATTACTTTAATTTTACAATGCCTCTCTTACCTGTGTGATGTATGACCAACCACATTGATCGACATGAAATGGTCAGTTGTTTTCCTGAGACATTTTTATTTTCCACATCCCCTTGTTGCGGTGAAATACATATGAAACACATAGTTTTCTTAAGTGCATTGCCACCTGTATGTATTAATGTCATGCAGCACTGGCTATTCAATATCATGCATTCACCATAGTTTCTATGGAAACAAATTTAATATTAAAGAATTTAAACTTTCTTATAGTATTATTTTATCATACGATCCCGAAAGTATGTGTGAAAATTAATTTAATATGAAAGAATTTGAAACTTTCTTATATTATTTCAAATGGTTTTTGTAATTTGCATCGATTCTTTGTTATTGATAGAGAATATTTTTTAGCATATTCTTGTGCTTGGATTGGAACTTGTGCTGCCATTTTATAGAACACCTCTCGGCGTAATTTAAAAAATAAAATTAATTATGCATATTTCTATATCAAAATATACACTATATATTGAAATCATAGAATATTTTAAGAAGATTCTAAATTAATATTAGTAAATATTAATAAAATAAATATATATTATTATAAATATATTTTATTTAGCACACATATGTCATATATTATATCAAATAATATATTTTCATTACTAATTAAAATATTATATTGCCTATAAAAGATTTTGATAGTTTATTATAAATTTTAAATGTAAAATTATGGTTTTATAAAAATTTAGTCTGTCAACATGTATGGTCTAATAATTTTTAGCTAATCATATGTAGCTCAAAAATGGGAAAACAACATGGATTTGAATCATAATTTATGTCCATCCTAAATATCTTATAGAGGAGAGGACCCAATAGTTGAGCGGGGTCCAATAGTCGATCACCCTATCGTGAACACAGAGTCCAATCTTCTAACATATTTTTACTATATATTGTAATTAATTAATTAATTTATAAATATAAATATATTCAAATGTTGATATAAAATATGCTAATACTTGAACACATGAAAACATATAAATATTATAGAAAAATAAATATATGAATTCATTAATGAGTGAAATAGATAACTTTTTGTCTCAAATAAAATATCATAGCTATTTCATATGTGTGAGTCACTCAAACCATAATATGCTTAATTAAATAAATATTAATATCTTAGCGTAGAAATACTACTCTTATGTGTACAATTATTGGGGTAGCAATGTATATGCATGGAGTAAATCATATCAATAATATGTCTCATCACAAATATAAAAGGTGAATACTAATAAATGCTTTGTATTTTCTTATGAAATGTGTGAGATTGTCAAAAAAAAATTAGTGTTCAACTAATGGTCCTTTTGTGTTGGTTATAGGTTGTATTTTATATAATAATGTGTTATTTTTATAACAATAAATAAATATTTTTTGTTCAAGTATTTGTCCTTTTGTGTTATATATAACAAATATTTATGATTAATTATAACTATTTGGTCCATTTAAGATACATATATGTTACATTTCATATAGTCACACAATATTCTATTAACAAAAAATAATTATTTAAAATCCAATTATTATATATTTTTAGATTAAGGTCAAATATTTAAAAAGTCATTTTTTGGACACATCTCATTATGTGCACTATTTTAATGAGTTGTGTGATGAGTCATGGCTTCAAACCTTAGTTGTAGGTAGTTCAATGTCCATTTTACATTTCAAAAACAATGAAGGTCTAATGATATCCCATGTAGCAGCTATATGTTGATGAAGTTATCCTTGATGACTACTGGTTTCTCTCCCCTACATCCTTTCCTACAACATTCTGCGTTCTTTCATGCTTGAACTATTCAGTGTGGGGTCATTCATCCTTTCTATCCCCAAGGAAGAAAAGTAAAATAAACTATATTATATGATAAAAAATCTATCTAGAGAGGCCCTCCAAAACTATTTCCACCCATTGATTATAAAATAGTAAAATTATTTTTTGCCTTTTTCCATGTGTTTTTGTATGCTTTTCTACCTTTTGGAAGAAGGTAGGCTCCACCTTTCATAATTTTCTGCAAAATTGTTGTTTAACTATAGTTATTAGTCATTCATGTTCATACTAAAATCTTCTACATGCTTTCCTACATTAGTTTGCATTTCTTTCACACAAATCTTTGATTTTGGGGTCATTTCTTCTTTCTATCATAGACAAAGAAAAGAAAATTAAATTTTTATATACTATGATAAAAAAATCTATCTATGAGGTGCTCCAAGTGCATTGAGAATAAAATAGTGAAATATACTTTGATGTAGTTTTAACATTTTCGACACGGTTTTGATCGATGACCACTCAAACTATGCTTTTCTTTTTTGCCTTTCTTTTGTTGCAAATCACTGTCACCATATGTGTTTTTATCTCCACGAAGAATGCCCTTTCCTTTGTTACAAAAGCTAAGTGTTCAATGCCCACCACAAGCAGCCTACCTCCTTTCATCATGTTTTGGTTGATTTCCTTTTGTTTTTTCTCATTCTTAGTTCAATCTACTTTCATGGCATCTTCTTCTTCTTCTATCCCTACTGATTATTTAGAGTTAGAATATCAAGGAATTGCTTCAAGGGTGTCTATTTCTACCACATAAAATTTGAACTTTAATTAGTTCTTTAAATTTAATTATTTTATTTAATTAATTTCTCAATTAATTAAATATAATTAAATATTGAATTTTCTTTATAAAATATCTATTAAATTAAATCATTAAATTATCTTTTAATTTAATTTAATTATAACTGAAAATCATAATAGAATCACAAGATGGACTACAAAAATCCATCATAAAGTGCATAACATAGATTCAAACTCTAGGGTCAAAATCACAAATTCAAGTCACTTGACGAATTCAGAAGGGGAAACAACTTAGATACTTGTCCTACTTTCTATGATAATTGTCTTAGGGTTAGGATTTGGATTTAAGAATTATCTCCCCTCTTTTACCATTGAAATACTGCAATAAGGCATGCTCATCCTAGTAATTTAGGGAAGTCAATACTCGGTACCTACAATTTGCATAAAATTCACACATGTACATACACATATAATCTAAACTAAATGGGCAATGGCAGGAAGTGGTGCATCATGTATATCCCGACTAGTAGGTGACTACATCTTCGTTTCTCAACCACATCAGAAACGTCATACATAAAGTAAAATATACAGCTACACCATACACATGCATGTATGGGGTAAGTATTCATAGAACTTCATATAAATCATTCATCTAACTAACATCATGAAATAATTGAATATCACTAAGTGAAAATATATAGCATCATTGAAATATAATCATGAAATAACTAAAATAACTAAGTAGCTAATCACATATATAAATAAAGTATGAAATACATCTAGTCAAATTTAGTAACCAAGTACCACTAATCATAAAACATAACCAGAAAACTAGCCTAAAAAAATCTTACAATACAACAGAAAAGTCAAGTAGGGGTAGACATTACACAACACACACACACACACACACACACACACACACACTTCTAACATCCTTTACATTGATAAATTTGTAATTACCAAGAGACTTATGTTTTGGCCTCAATTTTTTACCATTTGTTTTCTTTCAAATTTATGTGTCTCAAATTATTAAACGTTCTTTATAATTTTTATTTTGAATTTTTGAATCTCTTTCTTCATCCATTGTTTTTTTGGCCATTTTAAATTTTTTTTCATTAATTATTTTTGAAGTATATTATATAATCAATGAGAAATAATTCTCAAAAAAATATCTTAATAGATTTCTACTTTTTTTTCTAAAGCTTCCTTTTCTAAGGTATTTGATTTATTTTCACTTATTATGGATGTGCAAGTTTGAGGCGAGTTCTTTTAGGTTTTTAAGTATTTATATTCTCAAAATATTAAAGCTAAGTCATATTTTCAAATTAATAACATTCATATTAGTTGAAAACAACCAATTGAACACTATTAATCATAAATTTTTCTTTTTTTAGACTAAAATGTATTTTTCCTTCAAATGTACATATAATGAATAATTGTATGAATTTATTTTCTTTATTATATGAATTTATTTCCTTTATATTTATGCTGATATATATTGCTACTTCCGTTAATCCCTAATACATAATCAATTTGACCTTACCAAAAAAAAAAATTATAACCTACTAACCATGCACATAATACATTTTATAATAACATATAACTGCTAAATCTTAAACATATAGATTGATACATCGTTACACTTAAATAGTTGATGTGGCATCACATCATTGGTTAATTTTTATAACAAAAGGTACATTTTATTTAATTTTGAATAGCGAGCATTGCATAACTTTAAAGTCACAAATATTGGTACAATGTTGTGAAAGAAATTGGACATTAAGTCAGTAACTGTAAGTATCAAGCCAATAACTACTATCACAACTATTAAAACATGTTCAAGTAATGGTCGTCTAACCTAGCCATTATGTCCTTTTTCTTCTTTCCCATGCTTTCCTACAAGGTGGCTCCACCTACATTTTCGCCCTTTTTTCTCCAAATTCCTGTAGCCATTGCTTATATCTTCTCTTACCAAGAACGCCTCATTACGTTACCTGCAATCTCCTTTGTGCCTCCACCTCACATTTTTCTTCCTTTCTTCTTACAAATCACTTTGAACTTCTGGTCATATTTTAATCTGCATCAGCTACGCCCTCTCGAGGCAAATCATTTATGTTTCTCCTGCTTTGATCATATCTTGTCTCAATTATTACCTGCGACCCTCCATTTACATGGCGTCTACATCTTCTGCTGGTAGTAAAAGAAAGATTGAAGAAGTTATCAGTTTTTTTCATGGAATCGCACCATCTCCGTCGACTTCTACCTCAAAACGCACCCAAAAACCGCTCTATGACGTGTTCATCAACCATCGTGGACCAGACGTCAAACACACCTTAGCCAGCGTTCTCTATGGTATTCTTACTGGTATGTCTCTCTCTGTTTTTCTCGATTCAGAGGAGTTGGAATATGGTGATTTCTTGCCCGGAACCATACAAACGGCGATGGCCAGTGCTTTGGTTCATATTGCTATTTTTTCAAAAGGGTATGCAGAGTCACCCTGGTGTCTGGCAGAGCTGGCATGCATGCTTAAATCTGGTGCCAAAATTATTCCTATTTTCTACCATGTAGACCCCAGTGACCTCAGATGGGTAGATCAAGGAAAAGGGATCTATGTCCAGGCATTTAAGGAACATCAGCGGAAGGGTAGATACAGTCCACAACAACTTCAGGAGTGGATGAGCGCACTCCACAATGTCTCATTTTATACTGGGCAAATCATTCAAACTAAAGAGTATGTCTCTATCTTAAAAATCATCTATGCTTTTTATTTTGTCATCATCATTTCATAGTATTAAGAGTTTCAAATTGTTTTTGCCTGTTCAGGGATGAGAAGAGGTTGCTGAAGAATATTGTGAGATGTGTTTTGAAAGAAACTAATGATAAGGTACCATTGGTGGTTGCAAAACATCCAGTTGGACTGGAAGAAATAGTACAAGAGTTTAAGGCAAATACACTCAAATCTGCTAATGGTGATCAGAATATACAAATAGTAGGAATTTGGGGCATGGGTGGTTCTGGGAAAACCACCCTTGCAAAAGAGTTGTATAATCAAATAACTTCTTCAATGGACAGGTCCAGTTTTGTGTTCGATGTTCGAGATGCTGCAACTAAAGATCTGTTGCATGAGAAGCAGAAAAAGCTTCTAAAAGATCTTGGCATGGAAAACGTAGAGTTTGACAATATTGAGGAAGGTATGAGATATCTTTCAAGATGTTTGAGATGTAATAGAGTACTGATTGTTCTTGATGATGTGGATAATGTTGAACAACTGAACATTCTGTTGCAAACAAAAGACAGCCTTGAAAGGGGTAGTCTTATAATTGTTACTACAAGGGCATATGACGTCCTCAAGTCGTGGGGGATCTCTTCCATATACAAAATGAGACAGTTGGATCCATTCTATGGAAAGCAACTTTTTTGCTGGCATGCCTTTTTAAAACCCAGTCCACATGATGGATTTGAGGAACTTGTTGAAAAGTTCTTAAAAGTATGTAAAGGATTACCTTTGTCTTTGAAGGTATTTGGAGCACAATTACATGGTGAGTTTCGCAAAGAGTATTGGGAGTCACAATTAGATAAGATCTCAAGAATATTGTCCAAAGATATCAAGAAAATACTCAAAATAAGTTATGACTCTCTTAATAAAGAAGAAAAAGAGATGTTCCTTGACACTTCCTGTTTCTTCATTAGGCAACAGTATGGCTTGGCAATTGAGATATGGAAAGGAATGGGATTGAGTGCTCTACAAAACTGGGAAATGCTCTTGAATAGGTGTTTGGTTGAACTTGACAGTGATAATTTTATAATAATGCACGATCATTTAAGGGATCTGGGAAGAGACATTGCAAATAAACAATCTCCTTATCGATTTTGGTTTCCTCAACAAATTATTGATATTCAAACACAAGTTCAGGTAAAACATATTTTTTCGTTTCCTCTCTAAAGAAAAGTGAATTTTTTTTTTCATTTACTATATCAATATTTAACTATGTTGCATGGCTGAGCATACCCACACCCTTGCGACATGTATACACATACCTATTCAATGGAGAACATCACAGCTAAAAACTTTGATTAAGATTTATAATTTTTGTTTTGGTTTTATGTTTGTGTATCAACTTGTTTATGAAGCCTAGTTCAATAGATGATTAGGTTGAAACTTTGATACAATATTGCATAACAAGAATCATTATTATTGTTGAAGTCTGTTGTTTGCAAGATGTCATTGTTATATGATTTATGATCTTCTTGTTCATGTTTAAAGTTTGACTCCTCTATTACGCGTCTAAATTAAAAACTACTGTCATAGATATTTACTATATTATACTTTTCCCCTTTACAGATATCAATTGACTTCCAAGGGATAATTGCGACTTCAAATCAAGTTGGGTGGGATGATTATCATAAGGTTTCTTTGCCCACATTTTTTTCTCTATTTCCTTCATAACAATAAAAATAATAGACACATTCTGAATTTTTTGATTTATTATGCTTCAGGAAATCAATAGCATCATTGAAAAAACTGAGGAAGTTGATGAATTTCACATTTGGTGCTCGCAAGGAAAACTCATGGTTAAAACAAATGGAGGAATTTTGGCAATTCCGCCCTCTCTTATTGGACTGAAATATTTAGCAATTAGTGGAGATTATTTTAATCAGGTAATAGGTGATGTATCAAGAGAGGTGATTTGGCTACGCTGGTTCCAAATTGGCGAGCCAAATGTTCCGTTAGAGCTTTCAATGAAAAAGTTGAGGGTTTTAGAAATTTGTGAAAGTAATGAAGGGGAACATCGCTTGAAAGAATTGTGGAGCCACAAGGTAAGTAAATATATGTGAAAAAATACTTAGTTTATGATATTAAGATGCAAGTTGCATGTAAACGAGAGAAGAGAATGTTAAAAGTTCACATGCAACTAGACTATAAGATATGTAAATATATCTAGTTTGTTTTAAATATATTTTTCAATCCTTTTATGATTGATTTTATGCTGGACTTGGAAATTCGCAGCAGGCACCTCTGCAGTTAAGACAATTGCTCATTTCGCATTGCTACGAATTTCAAGGTTTTCCAAATTCGATAGGACATCTCAAACATTTGAAAAAGATTGTTATCATTAGAGCCCTCAAAATGAGGAGTTTGCCAGACGAATTTTGCCTTCTTCAATCGCTGGAATACCTGGTGTTGCGACAGTGTAAGATGCTACCATCACTACCCAGCAATTTCGGTCATTTGAACAATCTACGTCATCTAAATTTGTCCGATTGCCGGAAGTTGAACAAACTGCCGGGCTCTTTTAAAAATCTGAAGCTCCTGGAATATCTCAATTTAACGGAGTGTCGTGAACTCACACTCAGGTCAGGGGACTTAAACTGTCTAGAAAATATAACAAAGCTTGAAATTTTGAAGCTTGGTGGGTGCAGGCAATTGGAAGAGTTGCCTCGTCACATCACAAACCAGGCATCGTTGAGAGAGCTGGATTTCTGGAACACCAGAATAAGGGAGCTGCCAGAGAACGTAGGTCAACTCAGCAGGCTGAGAGAGTTAAGCATATCACATGTGCCGTTGACAAGCTTGCCGCCCTCTCTTGGTGATATGTCTTCATTGACGGAGCTTAGATTTTGGGAGTGTGATAAGCTGGAACGTCTACCTGACTCTCTTGGGAGTCTGTCTTCTTTGACGGAGCTTACATTTATGGAGTGTGATAAGCTAGAACATCTACCTGACTCTCTTGGAAATCTGTCTTCCTTGACGTTCCTTTTAATTTGTAGCTGTCGTCATCTGAAATCTCTCCCAGAGTCTCTTGGAGATTTGTCTTCCTTGAGAAGTCTTACCATTTATCGTTGTCCTAAGCTGGAACGTGAAGGAGTGAAATCTCTACCAAAATCAATCACGCAACTGAATCATCTTGAATGGCTGAATTTAGATAAAGATAGAATTCCAATCAATGAATTAGATTTTGGGGGATCGATCAGCAACCTGAAGAGCATATATCTAGAAGAGACACAAGTATGCAGGATTTCTTTATCAGAAGCCTCCTGTCCCCACCTGGAAAGTCTTAAGGTTTCCAACAATGATCATTTAATGGAGATCGAAGCACTGCCAAGGACCCTCAAGGCAATAGAATTGAAAAAATGTGAAACGCTCAGGAACATTCCAAGTTTTGCAGGATTGACTTCTCTCACAAAATTTCGTCTTCAAGGTTGCTACGGAATTGAGAAAATCCAAGGGCTGGAAAATTGCACAAGAATGGAAGAATTGTTTGCTGAGACGCGGTGGGAGGTGCCGGGAACAGAAAGCTTGGAACACATGCAGAATTTGAAGGAGGTAGAAATCATAGCAAACAAGGGAACAGTTATTGAACATTGTATTCAAAGAATACAGGTAATAATAGTTTGTAGCAGTAAGAATTTATAACTTTTTTCATCTGATGAATGCGCATTGCCTGAATGTCGTGAGAACAATATGCAGAAATGGCCAGATAGAGACATGATGATATGTGCAGGGGCAGTCCCTGATGCGGCCTCACTTGTAGAAGACATCTTACTCTCTCGGAACCTGCTGATCCTCAAGTCCGTCTCCAACCAGAATATGAAGTTTAAGTCTGCGCCAAAATCGGTGTTGTCGAAGTTGGGTATCTCAGATGGTGATGCCATTTTGTTCTGTTTTGTTGTAAATTGTGTTTCTTCACAAATGACAGTAAGGATTAAACTAGGTGAATGCCAAATAGAATTTGTAAAGGTCAGAAAGGGAAGATGGGCAGTGGTGCGTGTCGTCACTCAACGTTCCAGGAAAGGGGTGTTCTACTCACTGTATCGCGGAGAAAGGGGAGGAGTGGAGTTTTCAATATATGGCAGTGGAAGACAGGAGCCGTTCGCTGCAGATGACGGAGGAGGAGGAGGAGGAGGAGAAGGAGAAGTCGAGAAAGGTTTGGTTGTGAGGGGGGCAGAGCAAACAGCAATGGAGGCACTTCGCAGCTTATTCCCCATTTTTTCATAATAGGAATCTTCAGTACTAAAAGAAACTTCTAAATTATCATATAGCATTTTCTTTGTGAATTGTTTTTCAATATTAATTTTACTAGCAGTTGCAGAGAGCAGCGATTTGGGTAATTGAATGAAAGTGAAACAAGACGTGATTGGGGTAATTGAATGAAAGTAAAACAAGATGTTTTATGTTTTTATGTAGAAAGTAAAATAAGATGTTTTATGGTTTTATGTAGAGGAAGAAGTAGCAATGTATTCTCACAGTTGCAGATAGCAGATAGGAGATAGCGGCAATTTGGGTAATTGAATGAAAGTAAAAGACGATGTTTTATGTTTTTATGTAGAGAAGAGGTAATTGAATGCAGTCCACCCTTAAACATCACACATAAGGGTCTGTTGGTATAGGAATTGAAAATTAGAATAGAAAAATGGAAATGGGGAATGACAATAGAAAAGGGCAATTCCAATTCTGTTTCGTTCATTGGAATTCAATTGGGAATATGTCAATCCATTGTTTGGTTGTACAAAAGTGAAATAGTATTAAATTTTAAGTTTTGTATTTTAAAAAATATTTCCCTTACATTTTTTTTTGTTTTAATTTATTAATTTTTGGTTAATTTTTTCAATAATGGTAAAAAGGTTAATTTATTTTCATCTATATTTTATTAATTGAAGTTAACGAGAAATATAATTTATTTCATTTTTTTTAAACAAATAGATATAATTTTAAAAAAATTATTCAAAAAAAGTTTAGAGAAAAAGGAAAAAAATTTAATTTTTTTTTAAAAATAAAAAATAATCAAATTGAAAATAGGAATGGTCTATTCCAATAACAACTATTTTTTGTAATGGACATATGCTCATTTTACGGGCAAAATTAGAATATGTATGCCTATTCCCTATTTCGATTTGGGGTGCCAAACAGAGAATACATTCCCTATTCCAATTTTCCTATTCCTATTATAGCAACCAAATGGGCCTTAAGGGAAGAATTAAGCTTGGGGAAAAAAAGTCAACTTTGACTATTTTTAACACTTTTGGTCTATAAATTAGGCTTGGTGTGTGATGTTTAAATCATTCAATTAAATGCAAGTAAAAGAAGATGTTATGTTTCTATGTAGAGGAAGAAGTAGCAATGAATTCTTATTCCTAAATAATAATTGTAGTAATGTAAGTCTAATAAATGGTGCTAGGTTGACATATTAAAAAGGATTAGAAGTAAACAAAAATAAGAAATATTATAAGTAAACAAAGATATTCCTTCAAGAAGTGTTAACATATAGTAATCTTTGTAATACAATTGGTCTTGTTTAAATTTGCAGTCCATGTAATGATTGGGTGTGTGTGAACAAAAACCATGACATATGAGAAGTATCATAGAGTAGTATTAAAAGTTTTGATTGTGTAAATAGAGGTAATGTAGCATATGTTAATTATAGAATATCTAAAGGTACTTTGATTATTCTACTAGTCCCTACAATCTTTATGATTAAACAATGTTCTTGTAAACTCTTTCTTATTTCCAATTGTTTATTTTTTTCATCACATTTACTCTTTTCATCATGTTGTTCTAAGAATGCATAAATCGTGTTTGAAAATGTTGTATTTGCAACAAAATCAACAAGTCCAAAAACAAGATTTTTTAAACTAAAGTTTCCATAAATGAGACAATCTAGCACAATGTTATCCATAGAACACATGTAAGTTGGTAAATAAACAAGTTAAAAATATAATATTCATAGTTGACATCCATCCATAATTTTCACTTTTTCTACTTCAACTCTAAGGCTAGGGTGTCCCGTGGAAGGGAGCTTCCTATAAAATATAATGGAAGCTGCTTTCTATGTTTTAGCAAATATTTTAAGGTTAGCGGTCCCATGACTTTATGTTGTATATTTAGGCTAGCAATTTCTATTGCAAAATTGAAGGAAAATAAATAAAAAATAAGTTGAAACATTAATTTCCTTCTTAGACTATATTTAATCTAAAAAAATAATTTTAAATGTTTGACAAGTGGCAAAAAACATTCCTACTCTTGCGGGCCTATTTCTAGCCCCACCCCTTTTCTATCTACTTCCTAAAATTAGGGGCTTCTATTTCTTAGGAGACCCACCTACTTCCTAAAAAATAGATCTTAAGAACCCCTCATGGAACCCTTTCCTAAGGTGTTTTGAGCATGTATTAGAAATATATTTAAAGAAAACAAAACGTTCTTCAAAATGCAAATATCTTGCTTGAGAATAACAATTAGAAATCATCTTGGTAGCAGATGACCTAAAAAATAACAACAAATAGCATAAATCTACTTAAGTATAGTAGTTTTTAGTGCTCAAAACTCTTATGTGTAGCACATGAGATCCATAAAGAATGTGTGAAATGGAGAGTATACTATGATCTACAAAATAAAAATATAATTATTTAAGTTAGCTAAAGGTTGGAAATGTAATAGGAGCAACTGAGAGAAGAAGGGTGAATCATTTACCACAAAAACAAATCCTTGTCCCTTAGATGTCAATACAAACTTCCACATATCATTCAATATAGAGTAGCTTGGTTAACACTAGAATATAATTGATGTTTGATTAACAAAGAAAACTTAAGATGTATTAAACTGATTTAAATAATCCTTTAGTGACGTAGTTGTAGAAATGTAAGGCATAAGTAAATAACATGAACACAAATGCCACCAAGATTTAACATGGAAACCCAATTTGGGGAAAACCACCTTGCAACTAGTCACAACAATTTTCACTCTTCTTGATGTAGGAGCATCATGGGTTTCTTTGCAATCCTGCATTTTTGTTCTTTCTGCCAATGGATGCTGAGTAATTCTTGTGGATGTCGAGTTCCTTTGATTGCCGAGTGATTTCTTTGGTTACCGAGTTCCTTTGGTTTCCAAGTAATTTCTTTGGTTATCGAGTTTCTTTTGTTGCCAAGTAATTTCTTTGGTTGTTGAGTTCCTTTGGTTGCCGAGTTTGTGTGGATGCCAAGTGCCACTTTTGAAAATCTTTAATTTGTCAAGTAGTTTATGTCTAGTTCCAATTTGGGCCACCTTTGCTTGCATTTAGTTTAGTTATAGGTAGTTAATATCTAATTTGATCCAACTTGTGGTTGTAGATGTAAAAGTTTATTAGTTGGTATTTGCATCAGGTTGACTTATGGCCTTTCTTGTTCTAGAATCTTCTATAAGTCATTTTGGCTATTATTTAAAGAGGTCTAGTATTGAGTTTTAAAAAAAGATCGATGAAGAGAAGAGACTTAGAGGATTGGAATGTAAACTTGTTGGATTTGATTATATCTGGTTGTAACCCAAAAGGCCTTACAACTGGGCATGTATGTTGATCATTTGATGAATAAATAAGAAATATTGTGTTCTCTCTATCTCTCTCCTTGGTTTTGTTCTTGTGTATTGTTTCTGCTATGTTAACTCTTGTATGGTAGATTGGATAGCTGGGTGTACTTTAGGCCCTAGTTTTCCTTACTCCTCCTTGTGTCAGGTGGTATTAGAGCTTGAGATTCATCCTTGTGGTGATTGGATCATGTAGAACCCTAAGTGAATCTGGGTTGTAGGGTTGCAGATCTGTAGATTTGACCTATAACTTGTAGAGGGTTATGATCTTCTAAGAACTTGACTTGTAAAGATGGTTCAAGGTAGAGGAAGTGTTGGTAATGCAATATTGGATACATTGAGACAAATTGCAGCTAGATTAGATGTTGTGGAGATAACCCAGAGGAGAGGAGCACATCTTGATTATATAAGTGATGATGAAGTAGTGGCACCAAATCTTAATCCAAAACATGAAGAAGATCAAGATAAAGAAAGGTTATTGAGAGTATTATCTAGGGAAAATTCAAAGCCTATTGTAGAATTTGTCCCTTATGATGGAAAATTGGATACAAATGCTATGTTAGATTGGATTTCTAATATTGAGGAGTTCTTTGAGTATGAAAACACTCATGATAATAGGAAGGTGAAGATTGTAGTTACTAGGTTGAAAGGTCATGCCTCACTATGTTGGGAGCATTTGCAAACTGATAGACAAAAGAGAGGAAAGGATAAAATCAGAACTTGTGTGAAGATGGTGAACAAGATAAAGAACAAATTTCTTCCTGATAATTACCAAGTTAGCTTGTTGAGAAAGATGCAAAATTTGAGAGAAAAGGACATGAGTGTGAAGAAATATACTGAGAAATTCTATAGATCGGACATCAGATCTGGACATGTGGATGATGATGTTGAGAAAATTGCAAGGTACCTAAATAGATTGAGATTTGGAATTCAAGATGAGATAAGTTTAGTGAAATTGGAGAGTGTAGAAGAAGCATATCAATATGCCTTGAAAGTTGAAGAGATTTTGAGAAACAAACATGAACAAAGAGAAACAGGTAGAGGTGGTAGATTCTAGAGAGGTAGAGATAGATCCTATGGTGAAGGTGGCAGATCTGACAATTTTGTGCAAGATAAAGGAAATTTTGAATGGAAGAATGATGATAAAAGCAAGACCGAGTGGAAAGGTCATAATTCTTATTGAGGAGGTACTACTTCTTACCGAGAAAGAAGTAATTCTTATTCTAGAGGTGGTTTTCATGGTAATTGTTTCAGATGCGATAAAGAGGGACATAGATCTTTTGAATGTAGATCTTTTAAAAGTGTGCAAGGTAATAGAAATGTTGTGATTCAAGGAGATGATAAGGGTTCACCAAGTGGACTTGAGGCTCAAGAAAATTTGATGGTGAGAAAAACATTATGTAATAAAGGAAGGGATGAGGAACCTATTTTAAGGAGAAGTCTTTTCAAGACAAGATGTAAGATGGCTGGAAAATGTTGCAAAGTGATCATTAATAGTGGAAGTTCAAAAAATTTGGATTAGAAGAGTTGGTTAAAAAGTTGCAATTTCAGAGGCTAAAGCATCCCAAGCCCTATCATATTTCATGGATCAAAGATGAGCATACGATATTGGTAAGTGAGTAATGCCTTGTGAAGTTCAAGATTGGACATTACGTTGATGAAGTTTTGTGTGATATTATGCCAATGGATTGTTGTTATATTTTGTTGGGTAGACCTTGACAATATGATAGATATGCTATACATGATGGAAGATTGAATCAATATACTCTTTGGGTAGATGGGAAGAAGCAGATATTACTGCCTTTGATTGAAGGTCTAGATGAGTTTAATTGTACTACTATGAAAATTTGCAAGGTTAATGGGAAACAAATTGAAAAGGAAATGAAAAAGAATCAAGTTTTTTTTTCTATAATTCTAAGGGGATCGAGTTGTGTTAATAGTAGATGAGTGTCAGAAAATAGTGTTAGTTGAGTACCAGTTAGTGTTGACCTAGTGGCAACTAATAGTATTGACCGAGTACTAGAAGAAATTGTAGAATTGCTAAAAGAGTATAAAGAGATTGTTGTTAAGGATATACTTGATGGCTTACCTCCTAAGAGAAGTATAATTCATTGTATGGATCTAATTCTTGGAGCTAGTTTTTTGAATAAAGCACCATATAGATTGACACCTATAGATAACGAAGAACTTAATAGATAAGTGCATGAATTGCTGCAGAAAGGTTTGATCAAAAAAAGCTTGAGTCCATGTGTTATACTTTCTATATTATCACGTAAAAAGAAAGAAGAATGGATAATGTGTATTGATTCTAGAGCTATTAACAAGATCACAATAAAATATAGATTTTCTATGTCAAGGATGGATGACATAATGGATTGTTTAAGTGGAGAAAAATATTTTACCAAGATTGATTTGAATAGTGGCTATCATCAAATCAGAATTAGAGAGGATGGATGACATAATATATTGTTTAATTGGAGCAAAGTATTTTACCAAGATTGATTTGAAGAGTTCCTATCATTAGATCAAAATCATAGAAGGTGATGAATGGAAGACTGCTTTCAAGAAAAAAGATGGTTTGTATGAGTGGTTGGTTATGCCTTTTGGTTTGACAAATGCACCTAGTACTTTCATGAAGTTGATGAATGAAGTTCTAAAAAGATTCTTGGGTAAATTTGTGATTGTTTATTTGGATGATATTCTGATATTTAGTAAGACTAAGGAAGAACATCTTGAGCATATTAGACAAGTATTGTAGAGATTGAAAGAGGAGAACTTACTGATTAATTTGAAAAAGTGTTCTTTTATGCAAGAGGAGGTTGTATATTTGAGATTTGTGATTTCAGCTAAGGGTTGAAGATGGATTCTAAGAAGGTTAAAGAAATTTTGGAATGGCCTATACCTGAGAATTTGGGTGAGGTAAGATCATTTCATGGTTTGGCTAGTTTTTACATAAATTTTATAAGGAATTTCAGTTCTATTTGTAAAGCTATGACTGAGACAATGAGAGGAGATAAAAGGGAGTTCAAGTGGACACGTGGAGCTGATAAGAGTATTTAGATTTTAAAATAAAAGGTTGTTGAGTTGCCTATATTGGCTTTGCCTGATTTCAATAAGGTATTTCAAGTTAGATGTGATGCAAGTGGTAGTGCAATAGGAGCTATATTGAGTAAAAAGGAAAACCTATTGCTTTATTTAGTGAGAAGTTGAATGATGATAAAAGGAATTATTTTGTGTATGATCAAGAATTCTATGCTATTGTTCAAGCCTTGAAGAAGTGGAGACATTATTTGATTCCTAAGGAGTTTGTATTGTATACTGATCAAAAAGCTTTACAGTACTTGAGAAGTCAACATAAATTGAATCACAGATATATGAAGTGGGTTGACTACTTGTAGAATTTTACATTTGTAATCAAGCACAAGAGTGGAGTTACTAACAGAGTTGTTGATGCATTGAGTAAAAGACGCTCTTTGTTGACTGAAATGAAGGTTGAAGTTCTTGCTTTTGATGAAATGAAAGAGTTGTATGATGTTGATCTTGATTTTTCTGAGGCATGGAGAGAGTGTAGAGCACCAAATTTAATAGATCACATAAGTAAGTATGATGAATATTTTATACAAGAATGTATGTTATTCAAAGACATTCAATTGTGTATCCCTAGAAGTTCTATGAGAGTTAATTTGATCAAGGAAAAACTTAGTGGGGGATTGGTTGGACATTTTGGAATTGATAAGACATTAAGTTCACTAAAGGAGATGCATTATTGGCCAGACATGTATAAGGATGTTCAAAAATTTGTGCAGAGTTGTGGAGTTTGTCAAGTTGCAAAAGGGGTAAGTCAAAATACTACTTTATATACACCTATTACTATTCTTGAGAAACCTTGGAGTGACATCAGTATGAATTTTGTTCTTGGATTTCCTAAGACAATGAAGGGGTATGATTCTATATTTGTTGTGGTGGATAGATTTTCTTAAATGGCTCATTTCATACCATGTAAGAAGACATCAGATGCTGAGCATGTTACTAAACTTTACTTTAAAGAGACTGTGAAATTGCATGGATTACAAAAAAACATTATTTCTAATATAGATAGTAAGTTTTGGAAGACTTAATGGAAGAAGATGGGTATTGAGTTGTAATTTAGTACTACATTCCATCCACAAATAGATGGATAGACAGAGGTTGTGAATAGAAGCTTGGATAATTTGCTGAGATGTTTAGTTTAGGAGATAAGCCAAGTAATTGGGAAATGGTATTGGCACAAGCTAAATTAGCATATAATAAATATGTGAATAGGAGTATAGGAAAGACACTTTTTGAGATTGTTACTGGAATATAGCCTAGAGGAGTAATAGACATGATGGATGTTATTGGTGAAGAAAAGAGAAGTGCTGCAAGGGAAGCATTTGCTGATTTTATGGAGTCTTTGCATAAGGAAGTGAAGTTGAGGTTGGAGTGTAAAGTAATCATAAGTACAAAGAGAATGCTGATAAATATAGAAGACATCATATTTTTCAAGTGGGTGATGAGGTGATGGTTCATTTGGAGAAAGAAATATTTTTTGTTCGAACATATAGTAGGTTGAAGATGAAGACGTTTGGACCTTGTAAGATCTTGAAGAAGTTTGATAGTGGAAATGCTTATGAAGTTGAGTTACCTAATGACATGGATATATCTCCTATATTCATGTTGGTAATCTATATAAGTATCATGAGTCAAATGATGAAGTTGTTGTACCTAATGATTATTCTAAGAAGCAGATTGAAAAAGTTGAATAGATATTGAATCAGAGAGTTAGCAAGAGTACACAAGGAAAAGATTACTATGAATATTTGATGAAGTGGAAGAATAGACCAATTAAAGATGCTACATGGATTTCTCAATCTGAGTGGGTGATTCCACAATAATGGGTTCCACTTTTTGCCCAATTTTGACACTGAAATCAATATTTTTGAAACAAACCTCACACTCAAGTGATTATATCTCTAAAACTATGAACAATTTCAAGATGATGTAAACTAGTGATTTCTAGTACTTTATTCCTACTTTGTAACCATATCTTTTAATTTTAAAAAATTATTTAAGTCAAATTTTTCTTCTCCTCTGAAAAGTAGTACATATGAAAAATCAATATTTTTAAAGAGTGACAGTCTGTTTGACATGCATAACTTTTTTTCTAAAAATGATAATGGGGTAATTCTTTTAGTGTTGGATTTGTAACATCAATAACTAGATAATAAATTTGGTTTGATTCAATTTGGTT
This sequence comes from Cupressus sempervirens, assembly GCA_028749045.1. Lineage (NCBI taxonomy): Eukaryota > Viridiplantae > Streptophyta > Pinopsida > Cupressales > Cupressaceae > Cupressus > Cupressus sempervirens. The sequence continues at coordinate 879,175,970 of CM053787.1, forward strand.
GAATACTGTATCGTTTATGAAGTTTCAAACTGACATCAATTGTAATCCAAAGATACATTCATTTTGACATAGATAACTTGAACTCAATTTATCATAAATCTATTTTTTTAATAGAAAGCTATCTCAACAACCTATTTCCTAGATATTTTTCAAAAAACATTTGACCTAATTTAGAAATTTTTCCAAAGTGTCAAATTTAGTTGATGTTCAACTGTTAATGAACCTATAATGAGTTAAACTCATATTTGAATGTCTTTATCAATATAATATGTATTATAATTATAGTCATTTCAAAGCTTGCTCTGAGTAGCAAGAATTTCCATTTTTCATTTTACAGTAGGAGATCATTCAACCTCAAATTGGGGTTCAAAAGAGCCAATTCCATTTTTTTTTTTTTCAAAAAACAACACCAAAAATTTGCAAATTGGCATGTTCACATGAACACTATGTTCATGCGAATGTACGAGAAAAATAATCCAAGATCAGAAATTTAAGTTAACATGTTCAAGAAAACATGTACAATAATTTGTGTTCATGTGAACAAGCAAAAGAAGAAAATTTATGAAGGTCTCAAATAGAAAAAAAAAAATTAATCACAAAATTACAGTTAAAATATGTTCATGCAAACATATTAATAAGGTATGTTTGCACAAACATACCTTATTTAAACTCAATATATTTGCATGAGCATATAAAAGTTTTATGTTTGTGTGAACATAGTTAGCACGTTCAAGCGAACGTATGTAAAATTCAATATTGGAAATTTTCATCATTTCACAATTTCCATCGTCTCCCAAAAGTGGTACCCAGTATTGTGGGTTCACCCAGTAGGATTCAGCTTAGGTTGTGACACTTGCATGATTTAGGAGAATCATTTATCCAACCCTAGTTGTCTAATGTAAAAGCATCCTGGGTTTCTTTGCAATCCTACAATTTTGTTCTTTCTGTCAGTGGATGTCGAGTTCCTTTGGTTGCCAAGAAATTTCTTTGGTTAGCGAGTTCCTTTGGTTGTCAAGTGATTTCTTTGGTTACTAAGTTTCGTTGGTTGCCAAGAAATTTCTTTGGTTGCTGAGTGATTTCTTTGGCTGTTGAGTTTGTGTGGATGCCAAGTACCAATTTTGAAAAGCTTTCATTTTTTGAGTAGTCTGTGTCCAGTTCCAGTTTGGGCTAACTTTGCTTGCATTTAATTTTGGTATAGGTAGTTAATATCTAATGTGAGTCGACTTGTGAATGGACATGTAAGAGTTTATTAGTTGGTATTTGCATCAGGCTGACTTGTGGCCTTTCTTGTTCTAGAATCTTCTATAAGTCATTTTGGCTAGTATTTAAAGAGGTCTAGGATTGAGTTTTAAAAAAGGATCGATGAAGAGAAGAGACTTAGAGGATTGGAATGAAAACTTACTATATTTGATTGTATCTGACCATAACCCAGAAGGGCTTATAGCTCGGCATGTATGTTGATAATTTGATGAGTCAATAAGAAATATTTTGTTCTCGCTCTCCTTGGTTTTGTTCTTGTGTATTGTTTCTATTGTGTTAACTCTTGCATGGTGGATTGGATAGTTGGGTGTGCCTTAGGCCCTAGTTTTCCTCACTCCTCTTTGTGTCACTTCTGAAGTGAGCCCTTTTAGGAGCCAACACTATTAAATGTTGCAAAACATACTATTAAGTATAACCCTATTAAACTATTTAGATCACCTTATTAGGAGTGGTCTAGTTAGAGGTCTTCAAACACTTCAATCTTGAAATGTTACCTTCTTAGAGGATTTACTAAATGACTGATAACTCAACTAAGTTAAGAGATCTCTTTACTAATATAATGGTTAGAAAGCAACAACAATTTGACTTGATTTATGATGCAAATTTCTTTGCTAATTCATATCTCTATTTTGGCTTGACCTCTGGATCCTTCCTGGTCATATGTTTCTTTGTAGCTTAACATTCTACACTTTCTCGTTATTTTTTTCCTTCACTCACATATCCATTTATTTCATCTTTTTCTATTTCTGCATCTTATCCTCGCAACCAGACCTATCTTATATATCATAAACTAGGAAAAGTCATCTTGAAACCCTTTCAAAACATCACTAAACATCCAAGTAGTTGGCCTCAAATAATAAAACATTTTACAATTTCAATATGTTGTCACTTGGTCAACATTGGAACTGAACACTTGGTTGACACTATGACTTCTTCATTGCCTGACCAATCAGTGAATATTGAACTCTTTTTATGCCCAACCACTTATTCATTAGTGAAAATTTTTTGACACCCGACCACTCAATCAATACTAAGAATCTTTTGATGCCCGATCACTTGGTTCCTTCCATTACTCAGTTATTACTAGAAAGTCTTCATAACCTGACTGCGATATTTTTCGGTCAATATTGGCATTTTCATAAAAACTGATGGCAATATACAATTGAATAATTATTTCCAACAAACTCCCTCTTTGGAATTGATGGAAACACAACATGTCAACATAAAGTGATGTAATTATTAGCAATTATAATATCCTTAGTTTGATTCTTATTCATCCATACTAGCTCCCTTTAAGATTCTGGTTGGATTTGTCTCTACTACTTTCCTATCATTTTCTCCCTCTTATCTATAGACTCTATTATTAAAACTTTTCTCCAATCTCATTAATACTAAGCTTATCACAAACTTACATGTCACTTTTCCATGTTGACACTAAAATCTATCTCTTTGACATCAATTGACAAAGGATATAGATACTTGAAATTATAATGTACCTTATGTAGTGATTCATATGCAATATGCTCTTTATTACACTACATCAACTTGATTAATCTTCAATAGAGCTTGGTTCATGCCTCACTAACTTTTTCTTTAGTGAGCATCAAAGAGGGGAATAACCCCTAGTTTACGTCTTAGATACATGAATACATCCTTAGGAAAAGATATGGTAAATATATCTACTATCTACTCCTTGGTGTTCACATATTCCAATGTCGCCTAGATTTTTCTTGAACTAATTCTATTAGGAAATGATATTTAATTATAATGTGTTTTGTCTTTGAGTGTACCACTGGATTTTTGGATATATTGATTTCACTTGTGTTATCACAATAGATAACCATTGGTTCCTTGATTTCTTCCTTCACTCCTAACATCAATTGTTTGATCCATATTATGTTTGAATAATTAACTACTAGAACAACATACTCTGCTTCTACTATAGATTGAGAAATACAGTTCTACTTCTTACTTGTCCAAGACACTAGCCTCTTTCCTAGAAAGAATGCTCTTCTAGTAGTACTATTTTTTTCATCAGTGCTTCCTATCCAATTTGCATTAGTTAAGGCTCCTAACTCAAGATTTCTTCCTTTATTGTACCATAACCCATAATCTTCAATTCCTCTTAGATATCTCAAAATTCTTTTGACTACTATCATGTGGTTTTCTTTAGGATTAGCCAAAAATCTTGTAACTATGTCAACTACCAATGCAATATCATGTCTTGTGTGAACCACATACTGAACTTTCCCAATCATTGGCCTATAAGTAGTCTGATTTACCTTCTTTGAATCATCATTCCTTGAGAGCTTATGTCTAGTAGACATAGGTGCTCTAATTGGTTTGGAATCTTCCATTCCAAATACTTTCAATGTTTCCCTAATTATTTAGATTGAGTGATAAATATCCCATCCTTCATCTAATTCACTTGAAGACCCACAAAATATTTAATTTCTGCAAACATGGGCATTTCAAATTCTTTCCTCATTTCTTCACAAAATGATTTATATAAGATATGATTTCCTATAAATAAGAATTCATCTACAAGTATTTTTTGCAACCAATATGTTGTCCTAAATTCCTTTCTTGATATACAAATTTTTATTATCATTTGTCTTCTCAAAACCAATTTTTACTAGATATCCATGAAGTCTTTCATGCCATGGTCTTGGAGTTTGTTTTAATCCGTGTAAGGCTTAATGAAGCTTACATACCATGTCTATTTGTTTTGGATCTATGAAATCTTCAGGTTGATCAATGCAGACTTCTTCCTCCAAGATTCCAATCAAAAAAGTTGATTCAACATCAATCTAATATATTTTGAATCCCTTTTGTACTGCATATGCTACAAGTATGCTTAATCCTTCAAGTCTTGCAATAGGGGGAAATGTTTGGACCCCATAATCAATGCCTTCTTCTTGAGCATAACCTTTTTAGACAAGTCTTTCCTTGTTTCTTGTCACTTCACCTTTCTCATTCATTTTGTTTCTAAATATCCATTTTTTACCAATCACATTTTTAACCCTAGGTCTAGGAACAAGAGAACATGTTTTATTCTTTTCTATTTTCTCAATTTCTCCATTCATTGCTTCTATCCAAATTTTATTTTATAATGCATCTTTTACAGATCTAGGTTAAAATTAACTAAGTAGACATGTACCTTTTAATTTCATCCTTGTCAATAGTCCTTTTGTTTCTCCTCCAATTATTTGATCAGGTGCATTATGTATTCTGACGTATTTTGCAAGCCTTGGATCATTCTTTCTTTTCTCAAAACTTGGTTGTTCAAGATCTTCATCCTTTTTCTTGGGTTTCTTTGGCTAAACTAGTTGTAACTTAGGTAGTACTACTTGTGACTCAATTTTTACTACTTGGGGCTGCAACTTGGGTTGAACTAACCACGACTTAGGTTCCTTTATCTATGACTTGGGCTAAACTACCAGTGAATTTCTAGGTCCACTAGGTTGTTGATTGGATTCAACCTTTTGAGGTAATGTTGCAGTTTCTTCATAGCATACAAACCTCCTATAATCTTTAGGATATTTTCTTCTCTTCTCTTCACTCCTTTCTGCAAAGTCATCAATTTTTTCATTTGCACTTTCTATGAATTTGTGAGTAGAAAGACTTAGACATTTGTGTGACTTTCTTTTATTGGAGGACCCTAGGAAATTCCTTCATCACTCTTTGAATCAAGACTTCCTTTTCTAACATCTTTCAAGATATAACATTTTCTTAAAAATACTCTAAGCTAAGAAACATTAGGCTTATATCAAACCATAATTCATAAGGTATTTTTTTGTACCTTTCTTCAATTAAACTTGACTTAGTGTGTGAATTATTGAAATCTGATTGAAAAGATCATTCTTATGAGGGAGATTGTTATATTTTTTAATCATTGTTTTTTCACTAATGTCAAACCGGCTATTTTCTTGTAAGATAATTTCTGATCAGATTCAAGTACTATCATTTAGTTGATTGATGAGGAGGATTTGATCAATAAGATGTAACAACAACACCTAGAGGAAAGGTTGAGTTATGCTTATGTATTGAAGTACAAAGATTAGTTAAGATAGTGGTAACATGATGCATTGATTATCTACTTAAGGTTACAAATGTTGGCTAAATTTAGAAAGTTTAGAAGAGCATGTGATACAAAGTTTGTCTGCCAAGCTTGATCGAGTGGATAGTAGGTGCCAAGAAAAGTTAGTGCAAGTTGAGTAGAAAATTAGTTACAACCGAGTAAATGCAAGTTCTAGTGGATGCCAAGCAAATTAGTGTTTAGTAAAGTTTAGTATGTGTCAAGCACTAGTAAACTTTAGTTGATGCTAAGTGATTTTGTAGTAGAAATCAAGTAACAAGGTGTGTATTGAGCATTAGAAATTTGATAATGCTGAGCTGTTGCATTATTTCAAAGATCATGAATTTGATGAATTTGAGCTAACAAGCTTATTTTCTTGGATTTTGTGAACCAGGTGGAAGATAAGGATGATGAGATGGTGGCACAAAATTCTAGATAAACCATTTTGAGGTGAATTCAAAGTGGATTCTAGAGGAAGTTTTTAAAATATACAAGATATATAGGGTGGATACATTGTATCCTACCTAATCCATCTTAACCCTAATTTGGATTATGGAGAATGAGCCGCAAAATATCTTAATTTCCTATTTATAGGAATGGTTGGTCATGAAGCAAGGTTGTCATGTATGAGAACCCAAGGGAAACAAGAGGTCAAAAAGGGTTTTTCTTCATCAAGTGACCTAAGAGAAGAATCCACAATGGCATGTTAAGGGAGAAGGTTTAAGGAGATGAATGCTTGAAGGGTTAAAAAGATATCAAAGCTACAAAGTATGAACGCCAACCAGAATGGATGACTGAATAGCAATCTGTAATCTACAAGAGAAGTTGTAAGTTGTATCAGATCAAAGCTCTACTGTTACTCTCTAACAATTGTATTAGTCTAGGGTAAATCCTTTGGATTAAGGTTGACTTAACAATCATTAGTAAATCCTCTAATAGGGTAGTATTCCAAGTGAATGGCCTGAAGTCCTTTAACCAGGCTCACTTCTAACAGGGTGATATAAATCCCTTAATCAGGTCACATTTAATAGTGTGCATTGTAACCTTTAACAGGGTTGGGATTTTATAGGGCATCACTTTAGAAGAGTTAAAAAGGAGTAGCATGTAACTGGTAGTTTTTTCCAAATTGGGTTTCCACATAAATTGTTGTTTTATGTGTTATGATGAATCTGTTATATTTCATGCTTTACATTTTTTCAACTTGATTTGACAATAAACTACAAGTTTTAAGTATTTGCATATTCATTTGGGTGTATGCATAAGTATAAATATTTTATGGGTTCACTAAGTTATGAAAAATTTTATTAGTACATCTAGACCTTGGATAACTAATTCACCACCCCTTTAAGTTATTCTAAAGTAATCCCAACAATTGATATCAAAGCCCAGATACTTAACAAAACTAGTTTGAAGGTACTAGAAGCACAAAGATCAAGATGTCAAAAAGAGATGTACCCAAGCTCAATAGAGATAACTTTCCTACATGGAAAATTTTGATGAAGCTACACCTTGGAGGAATTGGAGATCATGCACAAACTACCATTGAAGTGTAACATGTTGATCCAACAGGAGCCCTAACTACTAAGGATTTGAAGAAAAAGAAAGAACACAATTAGGCGATGTTGGAGATTGCCTCTTCCCTAAGCTATGCCAAATTTGATGATATCAAAGGTTGTGATACTATAAAGAAAATGTTGGATCCCCTAACCACTATCTATGGAGGAGAAAAGAATGTTCAAAGAGTCAAATCTGAGAGTCTTAGAGGTAAGTTTGATGACATGAGAATGGAAGAAGGTGAGAATATTGCTTAATATGTTGCTAGTATAAAAGAAGTTGTGAGTGCAATAAAAGGTGCTACTAGCCAAATAGATGATGATATTGTGTTAAGTCTTAAGGATGTTACTTCATATTTATGCTATTAGAGTTTCTACAATTCAAGAACTAAGATGTATTCCAAACAATGATCTAACCCTTGAAGGTCTGGTAGGTAGACTCACTACCTTTGAGCTATCTAAATTTGATAACTATAAACTTGAGAGTCTTAAATCTACTGTCAAAGCTAAACTATTATTGAAGGACTCTAAAAAACCCAAGTAGAAGAAGAGGAGAAAGATAAAGTATGTGTCTAGTGATAGTGATATGGATGAGGAAGATGTTGAACAATTGGAAGCACTATTGGCAAGAAGATTCCATAGAGGAAAAGTAAAGTTCAAAGGTAAGTTATCCATCATTTGTTTCAATTGCAATGAAATTGGTCATATTGCTACAAGATGTACACAAAAGAAGAACTAAAAAGGTGCTGATAAGTACAAAAATAGAAGAGAAGATGGCAGAAAAGATTACAAAGATAAAGGCAAGAAGTCATGTTACATTGCTGAAGAAGAAGGAAAGAATGATTTTCATGAAAATGACGATGAAGTAATGTATGTTGAAATGAAGGATGAATTTGTTGAAGATGAAGCAACTGCACTTGTGACATGTGTGAAAAAAAATGATAGATAGATAATTGATAATGGATGCTCACATCTTATGACTGGAGACAAAAGTAAGTTCATTAGCTTCAACTCATATGAAGGAAATAGTGTAAGATTTGGTAATGATGCATCATGTTTGATAAAAGGAAAAGGATCTATCAAACTCATAGATAAGATTTCACATGGCAGTGCTTACTATGTTGAAGGATTAAATTATAACTTGTTAAGTGTGTCACAATTGAATAATTAAGGAAGTAAGGTTGAATTTGAAAATAAGATTTCTTAGATATATGATATAGATGGAAAGCTAATAGGAAAAGGTGATCAAACTAGAAGTAATATATTTTATCTAGATATAGAGGATGCTACTTGTCTTGTTGTAAGATTTGATGATGTATGGCTATGGCACAAGAGGTTATGTCATGTTAATTTTGATAACTTGGTTAGTATTAGTAACATGAATAAAGTGAGAGGTTTTCCTAAGTTGAAGAAACCTAACAATATAATATGAAAACAATGTCAGTTAGGCAAAATGACAAAGTCAAGTTTTAAAAGTAAAGTTTATACCTCTAAAGATATACTTGAGATTGTTCATACTAACTTGTGTGAACCAATTGATGTGCAAAGCTACAAAGGAGATGAGTACATTGTGCTATTTGTTGATGATTATTCTAGAATGATGGCAATTATGTTTCTAAAGTAGAAATCTAATGCTTTTTAAATGTTTAAGTTGTACTTGACAAGAGTTGAAAGATATAGGTAAGAGTCTGAAATTTTTGAGATTAGACAGAGCAGGAGAATTCACATCAAATGAGTTTGAGATGTTCTGTAATGACAGAGGAATCAAAAGACATACATTTACACCAAGCACCCCTCCACAAAATGGTATTGCTGAAAGAAGAAATAGGTCTATAATGGACTATGCCAGAACACTCATGATGGAGAAGAATTTTGCTTTGAAATACTGGACAGAAGTTGTAAGTGAAACTTTCTATACTTTGAATCATGTACAAGTGAAGAAAGGTACTCATTCTACACCTTTTGAACTATGGTATGGACACTCACCCAATGCAAAATACTTTAAGGTATTTGGAAGTAAACGTTACATTCTTAAAGATGTTAGGAATTGAAAGCTTGATGTAAAATGTGGGGAACGTATATTCCTTAGTTACTCCAGAAGAAGTAAAGCTTATAAGTGTTTGAATACTAACACTAAAAAAGTTGTGGAAACTACAAATATGAACTTTGATGAATATATAGAAGTACATGAGGCTGAACTTATGAAAGAACTAGAAGAATACAAATCATTTGTATACTTTTATGAAGGAATGCCCACTGAAAAAGATGTTGCAACTCAAGTTGAAAACCAATGGCAAGTGATAGTGACTAATGAGTCACATCCTATGTATGTCGAGTTATAATCAGGAACTGAGCCACATTCAGATGTCGAGTTGTAGAATGGAGTGAATACACATTCTGATTCTAAAGTTGGTGGACATGAAAGAAATGTTGAGATACCTAATAGAGATACACATGGTGATTCTAAAGCTAAGAGACAAAATGAAGAAACAAGAGCTAAGCCAAGGTTTTCTAAATATGTTAAGAGACATCATCTTGCAGATCAAATCATTGGAAACAAAGATGCTAGGCCAATGAAAAGAATTAGATTGAGAAGTGATATATGTTTGCTAAGAATGAAGGAACCCAAAATAGTAAAAGATGCATTAGAAGATGATGATTGGTACGAGGCCATGGTAGAAGAGATTGAACAAATTGAGAAGAAGAAAACATGGAGTCTAGTTCTAGACCAGAAGACAAAAATGTGATTGGCACCAAGTGGGTATTCAGAAACAATCTAGATGAGAATGGTGAAGTGACAAGAAACAAAGCAAGATTAGTTTGCAAGGGATGTACACAAGAAGAAGGAATCAATTAACTATGGAGAAACATTTTCCCCAATTGCAAGAATGGAATGTGTAAGAACTCTACTTTCTTACTCTACATACAAAGGTTTCAAGGTTTATCAGATGGATGTTAAATCTACATTTCTAAATAGCATACTAGAAGAAAAAGTTTACATTGAACAATCAAAAGGTTTTGTTGATGTTAACAATAAGAACATGGTATGTAGACTACACAAAGCTCTATATGGTTTGAAACAAGCACCAAGAACATGGTATGAGAGATTTCATACTTATCTTGTAATGATTGGATTGGAAAGGATTGATGATAACAACAATCTATACATGAAGATAGAAAAAGGAAAAGGTATTTTGTTATCAAAAATATTTGTTGATGATATCATATTTGGAGGTCAAGAGGCTTTATGTAGGGACTTTGCAAATCAAATGAAGCAAGAATTTGAAATGTCTATGTTTGGAGAGATAAATTTTTTTGTGGTTTTGCAAGTATATCAAATGAAATATGGTATATACATCACTCAATTAAAATATCTTAGAGAGATATTGAAGACTTTTGGATTAGAGGATTCCAAACTAGTACACATGCCTATGGTGACAAAACAAAAATTATCAAAGAATGATGATTCAACTGAAGTGAATCAAAAATTGTATAGGTCTATGATTAGAAAATTGCAATATGTAGTACACAATAGAACTGACATTGCATTATTAGTAGGGATAGTTGCAATATTCTCTACTAATCCCAAGGAGAATCATTTAATGGCTATGGAGAGAATAATGAGATATTTGAAAGGAACAAAAGTTTGGTCTATACTACAAGAAGAATGAAAAGTTTGAATTGAGAGCCTACATTGATGCCGATTGGGCTAGAAACATTGATGATAGAAAGAGCACTAGTGGAGGAGCATTTTTATTAGGCAAGAGATTGATTACATGGATTGGTAAGAAATAGAGTTGTACTTCCCAATCTACTATTGAAATAGAATATGTTGTTGCTTCTATCAACTGCACAAACATTGTATGGATCAAACAGCTACTCAAAGGAATGAAGGAAGAGATCACAAAGCCTATGTACTTTATTATGACAATACAAGTGCTCTCAATATATCAAAGTATATAGTGATGTATAAAAAGACTAAGCACATTGCAATCAAGTATCATTATGTGAGAGAGTTAGTTCAAGATGAAATGCTAAAGATGGAATATGTTAATACAAAGGAGCAAATTGCTGATATCTTTAGAAAAGCATTACCTAAGGATGTTCATGGGTATCTAATAGGTCAACGAGGGGTGATACCCCTATCAAAGGCTATTTAAGTAACAAGAGGACATCCCTCCATCAAACAAGTTGATTGTCAAAATATTACAAATTGATGTAGAGGATCTTACTTTAGGAGCTGCCTAAAGTATTCTCATAGCTAAAACTTCTAACTAGTCACAAGTAAGGTGATAAAAGAAGAAACCGAAGAAACTACAAAAGCCTATATCAACATTTATTAAAGATGACAAAATTTTTGGTATCTAGCTTTGGTATTGTTGTCAAAGAGGGAGAACGTAAAGCAAAATGATCAAAAGGGAGAAAGTATAGTAAACTAATCTACTGATCAAAGAGGGAGAAATCCTAATCTACCTAGTAAGAGGGAGATACAACTAAAGAAACTTAGAAGGAGTTATAAGTAAGAGTTTTTATAACCTAATTAGAAGATGGAAGATGCTGATAGAGGGAGTAATGTTGATACAAGTTTTGTTTTTGGTATTGTCTTACTATTTTAATTGAGTTAGTTTAGTTGAACAAGATGTGCATCATTTGGTTTGCCATCAATGCTAAAGAGGGAGATTGTTGAAATCTAATTGAAAAGATCATTGTTATGAGGGAGATTGCTATATGTTTTAATCATTGTTTTGTCACTGATGTCAAACTTGCTATTTTCTTGTAAGAAAATTGCCTATAAGATTCAAGTACTATCACTTAGTTGATTGATGAAGAAGATTTGATCAATAAGATGTAACAACAACACCTAGAGGAAAGGTTGAGTTATGCTTATGTATTGAAGTACAAAGATCAGTTAAGATAGTGGTAACATGATGCATTGGTTATCTGCTTAAGGTTACAAATGTTGGCTACATTTAGAAAGTTTATAAGAACATGTGGTACAAAGTTTTTCTATCAGGCTTGATAGAGTGGATAGTAGGGGTCGAGCAAAGTTAGCGCAAATCAAGCAAAAAATTAGTTAGAATCGAGTAAATGCAAATTCTAATAGATGTCAAGAAAGTTAGTTAGTGCCAAGTAAAGTTTAGTAGGTATCAAGCATAAGTAAACTTTAGTTCATGAGAAGTGATTTTTAGTGGATGTTGAGTAACATAGTGTGTGTCGAGCTGTTGCATTATTTCAAATATCATGAATTCAATGAATCTAAGCTGACAAGTTTGTTTTCTTGACTTTTGTGAACCAAGTGGAAGATAAGGATGATGAGTTGGTGGCACAAAAATTTGGGTAAACCATTTCGAGGTGAATTCAAAGTGGATTCTAGAGGAAGTTTCTATAATAGACAAGATATGGGGTAGATACTTTGTATCCTACCTAATCAATCTTAACCCTAATTTGGATGATGGATAATGAGCTACAAAATATCTTGATTTCCTATTAATAGGAATGGCTGGTCATGAAGCAAGGTTTTCATGTGCGAGAACCCAAGGGAGACAAGAGGTCAAAAAGGGTTTTGCTTCATCAAGTGATCTAAGAGAAGAATCTATAATGGCATGTTAAGAAAGAAGGCTTAAGGAGATGAATGCTTGAAGGGTTCAAAAGCTATGAGAGATGTAAGGTATCAAGGCCAAGTAGAATGGAGGACTAAATATAGGTCTATAATCTGCAAGAGAAGTTGTAAAGTGTATTAGATCAAAGCTCTACTATTACTTTCTAACAATTGTATCAGTCTAGGGTAAATCCTTTTAGATTAAGGTTGACTTAACAATCATTATTAAATCCTCTAACAGGGTGGTATTCCAAGTGAATGGCCTAAAGTCCTTTAACTAGGCTCACTTCTAACAAGGTGATTGAAATCCCTTTACCAGGTCACATTTATTATTATGCATTGTAACCTTTAATAGGGTTGGCCTTTCATAGGGCATCACTTTAGAAGAGTGAAAAAGGAGTAGCATGTTACTAGTGGTTTTTTCTGAAAATCTCACACTTCTACCATCATAGTGTTCTAAATGTTCAAATTTTATTTTATCACTAGTCATGTCATGAGAAAAACCACTATTTATGATCCATGTATCATTTTTTTCTAACATGAGAGATAAGTGCCATCTTTTCATTTTCCTCATCATCAGACTCATCTTTGACAAAAATATAAACTACTTCATCCTCATTAGATCATCACTATCACAATCTTTTGCAATGTAACATGATTTCTTACAGGTTGGGTGAACCTACAATAGTGGGTTACACTTTTTTGCCTAAACTGATATTGAAATGTGAATTTTCAAGAAAAATTTCACTTTGAGATTCAAATTTATATTTAATGGTGAGGAATTTGAAGATGAAGTAAATTAGATTCTTTTAGAATTTTCTATGTATAATCCAAATATATTTTGAATTATTATTTTTTAATCGATTTGATTGAATTATTTTTTCTCCCACAAAAATTGGCATGTTATCAAAACCCTAATTTTTAAAAAGTGGCATTGGTTTTGACACACATAACTTTTTTTCTATAATAGATATCAATGTGATTCTCTCGAATTTAGTTTGCTAATATCCATACAAAAACCATGGAGGTCATCTAATATGTTTATCCTTAGTATTTCATATTTTATCATAGTTTAAAGTTGACCTAACAAAAATTTGGACATACATGGCTTTTGACACATGTAATTATTATATATTTACCCAATTTAAAAATATCTTTTTTTGATTGAAAGAGGAATTGAATATGAAGATCATAGTTATTTTTCAAAAAAAAATTCTCTTAGTTACTATTTCTCCACGAGCATCCAATATATAGGTTTTTTTTTATAATAAACCTCTATTCAATTCACGTGCAAAGACATCTACCTAAAAATTTAAAATGTAGCAAATTCATAGTCATTAGAAAGCTCATTCAGAGTACTTCTATCCTATAAAATGACATGAATTTAGTGCTCCATTTGAACCTAGTACTTGAGCCTGAAAGCCATGAAAACATAATAAATTGTATTGCACTTGGGAAAAACCTATAATTACCTAGTTCTTATTGAAACTTAAAACATTAGTTTTGATATGAACAAAAGTATCTAGTTTCAAAAACATTAGTTTTGATATGAACAAAAGTGTCTAGTTTCTATCGAAACTAAGGAAGTTAACCCATGTAGTTAAATGAGTCATCCTTACTTTTGATCGAAACTACCTAATGTAGCTTTGATCTAAAGTAAAGTGGGCCTTTAGGAGTTTTATTAAAAATAAAAAATTTCGTATAAATAAATTTCTTTTTCTTTTAAATTGTAACATTCAAATCCAATCAGATAATTCCCACTTCAATTGGGAGGGAGAAAATATTTTGCAACTTGTCTAGTTTCAAATTTTGGGAAAAAAAATTGTGACATGGCAATAAAGGTAAAAGAGAAAGTAAATAATCATGAACAAGAAGATGAAAATTGTTGAAAAACTTTAGTAGGATACTATAGGAGGCAAGGTATGTACATGTGCACTATTTTTTCCAATGAATAGTTAGTTCATATAGTGTTCAATCATATTATAGACTTTTTGTATGTATATAGTTATGATTAGGTCTTATCCAATTAGGAATATGGTAAATATAAACTTAGGGTTACTATTAACTTAATTATGAATATTTAGGATTAAGTTTTATTAAACTATGAACACTTAGGATTATGGTTCATTACATTATGGTTTTTAAATTATGAATATTTAAAATTAGGGTTTATTACATTATGGTTTTTAAATTATGAATATTTAGAATTAAGGTACATTTTAATTATGGTATTTTAAATTATGAATTTATTTAGGACATAGTGAAATAGGACAACCTACTAAGGTTGGAGAAGGTTCATACCAAGTTTAAACATGTATCTATGCACACATCTCTTCCAAGTACAATCTCTCTCTAGATTTCTACTTGTCTAGAGGAAAACTTTATATCTCTGATTTTTAATTTTAGAGACAAATCTCCTTACAAAATTGTTTGATTTTATTTTCTATATCATGCACATGCAGTAGTAGATGATGAAAATGTTATATATGAGGAAATTTAAATGAAGCAATGGATATCGAAGAAGGACCATCTGAAGGTTAGATAAAATAGTATTTAATAGTTTTAAAGAGAAGTTGTATCTTAAATCTTTATTTTAATTTTTCTTGTAGCCCGATATCAAACAACAAATTAGAATGTTAATTTAGCTCAACATTTGAAGAGAAAAATCAATCATAGAAACATAGATCATTTAATTGAAATGGATGTGGAAAAATTGAGAGAATATGCTAGTCAACCTACACATACTACAAAGAGGAAATTGAATAAAAAGTCTAAATAAATAATTGCACAATTTGAGAATCTTGATACAGTGGAGAAAACTCAACCATTATCAATTTCACTTCCTAAAGAAGAATTAAAAGTCATTGAAACTATTGTCTATAGATACAAGTGTAAAAAGGAGGAAGACTTATAAACTACAATAAGATATTGTTGAAAGTTCTAAGGAAGGGTTACATTACATTGGGAAAAAATCTAGATCTACAGATAAATCCATTACACAAAGAGTGATACTGACATCTATTTTAAATAAGAAATTATGGCAAAAAAGAAAAATCTCTTCACTATCATATCATATTGGGTATAGTCAAAAGATGATAATACATTATCTAAAAAGGAGAAACAATTTGGATGATAGTACATTAGAAGAAAACTAGGTGCTAATTTGTAGAGTTCCTCGATCCAATAGGATTGTGGAAATAGTTAAGAACTTTGTCATTCAATTTTGGATTGATAATAATCATTCTTCACCAAATAGAAGAGGTATCATCAAGTAGAGGCTTGGTCCTAAGGAGTATCTTCAACATGCAAAACATTGTTTGGATGTCATGCAACATTAATTCTATCTCTCATTTTGTAATTTAAATCTCAACACAAAGATTGGACAAACAATGTTTGAAAGATTGAAACCCTATTTTGTGAAGATAAATAAATCTTTTGAAACATGTTGTTATCAATATCATGTTGAATTTGATTTGTACTATCAAGGGTTCAGATAGATAATAGAAGAAAGTGATAGTTCTCAAAATTCTTTTTATAAATGATTGAGCCAATTTATAACATCAATCTTATGTGACAAACCAAATGATTATGCAATAGGTGAAATAGATTGCATAAGAGGAACTTATGAAACATGTGATAACCTAACCAAATTTCCTTTGAGAGATGAAGATACTAATATGATGAGAATGGAAAAATGTAAGAGATATAAGTACATAAAGTTAGAAACAAAAGTTGGAAAAGAATCAAGAAGGCTGGAATATGTAGAGGATGACATACTTGTTGTAGAATGTTTTTGACATATTAGTCAAATTTGCAGTTAGTGACATACACTTATTTAGGCTGTAAGTATATACTAAGCTCATTGTATAGTTAATAGTGTTTTTCAAGCATTTCAGTTGTTACCAAGTTCTACATTTGCTACTAAGTCCTTTGGACAAATTTCAGTGTTTACCAAGCAGTTACAGTTAGTGTGAAGATCAATAGTGTAAATCAAGCATCTCAATGTGTGCTGACTTTACCAATGCACACCAAAATATATGATGGTTACCAAGATTTTAGTTAATGTGATGTGATTCCAGTGTTAACTGAGCTACTCTATGTTAACCAAGTGACTCAGTTTATATCGAGCTCAAGGAGATAGTGTTTACTGAGCTATATAGAGGTAAAAAAGTGATTTAGTCTATATGACGAGTTTCACAATACTTATCAAGTCACGAGTGCAAACCAAGTTTAAGACCCCTTGGAAGTGATCAGTATGGACTAAGCTTCTACATCTACCAAGTGCATGAAAATGTCAAATAGTGATAATGGATGCCAAGTATTAGAACCACACCGAGTTAGTCTTTAGAGTGCTCCTATCTACATTTGAGTTGACTTTGTAATATTTGTGTAAACTTGTATTGTGGCCGACTTTGTAATTTGTATAATTGGATTGGTATATATGTAATGTATTGTATCACATTCAATGTGTGAAGGAATGTGCGAATATATGCATGGAATCAATGTGATCATCAAAGAAGAGCAGAAAGTGCAAATTACAAAGGCTGTAGTAGTATAAGGAGCAGAAAAGATCCATCTATCACAACAAGGTGATTTATACACTTAAAGGAATCTCATTTAGAAAACCAAGTTGCAGATTAGAGATCAGGTACTACTTCATCCTAACAGGTGGATCAATCAAATCTTTTAACAAGGTAGACCTAATAGTCTTGTGCAAATCTCTTTACCGAGTGCATACTTCATTGTATGTTTGTAAATCCTTTCAAAATGTGGACCTAGCAATCCTTATTGCTCCTAACAAGGTAGATCATCATAAGTGATCAATGTAAGCCTTAACAGGCCAACTTTACACTGCAATACTAAAGCTTGTGGGTATTATCCCCACCCTAGTTTTACTTTCTATTTGGAAGGTTTTTGGGCCACCAAATCTTTGTGTCAAAATGTTATGAATGCTTTCATGTTTTCAATTTCTCATGCATGCAGTTAGATCAGAATATTCATATTAGATTAAGTGCTAATTGGATTAAAGTTTTAGAAGTTTTAGAAGTTACTAATTCACCCCTCCCCTCTTAGTAAGTTAGCCTTGTCAAGAATATTTCCAAGAATTAGTGTTAGAGCAATGTGGTTCTCAAGAGAAATTTTAATAGCTTGAGAAAAGATCAAGGCCATGGAGATATTCAAACTTGACGAAACTATTGACAGTGAGAAGCTAGATTTGGAAATGTCTATTGCCCAACTCAAGAAAGCAAAGGAGCAACTGTCTCAAAGTAGTGCCTCTAGTGGTTTTAGTCTATACCTTGTCTATTTTGATTCGAGAGATACTTGTTACTCTTTTTATGTTCTTGGAGATGACCCGAGGGTCAGATGTTATACTTTGTTTTGGTACCATAGATGCTAGTTTTCTATGTTGTTCAGTTTATCATATTTTCATGTTGATGCTATTCTAAGATGGTAGTAGATCTATAAGGATATCTAGTTATATGGTTTATTGGACATATTTATTGATCATGTTATGAGATGAATTTTATGCTATGGTTATTTTCCTTTATTCTTGTATCCTTATGCTTTTTGTGAACATGGGTGATCTAAATGAATTAAATAGGTATTTTAATACATGTTGCTTCGGCTATGATATTATATGCAATTGCACTTGATTGTGTATTTTAGTGTGCAGAAAATATATTCGTAGTAGTGGCACATGGAGTTAGTGATTCAGCTATTCATGTTTACCAATGTCATCCTTGTATGGTTGATGTATCATTATTCTAGTTATGTTAATTAAAACCTTTTGGTGATTAGTAAATCCAATCTCATCTACATTATGTGATTAGACTAGTGAGTGTGTTTATGCATTTAAAAATTTTCTTTTGTCGTGAAAGTGTTAAGTGATTTTTTGTGATTTTGGGTTTTCAGGTTTTAAATCTTTTTGGATTTAATTTCTAGCAGCTTTGCCTTAGCTGAATTTCCATTACGGATAATAACTTGCTTTCATTTGGGTCAATTCAGAGTTTAGCTACTCCAGTTGGCTAATTTTCAGAATTAGCTATTGACTTGAAAAGTGAATAAGTATTGGAAAAGTGGGACTGTTATTCACTTTTCACTTTTTAGAAATAGAATTTGGTGAGAAAAATTAGAAATCCTCTTCTAAAGGATTCTTGTTTTGTTCATTCTAGGAGCTATGAGTGTGGGATCTGTGCGAGGTTGGTCTTGTTGGATATAGATCAGGGAGTTTATGATTTTACATTAGTTTCATTAGTTTCAATAGATTATTTATTTTATTGTATAGGTTTCAGTTTTGGCCTCTTTTGCTGCCAGGTAGGGCCATCCCGTTTTAATGTTTTTGCTCTATTTTTGCTTCTATTTTTTATAGCAGTATGTGGGGAGGTTGAGAACTAGTGTTCCCCTCCATTTTTATTTGCTGGTTCTACCTGGTTGGTTGGGTATGAACATTTTCCCTATTTTTGAAATGGGGATTTGGGCTTTTGAGCTATTATGCTGGCCGTTTTTGCACACAGTATCTAATTTCAATTATTTTTGAATTTTTGGAGTTTTTGCACCCAATGGCCAAATGGGTTTTAATTTTGGAATTTTTCCAAAATTTGGGGTTTTTACCTCATTTTATGTGCCGCCTTGTTTTCTCAAGTTCCCTTGGCACAATGTGGGTCGTGGAACTGGATGATCCGTTTGGATATCTATTAGACCACTTTTGCATCTTTTTTTCATTAGGATGCATGTTGGATCCATCCTCTTGATCCTATTTTTTGGTTGAGGGACATTTTGCTATGTGTTCTCATCCAGTCCTTTGTTATTATCTTCGTGATGGTGTTGCACAACACACAAGTATGTGTGCATACATTGTTGGATGACTTGCGAGTCCAAATCTTCCATGGTATTTCTAGAAGAGTGATCATTAGGTTTGGGTTGGGAATTTTCATGCCTACGAGCACTCATTGTTGGATGAGCATGGGTAGGGTAGGGTAGCATATGGACGGGGCATCTATCTCCGCAACCCGATGCCTATTTCCCAAAGGTTCGCATGCAAAAGCTTTGTAATCAAGTGATAATTAAATTTAAACATTGGGTGGTAATAAAATTAAAGATATTAAAATGATTTGGGATGTGCTCCTTCTGTTGGGAAGTGGAGAGCTGTCAATACTAGCTTGGGGTTATTGATGCCAAGTGACTCTCCATGATGTCAGCCCCTACATAGTAGCCCTCTAAGATGTCTGACTAGGACCTATAGTTATGCATTCTCTTTGTCTTGGATTCAGTCATCATACTTCTTGGCATGAGTGTTACCCATGGATGTTTTCTTTGTGTGTGGGTGTGGTTGGTTTATTATCTCCATCAACACGGTGCATGTGGACCTACAAGTGCCATGTGGTTGGGAGGCATAGCTACCTACACCACTACTAGGGACTGGTGTACAGAGATGGTGTATTGTCTTAGTGCAACTGTTTCTGGATGTGTTTCCTTAGTACTTCGAGTTCTAGAGTATGCTTTTCTGGTGATTTATGCATTCATTGGGATGTTTGTGTATCATGTTGGGTGATCTTAGTTTTGATGCATTCCTTATTATGATGTGTAGCATATGATAGATAATGTATCTAACAGTAGGATTATCTTATGCTTTTTCCTAGCATGTTAGATTTCCTTTGCTTTGTAGCATGTTTAGTAGTGACATTTGCGTTATGAAAGTTTTGATGATTCGATTGGTAGCTTGAGAATGCTATGCACAGGGGATGGCTAGGGCCCATGATGGTCTGATGATGCTATTATGGTTGGGAGGAACCATATACTTAGTGGTTATTTTTCTCATTGTGATGTTAATTATGTTTAATTGTGATGTTGCTTTCAGTTCCTTGTGATGTTTTCTTTTCTGTATATTTCCCTTCATTGTTTAATAGATGGTTAGATTTTAGATTTTTGTCTTTTAATTATTCAGTTATCATTCGAGTGTTCATGGCTCGAGATGTGGATCCAGTACTCCCCAGTGTGGAGGTTTTATACTCTATTTTTTCCCTTTTGTGTTCTCTTTAGGTGTTCTTGTGTTTCTTTGGGTGACATTTTATTAGCATGGTGTGATATAAAAATGTATTGCATGCCAATAGAAACTATGTTGTATGATACTAGAAAGTATTGCATGCCTTTGAGAAAAGTATCGCTCAAACTCTGAAAGTGTCGCCCTCCTTTGTAAGAAATGTCGCGTGATACTTTTTAGTGTTGTATTAAAGTATCGCACAGGTTTTGTAAAACCTACATGGGCCAGAAGTAGGCACTTTTTGGTTTGATTAGAACTTTTTAAGAGTTGATTTGGATACCCTTTTCAAGGTGTTCTTTAACCATATGGTGTCACATTTTGGATCTAGGTTATTTCTGTTCTTTTCCAATTTTGCATCTTCCATTATTGTCCTTTGGGGTTTAAAATATATCGTTAAAGTATACATTTAATTCTTATACTTAAGATATATTTTAATATATGCGATGAATCATTTGAGATGGGTTTCAAACCTCTACGAGCTAAGGTAAGGTTTCTAGGAAATTTTAGGGCTTCAGAATTCAGACTTAGCTAATTTTTAGGAGTTTGCTTTGGTCTTTTAGCTTGGTCAATCTCTTATGATTTCATATTTGTGGTTTTGGTAGTAGTGGAATTTGGAGATCCATTGGTGTTGGATGGGGTGACAGTCTTCCATTGCTATCTTTATGATCTGTGTAGGTCTTTATCATGTGCACTTACACTTGGTTTAAGAAAAAAAAAATCTGGCTTGTTTTTCATCCTTGTTTCCAAGGATCTCCAGGTGGGGCATTACACTCAATCCCTATAAAGAAGATAAGAGCTTGTAATTCAAATGAATGATCATCTCTACATTGAAGAAAGAATTGAAGACCTTCATTCAAGCAATCTAGATGAATCCAATGAAGCAATCACAAAACTCCTAGAAAAGAATGGTTCCCTACAAGAAGAAGTACAAGAAAACTAAGAAGAGAATAATAAATTCAGTCTGTAAGGCTATGTGAAGTCATGGAAGATAAAAACAAGATAAGAGAAGAGATAGAAGGGAAGAACAATGAGATCCAACACCAATCTGATCCAGTACTCCCCAGTGTGGAGGTTTTATACTCTATTTTTTCCCTTTTGTGTTCTCTTTAGGTGTTCTTGTGTTTCTTTGGGTGACATTTTATTAGCATGGTGCGACATAAAAATGTATTGCATGCCAATAGAAACTGTTTTGTATGATACTAGAAAGTATCGCACGCCTTTGAGACAAGTATCGCTCAAACTCTGAAAGTGTCGCCCTCCTTTGTAAGAAATGTCGCGCGATACTTTTTAGTGTTGTATTAAAGTATCGCACGGGTTTTGTAAAACCTACATGGGCCAGCAGCAAGAAATTTTTGGTTTGATTAGAACTTTTTAAGAGTTGATTTGGATACCCTTTTCAAGGTGTTCTCTAACCGTATGGTGTCACATTTTGGATCTAGGTTGTTTCTGTTCTTTTCCAATTTTGCATCTTCCATTATTGTCCTTCGGGGTTTAAAATATATCATTAAAGTATAAATTTAATTCTTATACTTAATATATATTTTAATATATGCGATGAATCATTTGAGATGGATTTCAAACCTCTACGAGCTAAGGTAAGGTTTCTAGGAAATTTTAGGGCTTTAGAATACACTTAGCTAATTTTTAGGAGTTTTCTTTGGTCTTTTAGCTTTGTCAATCTCTTATGATTTCATGTTCATGGTTTTGGTAGTAGTGGCATTTGGAGATCCATTGGTGTTGGATGGGGTGATAGTCTTCCATTGCTATCTTTATGATCTGTGTAGGTTTTTATCATGTGCACTTACACTTGGTTTACAAAAAAAAAAAAAAAAATTGGCTTGTTTTTCATCCTTGTTTCCGAGGATCTCCAGGTGGGGCATTACACTCAATCCCTATAAAGAAGAAAAGATCTTGTAATTCAAATGAATGATCCTCTCTACATTGAAGAAAGAATTGAAGACCTTCATTCAAGCAATCTAGATGAATCCAATGAAGCAATCACAAAACTCCTAGAAAAGAATGGTTCCCTACAAGAAGAAGTACAAGAAAACTAAGAAGAGAATAATAAATTCAGTCTGTAAGGCTATGTGAAGTCATGGAAGAGAAAAAAAAGATAAGAGAAGAGATAGAAGGGAGGAACAATGAGATCCAACACCAATCTGATCCAGTACTCCCCAGTGTGGAGGTTTTATACTCTATTTTTTCCCTTTTGTGTTCTCTTTAGGTGTTCTTGTGTTTCTTTGGGTGACGTTTTATTAGCATGGTGCGACATAAAAATGTATTGCATGCCAATAGAAACTATTTTGTATGATACTAGAAAGTATCGCACGCCTTTGAGACAAGTATCGCTCAAACTCTAAAAGTGTCGCCCTCCTTTGTAAGAAATGTCACGCGATACTTTTTAGTGTTGTATTAAAGTATCGCACGGGTTTTGTAAAACCTACATGGGCCAGCAGCAAGAACTTTTTGATTTGATTAGAACTTTTTAAGAGTTGATTTGGATACCCTTTTCAAGGTGTTCTCTAACCGTATGGTGTCACATTTTGGATCTAGGTTGTTTCTGTTCTTTTCCAATTTTGCATCTTCCATTATTGTCCTTCGGGTTTAAAATATATCATTAAAGTATAAATTTAATTCTTATACTTAATATATATTTTAATATATGCGATGAATCATTTGAGATGGATTTCAAACCTCTACGAGCTAAGGTAAGGTTTCTAGGAAATTTTAGGGCTTTAGAATACACTTAGCTAATTTTAGGAGTTTTCTTTGGTCTTTTAGCTTTGTCAATCTCTTATGATTTCATGTTCATGGTTTTGGTAGTAGTGGCATTTGGAGATCCATTGGTGTTTGATGGGGTGACAGTCTTCCATTGCTATCTTTATGATCTGTGTAGGTTTTTATCATGTGCACTTACACTTGGTTTAAAAAAATAAAAAAAAATTGGCTTGTTTTTCATCCTTGTTTCCGAGGATCTCTAGGTGGGGCATTACACTCAATCCCTATAAAGAAGAAAAGAGCTTGTAATTCAAATGAATGATTGTCTCTACATTGAAGAAAGAATTGAAGACCTTCATTCAAGCAATCTAGATGAATCCAATGAAGCAATCACAAAACTCCTAGAAAAGAATGGTTCCCTACAAGAAGAAGTACAAGAAAACTAAGAAGAGAATAATAAATTCAGCCTGTAAGGCTATGTGAAGTCATGGAAGAGAAAAAAAAGATAAGAGAAGAGATAGAAGGGAAGAACAATGAAATCCAACACCAATCTGATCCAGTACTCCCCAGTGTGGAGGTTTTATACTCTATTTTTTTCCTTTTGTGTTCTCTTTAGGTGTTCTTGTGTTTCTTTGGGTGACATTTTATCAGCATGGTGCGACATAAAAATGTATTGCATGCCAATAGAAATTGTGTAGTATGATACTAGAAAGTATCGCACGCCTTTGAGACAAGTATCGCTCAAACTCTAAAAGTGTTGCCCTCCTTTGTAAGAAATGTCGCGCGATACTTTTTAGTGTTGTATTAAAGTATCGCACGGGTTTTGTAAAACCTAAACGGGCCAGCAGCAGGCACTTTTTGGTTTGATTAGAACTTTTCAAGAGTTGATTTGGATACCCTTTCCATGGTGTTCTCTAACCGTATGGTGTCACATTTTGGATCTAGGTTGTTTTTGTTCTTTTCCAATTTTGCATCTTCCATTATTGTCCTTCAGGGTTTAAAATATATCATTAAAGTATAAATTTAATTCTTATACTTAAGATATATTTTAATATATGCGATGAATCATTTGAGATGGGTTTCAAACCTCTACGAGCTAAGGTAAGGTTTCTAAGAAATTTTAGGGCTTTAGAATTTAGACTTAGCTAATTTTTAGGAGTTTGCTTTGGTCTTTTAGCTTTGTCAATCTCTTATGATTTCATGTTCGTGGTTTTGGTAGTAGTGGCATTTGGAGATCCATTGGTGTTGGATGGGGTGACAGTCTTCAATTGCTATCTTTATGATCTGTGTAGGTTTTTATCATGTGCACTTACACTTGGTTTAAAAAAAAAAAAAAATCTAGCTTGTTTTTCATCCTTGTTTCCAAGGATCTCCAGGTGGGGCGTTACACTCAATCCCTATAAAGAAGAAAAGAGCTTGTAATTCAAATGAATGATCATCTCTACATTGAAGAAAGAATTGAAGACCTTCATTCAAGCAATCTAGATGAATCCAATGAAGCAATCACAAAACTCCTAGAAAAGAATGGTTCCCTACAAGAAGAAGTACAACAAAACTAAGAAGAGAATAATAAATTCAGTCTGTAAGGCTAGGTGAAGTCATGGAAGAGAAAAAAATAGATAAGAGAAGAGATAGAAGGGAAGAACAATGAAATCCAACATCAATCCCATTAGTAGGAAGACTTCATTGATCAGCTCTCCAATGTAAATGAAGAAATCATTAGCTTAAGATCTAAAATTGAAAGATTGTGGAATGACCTAAACCGTGAAAAACAAATGAATGAAAGAATGATGAAATCCCAAGTAGACATGAATCAATTGAATGAGAAAAATCTCTATTTAAAAAAGGGAAAATAGGAATTGGATAAATAGAAGGAGAATCATCCAAGCAAGGAGCTCAAAAGAATCAAAGACCTACTTGCAATCACTATGGTAAGATAGGTCATACTTCAAACAAGTTTTAGAGCAATGGAAAAGAAAAATTTAATAGAAAATGTTACAATTGTAATGAGCATGGTCATAAGGCTAGCGAATGCAAACAAAAACCAAGATTTGAAGGCAAATGTCACAAATGCAAGAAGCATGGGTACAAATCAACATAATGGAAAACTAAGATATTAAATCTAGTAGAACAAATTGTAAAAGCTATATTTGGTTAGGACTACAACACCTAGTTAGGATTACAACACCTGGTGTAAATGTCATTATTGTGGAGAATTTGGACACATTGGAATGAATTGTGTAAAGCATCATTTGAGGAAAAGAGATACTACTAAAAGATGTTTCATTTGTATAGAACTCAGTCATCTTGCCAAGAACTACATGAATATTGGTAGAATTGAAGATGAGAAGAAGGTAAAAGTTAATAACATCCAAAAAAAAATGAGACAACAATGGGTTCCAAAGTCTACCGAGAATGGAAGTCCAAATAATGATGAACAAGTCACTCAAGAATTGGGTGGCTCCAGAATTTCTACTTGAGTTCTCAAAGGAGAACTGGGACTAGGCTACCAAAGAAAACATTCAAATCAGTCCTAGATTGAAAGAACAAAAGATCCATATCTATATTCAAGATACAAAGGGGTCACTAAATGAAAAGGTACCAGTCACTACCAAGTCACTTTCCTTACTGAGTGAGGTTAGGTCACAGACTCTACCAAGTGAGGTTGAAAGTAACTAAAGTTTCATATGGCTACCGAATGATGAAAGACTCTGCCTAGTAATCAATGTAAGGAAGTGTATGATAGTTTGTAACTTTGATCTACCATCCATATTCATCATTTATGGAAAAAATTGATTAAAGGAATTGAATCAAAATCATTTTCACTGTAAAGTTTTGAGAGCTATTGCGAACTACGATCTTCAAGAGCTCCCAAGTGATTTGAGCAAATTGTCACCAAAAGATTTTGAATTTTCTCAATCCCTACCTAGTGAAGATGATATCCAATAGCAACAAGGCAAAGAAAGGATCAAATATGTTAGTTTATGGTGAATGGAAAGCTCCATATTTTAAACTCACTCCTGCAATCACCAAAACCCTAGATCCAAGTGGAGCGTAGTCCCAAATCCCTCCAAAGGTACTATTGATAAATGAAATTTGTTCTCACTTTAAATGCAATTCAAGATATTGAAACTTTTGAAATGGATGAAGCCCTAGGATAGTTTTGTGTTAATGGCATCTTGAAACCCAAGCATCAACACCCGAAGACAAAAGGGTTGACACACATCCCTCATATGCCCTATGAATTTCAAGTAAAATAGATTAGGTATATTCTTAGTCAGGTGAAAAATGGATAGTTATGTTTGGAAAAACCAATTTTAATCACAAAGAAGATGATTCACAAAATCACTGGTCTCCCAATATTGGCCAAAGCTAAAATGACCAAAACCCTAGGTCAGGCTAAACTTGAGAAGAAAACCCTAGAAAAATGGGATGGTAGAGGCATGAAGATAAGTAGTGTGACTGATATGGAATTAAAATTCAGCATTCATATCATAGAAAACAAGATCTATAGCTCTAGCTAGTTGAACAGTGTGCCTTGTGAAGTAGTTGGCCTTTCTTACAAGGTAGTCAAGAACAATATGTCTATTGACCTTGCCAAGCTTTTGTTGAAGCAATTCAACAAGAACATGGAAAATATTCAAATGCCAAAGAACAACCAATGTAAGTTTGGTTCTTTTATGGCCAGTTCTCTACCAAATTAATGAATACATTATTGAGATGGGAGAGAACTATAATAGTATCATGGATAACTATTTTGATGCATTTACAGAGGAAATGAATAATAGATTTAGAATTCCAAGAAAACTAGTGGAAGACTACAAGGATGATGTATGTTTCATGGTAGATAGTCATAAGGTATACATTTACGCAGTCAGACCTAGAATTGCATGGGTGAAACCTATTGGATATGAGGTTAATATAGATGAAACTAAGAATATTACTGAGGCACTTGTAAATGAACTAGTTGATCCCAAGACTACATATTTTGGTACATATGATGAAGCAAAGGTCAAGATAGAATTGGAAACCAGGCTCCCTCAGGTGATAAACAAAGATAAGAAAAGAATGCCAAGTTGAAAAGTAGTTCTACACTTTTGTTGATCAAGGGAAAAGGTGAGGATGAAGATGTAGAGAATGAGGAAGAATTAGAGGAAGAGGAATCATTGAAGAAGAAAGGCAAGGTAATCATTACCAAGCCTACCAAGCCATCCACTATTGTGTTTACCAGGAGATCCTCAAGGAAGAAAGCTAATAAGGAAGGAGGAGATATAATATTCAGAAAACTTCCATGAACCTTCCAAGATAGACTAAAAGAACTGTAGCATTGGGCTAGTATAACAAATTTTAAGGCATTATAGTATTAAATGATGACTAAGGAAGAACAGAAGTAGATTGAAGACCTGGTAATGGACAAAATAGGTAAGTGGAAATACTCACCAAACCAGCTTACTTCTCAACTCCCTAACATTTTGATGGATAAGATTAAGCCAAGATGAGAATTTTTCATGCAAACTGTTAAATACATCTATGGGAAAACCCTAAGGTAGCTTATTCCAAGCCTAATAGACAAGCAAATTAAGGAATCTCTAAAGAAAAAGGAGGAGAAATTAACTCTAAAATTTAATACTTTTCTGGTTTGGATAAAAGATATTGAGCATGTTGTAAGAAATGCAACAAATACCTGGAAGAATATATATCTTCTTCACAAACCGAGTGATTTTTCTGTTGAAGTAAAAAATGATGATGATGATGATAAAGAGGGGAAATATGAAGAAGAAAATGTTGAAGAAGCAACACATTTTAACAATAAAGAGGCATAGGAGCAAGAGGCTACCAAGGAAGAAACACGGGATGATGAGGACACCTAACCAGTCAAGATTGTTGTAGTGGTTATAGCATCACTTCCTCATTCTCCAAGAAAGGTATTGAACACATCAAGCATGAAGATGACATTTGTAGGATTGATTGTGACCAACACTTAAATTACAACCAGTCAATCAATCTTTGCACTGACTCAACTAAGCACATCATTGACTGAAGTGACCTCCACTTCATTTACCAAGCTACATACTCTTCCCTATTCTACCATTTCAAATATAGTAGTTTTGGACACATTAATTTTGAATACATCAATTTTTGCTACTACAAGTATTACTTTAGGTATTTCTACAATAAGTGCAGTATCAATTTTTATAGCTAGTCCTATTACCTCCACTATTGTTTCAATTCCTAGTAAGCAAGAGATAAGTGTAAAGATAGTTGAGACCAAGTCTCAACCAAGTGCAAAAATTTTGTTCCAATGAAAAGAAAAGGAGGAGGAAATAGATATTGATGAGGAAATAGTAATCCCAAATTGGGACATTTCCAAACTCAATCTTGATTAGATCCAAAAATTTGGTGAACTTCTCTAAAAGAAGGCTAAACAACAAAGGCTAAGAGAGGAAACAGACAAAGAGTTCAAAATTATTGAAGATGCCAAGAATATTTTGGCAGAGGCAGTAGGTATAGAGATTGATTCATCACAACCAATTTTTCTAGCTAGTAGAGGCAGTTTAAAAGTTCAATGAAGATATAGATGGATAGGATAAGTTAATGCAGAAGGTAGAGAAGAAGTTTGAGTATAAAGTGCTAGAGCACATTGCCTAGAAAATTTCTATTAATCAAGTAGAACTCTCTACCATTTTGGGTTCCCTGGAAACTTCATGTACAAATGTATCAATACTTTTTGATAAGCTATGTGATGTTTCAAACTTTACTAAGGAGATAAAGGACAAATTGTCCAAGATAGATGAAGACCTCAAGGTGAGTGCTCAGCAACTATAGCTTGACCCTAGTTTTAAGCTCTGTACATTTGAATAAGATTAAATTTTTTGTTAGATTTATAGGGAGAATTTCTTAGAAAAGAGGCCAAAATAAGATCTACATTAGTAGATATTCGAAACATGATTCTTCCAAAGATGGATGCACTTCAGAAGCATATTGCACACTCCAAAAATCTCATCCATTGCAACAACTTCTCCATAGAAAACCACATGATTGAGTTGTTAGCAGAAGTGTAGATTACACTTCAGACATGTAAGCTCTTGAAGGATAGTTGGGATAAAATGTTGGCTATAATTGTCAAGGTACATTCAGACTTTTTGTCTCATTTTGGCATTAATCTGTAAATATATAGAATAAATCTTTGGCATTATTGTCAAAAATGGGGAGAAGATATGAAAATGATAAGTTATGGGGGATAAAATGTAAAGAATTGATACATAAGTTGTAAAGGAAATTGGGGAGATAGATGTAAGATAGATGTGAGATAGATGTAAAGCAAGTATGTATAGTATACTGTATAGAAGCCTTACCATGTACAGAAATGTATCTTACAAAACCAATTTTGAAAAATCTCAAAAATAGTATACTCTACTGAGCTAAGAATCACAAGGTGATGGATAAAGATATTTAGGAACTCTTTTTGAACTCATTTTTGGATGATAAGTGTTTTTGTCACAAATGCCAAAGGGGGATATTGTTAACATATCAGTTAAATTTGTTATTAGTGACATATGCTTATTCAGTTTGTAAGTATCTACAAAGCTCATTATACAATTAAAAGTGTTTTCCAAGCATTTTAATTGTTATAAGCTCTATATTTTCTATCGAGTCCTTTGGACAAATTCCAGTGTTTATCAAGTAGCTATAGTTAGTGTGAAGATCAACATTGTAAATTGAGCATCTCAGTTTATGCCAAGTTTACCAGTACAAATTGAGTTGTGCAATGGTTACCAAGTTTGTAGTTAATGTGATGCAAGTTTAGTGTTAACCAAGCTACTCTATGTTAACCAAGTCACTCAGTTTACACCGAGCTCAAGGAGATAGTGTTTACCAAGCTATGTAGAGGTAAACAAGTGATTCAATTTATATGACGAATTTCATAGTACTTACTAAGTCATCAGTGAAGACCAAGTTCAAGACCACTTGGAAGTGATCAGTATGGACTAAACTTCTACATTTAGTAAGTGCATGACGATACTAAGTAGTGACAGTAGATGCCAAGTATCAAAACCTCACCGAGTTAGTCTTTAGAACCCAAATGTCTATATTTGACCCCAATTTGTAATATTTGTATAAACTTGTATTGTGGCCAACTTTGTAATTTTTATAATTGGATTGGTATATATGTAATGTATTGTATCACATCCAATGTGTGAATGAATATGAAAATATATGCATGGAATCAATGTGATCATCAAAGAAGAGCAAAAGTGAAAATTACAAAGACTACAACAGTATAAGGAGTAGCAAAGATTCATCTCTCACAAGAAGGTGATTTATACACTTAAAGGAATCTCATTTAGCAAAGCAAATTGTAGATCAGAGATCAGCTACTACTTCATCCAAATAGGTGGATTAGTCAAATCCTTTAACAAGGTAGACCTAACAATCTTATACAAATCTCTTTACTGAGTGCATACTTCATTTTATGTTTGTAAATCATTTCACAAGGTGGATCTAGCAATCCTTATTCCTTGTAACAGGGAAAATCATCAGAAGTGATCAATGTAAGTCTTAACAGGCCAAATTTATACTACAGTACTAAACCTTGTGGGTGTCATCCCCACCCCAGTTTTACTTTCTATCTGGAAAGTTTCTGGATCACCAAATCTTTGTGTCAAAATGTTATGAATGCTTTCATGTTTTCAGTTTCTCATGCATGCAGTTACATAAGAATATTCATATTGGATTAAGTGCTAATTGGATTAAAGTTTTAGAAGTTTTACAAGTTACTGATTCACCCCTCCCCTCTCAATAACTTAGCCTTGTTAAGAATATTTCCAACAAATTTATGTAATTTTTTTATAAATTGACTCAACCATATACACACCATGTTTTTTTTGCTAAGTGGAAAACAAAATAGTTTCAAACACTAAGAGAAACTTTCCCACTCGAGATAATTTTATCTATTGTTGACTCTGTAGAGAATTAATCCTTCAGTTCTCAAAAAAAAATTCAAGTGGAATACTACTATACAAAGGAGGTTACTATTATGGTTCATGTGTCTTATTTACATGAACAAATTGATTTGGATGGTGTGGAAAGTACAAATCAAGCATAAATCATTAAAAAATAGTATCACTTTTAGATTAGTGATGACAAAAAACATGACACACATTTTGTGGAATATTATTTTAAGACATTTTTTATTATTTGGAAAACAAAGGCATAAAAATGGAAAAAAACATTTTGTATGGTCCAATGGATGTGCAGCACAATTTAAATCAGCTAGAACATTTTATGTGTTATGTAGATAGCATCGATACCTTAATATACCTCACATTTGGAGAATTTTTCAAAGTGGACATGGAAATAGTGAGCATGATGGTGCAGGAGTTTGTATTAAACATGCTTTAAGAAAACATTAAATGGACTATAAAAGATATCACATTAATAATGCTCATGATGTGGTTGAGTGGTACAAAACACATTTTATGGTGGCAACAAATACAAATAATATGTCATCACAAGTGGATCAAGTCATATCATTTAGAGTGTTTTAGGAGGTATCAGTATAAATTAATTTGAATATTATAATTGAATCAATTTTATGTTTAATACATAATGTGATAACTAAATTATGGTACACACATGTTTAAAACTCATTATATATATATATATATATATGTATGTATGTATGTATGTATGTATGTATGTATGTATGTATGTATGTATGTATGTATGTATGTATGTATGTATGTATGGACCTTACATTCAGGTGTCAATATAAAATCAATGCATGCATGCAAGAGGGTAGAAAAGACACGATCTTTGCACTCAATTATGATTATAGAGAGTAATGTATAGTCGTTGTACACAAGAGAATACTCATGTTTTTGTCCCAATTACATTGATGAAAACTATGATGGATGCATTAATCAAGAACATGGATATGTGGGTAAATGGACTTTTGTGCCACTAGATGTTATCAATACGAATGAGTTTGAGGATGAAAACTATGATGATATTCCATTGATTTCTAGTGATTATGACCATATTTTAGGTTTGATCAAAGTTTGAATGTATTTCATAATTTTCATTAATCTATTATATATATTCATGTACATGACACATGGAATTCATATACATGTATACTTTGTGTAGGAAATATTTTTATAGTCATAGCAGAATCTAAAAACATAGAAGGTGTTAGCTATTATTCATTACATTGCACCATACAAAGAGAGAAGCTAACAAAGACTGAAACAAGTGATAGAATTATGTTTCCCATAGGTTAGTATATAGTTGAATCATGTATATCTATATTTTTTTATGAATTCAAATTTATTAACTTATTTGAGTGACCTAAATGCAGGTTATGTTGTTGTATAGGGAACATATTGAAGCAAAATAGAATACTTAAGAATGGGATTCATTTCACTGATTATCAACCTAACTATAAGGTACATGAGTATAGTAACCATGTTATTGTGACAGGTCTAATTCTTCATCCAGTCAAAGGACCTAGAATACTTAAGTGGAGGCTCAATACTAGTGATTACAAGAAAATATTAAATGTTATCCTATAGCTAGCTAACCCACTTGATATGAGATAGAAACAACTTGTAATTTGGAAGAACTTGAAAGTTTTCAAATTTGGTTAAACTATTTGAAATCTGAAATTTGGTTCAACAATTTGAAATTTGGTTGAACTTGATCATTTTCAATTTGAAATTTTGTTGAATTCATTATATATTACTTTTACTCTTTCATTTAACTTTTGAAGTTTAAATTGTGATTTGTAACTAATTATGGAAATTAGGAACTTGTATGCAACTAATTAGGACATGTGCCTTAGAAGCGGAAGAAATTTGAACACTTGGCTTAAGGGGATCAAATTGATGGGAACACAACCCAAGAACATAATAGACACAACAGAAAAGGGAAATTGTATTAACTGAAAAATAAGCTAGTACATTCAAAATAGAGAAAATAAACTTCAAAACATGCCCTAAGGGCTTACAATAGCATAAATGTGGAGATAATTTCTCCTTTCAGTACCTCCTCTCAAACTCCACTCCAAACTGCTTTTTACAATGCCAGAAATCTCCTTAAATAGACCTTGGAGGGTTAAGGACTAGGAGTACATTCTAGAAAGTGCTAGTAGGTATCCATTGACCAAATAGAAGGTTCCAAAAGCTACGTTAGAAGTCAATGCAAATCTAGAAGAATCCAAAAATGGTAACCGAACTTCTGAGAGGCATAACTTTTGAACCATAGCTTCGATTGACGAACTGTTTACATTTCTAGAAAGCTCTCAAAGTGCTCTATAGCCCTATACATAGCTTCACTCATCCCCCATTTTTTGGCCCCTCTTGAGTTCATTTAATGCCCCTAACTTGACTTTGAAGCATTCTTAGGAGGTCTCCAAAACTCAAAAAATTGCAATAACTTTCAAACTGTGGGGCCTTTTGACCTGATTCTTTTTCTGGAATGCTCTAAATTACAATTACATTCATCTAGCCAATTTATACCTCCTAGTTCACCAAAATATTGGCTCAATTACATAGTCCTATTTTTTTCAGGATTTACACGAACACTAATGGTGGAACTGTGAGAGTTGGAACCTTTATTTGACCCAAATGGGTATCCAAAAATGAAAACACATGAAATAGAAACTAAGTCTAAGTATTTTTTTTTTGGGTGACACAGGATTGCCCTTATACCTCTGGATGCTCCTGCATCAGACACCCAGGGTAGATTGAAAAGTGACCCTGTCATTTTATAAATGGTAGAGGAAATCTCAAATGGGAAACCTCAGCTGCTAAAATCCAAGTTGAGTCCTCGATCGGTCATCCTTTCAATTTGACCAAATACTCTTCATACTGCCTATTTCTAGTACTCCTACCCACACGATGATCTAGAATGTCTTCTATCTCCTCCTTCTTAGAAGTAGGAATTGGACATGGCTCTAACACCAGCTCCTCATCTGCACCATCATCATGATACTCTGTTAAATCTACAATGTTGAAAATGGGAGAAATGTGAATACCATCTGGCAACTCCACTTCATATGCATTTCCTGAGTCATGTTTCTTCAAAATTTTGCAGGGGCCAAATTTCTTCATTTTTAGCTTGTTGTAAGTATTGGCTAGAAATCTTTCTTTTCGTAAGTGCACCATAACTAGATCCCCTACTTGGAATTCCTTATGTCTTCTCCATTGATCATCCCTAGCTTTATACTCTTGATTCATCTTGGTAATGTGTGCTTGAACCTCCTCATGTAGACGCTTGATATGTTCAGCAAATTCCTCAGCTTCAGCACTTGTCCTCTCCCCTTGTTCTATCTTCCTCAATTCTGGTGTAGTCCTTGGGCTATTCCCATATACAATTTGGAATGGTGATTTTCCAGTACTCCTATTTATAGAGTTATTGTAAGAAAACTCTTCTTGTGGTAGAATCAAATCCCATCCCTTGGGCTTATCCCCAACTAAACATCTCAACAAATTGCCCAGACTTCTATTTACCACTTCTATTTGGTCGTTCGTCTACGGGTGATGCATGGAACTGAATTTTAGGTCTGTTCTCAACTTCTTCCACAATGTCATCCAAAATACCCCACAAATTTAGTATCTTTATCAGAAACTATACTCCTTGGAAGACCATGTAGTCTTACCACCTCTTTGAAAAACTAGTCTACAATATGGACAGCAACATGAGTTTTGTGGCATGGAATGAAATGTGCCATTTTGGAGAACCTATCAACCACCATGAATACTGATTCATTACCCCTTTGTGTCCTTGGAAATCCAAAAATGAAATCCATACTTATGTCCTCGCATGGCCTTGATGGAATAGGCAATGGCTGATATAGGCCAGTATTGTGACTAAACCCCTTGGCAACTTGACAAGCCTGGCAACTCTGTACAAACTTCTTCACATCTTATGAAATTTGAGGCCAAAAATAATGTTCTCTAAGAATGGAAATGGTCTTATCTCAACAAAAATGTCCTACCATCCCTCCACTGTGTTTCTCCTTAATCAGATTTTCCCTCATGGAACTCCTTGGAATGCACAATTGACTACCCTTGAACAACATGCCATCCTAAATCAAATAGTCTAACCACTTGGTTCTATCTACAACAACAGGTTCTTTACAAGCTTTCCATGTTTCAGCAAAATGAGGATCCTCAGGGTACAATTTCTTGAGTTCATCAAACCCAACTACTTAAACCTACATTACTGTAAGCAACAACTGTCTCCTACTTAGTGCATCTGCAACCCTGTTAGATTTTCCACTTCTATGCTTCAACACAAATGTATAGCTCTGCAAGAATTCTACCCACTTCATATGCCTCTAATTCAATTTACCTTGGCTATTTAGGTACTGTAATGCTTGATGATCAATATACAAAAAAAATTCCTTTGGCAATAAATAATGCCTCCATTTCTTTAAGGCTTGAACTATTGCATAGAACTCTTGATCATAAACAGAATACTTCTTCTTTGCATCATTCAATTTTTCACTAAAATATGCAATAGGCTTACCTTCTTGGCTTAATACAGCCCCAATAGCACTGCCACTGGCATCACAATCCACCTGGAAAACCTTTCTAAAATCTAGAAGTGCCAACATAGGTTGTTCTGTCACCTTCTTCTTCAGTAATTCAAAGCTTCTCGTAGCTGTTGCAGACCATTTGAACTTTTTTTCTATCCCCTCTTATTGTATCAGTTAGGGGTGCATATATGCCACTGAAATTTTTAATAAACTTCCTATAAAAACTAACTAGACCATGAAATGATCTTACGTCAGTAGTAGACCTTGGAGTAGGCCATTCCAAGATGGCTTTTACCTTCTTTGGATCCATTTTGAGACCTTCAAGTGATATAACAAACCCCAAATAGACTAACTCCCTTTTTGCAAAGATACACTTCTTCAGATTAATTAACAGTTTCTCTTCCCTTAGCCTTTCAAGGACACTACGAATATGCAATAAATGTTCTTCCAAAGTCTTGCTGAAAATTAAAATATCATCCAAATAAACAATAACAAATTTTCCCAAGAACTTCTTAAGTACCTCATTCATGAGCCGCATGAAGGTGCTTGGGGCATTCGTCAATCCAAAGGGCATGACTAACCACTCATAAAGACCCTCCTTGGTCTTGAAGGCTATTTTCCACTCATCTCCTTCTCGAATCCATATCTAATGATAGCCACTCTTGAGATCTATCTTTGTGAGGTACTGAGCTCCACTCAAGCAGTCCATAAGATCATCCATCCTTGGCAAAGGAAACTGATACTTGATGGTTGTCCTATTTATAGCTCGAGAATCTGTACACATCCTCCACTCTCCATCCTTCTTTGGTGCAAGTACTGTAGGTACTACACATGGACTCAGGCTCTCTCGAATCAAGCCCTTCCTCAACAGCTCCTAAACCTATCTATTTAGCTCCTCTATTTCAGTAGGAGTCATCTTGTGAGCAGCCTTGTTAGGAAAACTAGCTCCTGGAATTAGATCTATCTGATGATTGATTTGCCTTACTGACGGAAATCCATCTAGAACATTATCAAAGATAATATCTCCAAATTCCCCTAGTAAATCTAAAACTTCAAGTGGTATTTCACTACTACCTTCTTTATCTTTCCTAGAAATCAGAGCATAGCACATATGCTCATGTTTCATGCCATCTAAAAACATCCTTCTATCAACAAGACAAATCCTAGCACTACTACATACCTTTTCACCTTCCTTTTTCATGGGCTTCAATTTGAGGCAAACTCCATCCTTTGTCAAAGAGTATGTGTTTGCATGCCCATCATGTACTGCATGTCTATCAAACTTCCATGGTCTACCCAACAATAGATGGCAAACATCCATCGGAATAACATCATAGAGAACTTCATCATGGTAACTCCCAATTTTGAATTTCTCTAAACATTGTTAACTTATTAGGACCTTATGATCATCTTTTACCCAAGCAATCTGATAGGGTTGGGGATGTTTCTCCCTCTTGAGCTTCAGCTTAGAGACCATCTCTTCTGATACCAAGTTATCAGTGCTACCACCATCAATGATCACGTCACAACATTTATGCTCACACTTGCATTTGGTACGGAACAAACTCCTACATTGTCCTGGTTCAATCTCACCACTTAGTAGGACTCTTTCATTTACCAAGGTCTCTCCTCTTTGTGCATCCTCTGAATGTGATGATTATGCATCCTCATCCACATGAGCAACCCTAGCTTGGCCCTTAACTCTCCTATCTGTCCTTCCTTGTCATTAAGGGCATTCAAAGGTACGATGACCTTCTTCATTGCAATGGAAATAGGTACCATGAAAGCCTCCTCTTCCTTGTCCACGTCCTCTACCTCTTCTTCTTTGATTTCCAAAGTCTTGATCATGGGAGTGGTTGAAACGCTCATTCCTCTGGTTCCTGCTAGTACCCACATCTTCATTTTTCTTTTGGGTTTCATTGAGGACTCCAGATGATCTACCACTTCCCCTTCATCCTTGACTGTGCCCTTTTTGTTTTCCTTCAAACCTTTTATTCAACTTCTCTTCAACTCATAGGGAAAACTGGTATGCCTCTTCAATGTTGGTCATTCTTACCAGACTTAATTCCTCCTAGATGCTAGGTCACAACCCACTGATATAATGAGCAACCTTCTCCTTATTTACTTATTCATGCCTCACTCTAATCAAGAGTCGGTAAAATTCCTCTGTATATTCTTGGACTGATCTTCCTACTTGCTTTAACCCATGCAACTTCTTAAACAAATCAAGCTCGTAGTCCACAAGAATGAACTACTTCTTCAATTTGTCCACCATGCGATCCCATCTTATGATCTTCTCCTTTCCTCGTCTATTTCTTTCCAATTGGACCTCTTGCCACCAGATTTTGGGATGGCCTTTCAGTTTGGCCTTTGCAAACTTAACCCTATTTGGGTCCCTAATATCATCATACTCAAACTATTCTTCCAGTTCATTGATCCAATCGATCAACTCATCTGGTTTTAGATTTCTTGAAAATACACCCACTTCAATTGTAGGTCTTTTCCCAAACTTATTTATGGCCCTAAAAAGCCTTTCCTCTGCATGATTTAGAACTTCCCTGTCAAATTCCCCTTCTAGTCCAATTTCATCTTCTTTGTTGTCATCTTCACTTTCATCACTTGCGGCCATAGTTGCTCCTCTATGGAGCTCCTCTTGCAATGCTTGTACCTGCCTTTGGAGGACTCTAACTTCCTCAAGATTAATAGCTCTAGCCCTTCTGCCACACTCTCTTCATGGAGGCATCTTCTAACTCGAACCCACAACCACACAGTCCTAGTGCAAACTGCCTCACAGTCGACACTCTGTCTACACACTCAGGAAAACTAGCTCTAATACCACTTGATGGGAACACAACCCAAGAACAGAATGGACACAATAGAAAAGGGAAATTGTATTAACTAAAAAATAAGCTAGTACATTTATTATAGAGAAAAAAAACTTCAAAACATGCCCTAAGGGCTTACAATAGCATAAATGTGGAGATAATTTCTCCTTTCAGTACCTCCTCTCAAACTCCACTCTGAACTGCCTTTTACAATGCCAGAAATCTCCTTAAATAGACCCTGGAGGGTTAAAGACTAGGAGTACATTCTAGAAAGTGCTAGTAGGCATCCACCGACCAAATAGAAGGTTCCAGAAGCTAGGTTAGAAGTTGGTGCAAATCTAGAAGAATCCAGAAATGGTAATCGAACTTCTGGGAGGCATAACTTTTGAACCGTAGCTTCGATTGACGAACCATTTACATTTTTGAAAAGCTCTTGAAGCGCTCTATAGCCCTATAGATAGCTTCACTTGTCCCCCAATTTTTGGCCCCTTTTAAGGTCATTTAATGCCCCTAACCTAACTTTGAAGCATTTTTAGGAGGTCTCCAAAACTCAAAAAATTGTAATAACTTTCAAACCATGGGGCCTTTTGACCTAATTCTTTTTCTGGAATGCTCTAAATTACAATTACATTCATCTAGCCAATTTACACCTCCTAGTTCACCAAAATTATGGCTCAATTACATACTCCTATTTTTTCAGGATTTACACGAACACTGATGGTGGAATTGTGAGAGTTGGAACTTTTATTTGACCAATATGGGTAGCCAAAAATGAAAACACATGAAATAGAAACTAAGTCTAAGTATATTTTTATTGGGTGACACAAGATTGCCCTTATACCTTTGGATGCTCCTGCATCACAAATTAGGGATTGTGTCTTAAGGGTATGAAATTAGGACTTATAACTAATTATATATTACTTTTACTCTTTCATTTAACTTGTGAATTTTACATTGTGATTTGTAACTAATTATAGAAATTAGGAACTTGTATGCAACTAATTAGGATATGTACCTTTAAAGAGGAAGAAATTCAAAGACTTGTCTTAAGGGGATCAAATTAGGACTTGTAACTAATTATATATAACTTTTACTCTTCCATTTAACCTGTGAAGTTTAAATTGTGATTTTTAACTAAATATAGAAATTAGGAACTTGTATGCAACTGATTAGGACATGTGCCTTGAGTGGAGGAAATGAGAACACTTGTCTTAAGGTGATTAAATTAGGACTTGTCTTAAGGGGATGAAATTAGGACTACTAGACTTTAATCATATCTAAATATCACTTGCATTATTAGAAATTAAGAATTATGTAAAGTTAATTACCTAACTATAACCTTGACCAATTTCATATGTATACATCAATTTCATAAACTAACATAATGTAACATGTAAAAGAACATGTAAGCTAACATAATTGAGCATAATCTATCACTGTCTAACATAATTTCCAAGATAATAAAAAATTATCCTTGACATAATCTAACATAATTTTGAACATAACTAGTGTTAGAAATAGGGAATATTGAGAGAGGGGGGGCGAATCAGTATTCTACAAAATTTTGTTTCCAACTGGATATTATTAATTACTTTGAACCATGCATAAGAAAGTAAACAAGTAATTCTGACCAATAATAATAACCATGCATAAAGAGAACTCATAAAACCATATTTTGTTAACTAGGAAAACCATGGCCAAGGGAAAACCCTAGTGGGGATGACACCTACTAGATGATATACTAATATATATGTTCCTTGTTAGAGGATGGACCATGTTAGGAGTCAATAAGAAAATTTAGTATAAAGAGTCCCCATTAGGAGACTTTGAAAACCTATTAGGAGATTCCAACCCTGTTAGGAGTTTTAGTACAATATATGCAAGATGAGCTCACTGCTCAAACATGCACTCCCAATGACAAGAAGAGCTCACTGCCCAAACAAGTAACTAAACTTTAAGTTCCTCAAATACATATGTATAGATGCTATAACTTCTTCTAGGCTGATATTTGACCTTAGGGTATGTGCAGGATCATGGTGTGCCAAAAAGTTGTGATGTGAAAAAAAATAGAGTTTGAACACATCTAAAAGTGCTTCAAAATCTGCTCTGACTTTTTTCCACCTATCTAGGTACCAAACTTGGAAGGAAAGGCTGAGCCTTATTGAACATTCGATTTGATATCAGATATCTGATAATCTTATAACATTATTATTATTATATTATAATAATATAAAAAATTTATATTATAATAGTATAATATATTATTTAATATTATATAATGTAATATTATCATAATAATATTTATTATACTATAATAATAATATTATATTATAATGTATTATATTATAATAATATAATATAATATTTAATATTATAATATATAGTAATGTAATATAATATATATATATATATAACATAATATAATATAATATTTTATATTATAATGATATAGTAATATATTATATTATAATAATATAATATAATATAAAATATAATATAATGCAATATCTTATATATAAAATATCATATAAAAAATAAGATATATGTTATATGTTATATATGTTATATCTTACATATATTATATATAAAATATAAGATATGCGCCATATCGGATATCAGATATCTGTGACATTACATAAAAACAAAACTAGACCTATGGGCCCTTATTTTGCATATTTTGGGGGCCAGTATTTGCACACGATCGGATATCAGATAGTAGATCAGATATTGGATATTAAAGTATCTTTTTTTTTGTTTTGTTAACTCATTTTTAATCTAAATTCAATAGATTTTAGCATGATTTTGTTTGTTTTAGTTGAATCTAGGGTTTTTTTGGAAAAAAAAAGTTTAAAAAAAAAAAATATTATGTCTTCCAATTCAATAGGAATGGCTGATCAGAATAATGACATTGAAGCAAGGAATAATATTCCTCGTAACCCCCCACCAAATGATCTAGTTGCCCCACAAAATTGTCCACCAAATGATCCTATAACCCCTCAAAACCCTCCTCAAATCGAGGATTTGATAAATGAAAATCTCACTGAGTTGAGAGGTTTGCATAGAACATATAATAATGTACTTGCATTGGCTCCTATGTTATCCATGTTAAACACCATAGTGGATAACATTGAAACCCTTACAAACCAACAAAATGTCGCTCTTCATTGGCATGATGAAATGCACAAGATGTTTGATGATGGTTTGGATTATGATGAGGTTGTGGCCCTCAACATAAGAAAAGACAATTTGGCCAACCTTTTTCTGAACCCAAAAATAGGTTTACCAGTGGACCCAAAAAAATCCAAACTATCGATTAAATGGTGCACAAATGATGCCATACGTGCAAACTTTTGGGATTGTTGGTGGATGGTCTTTGATATCCCTCCACATGGAAATTTAGACATACCATTTTATTTCCTTAGAAAATTATATGTATAATTTGTGTTGAAACTTAAAGTGAACTATTGGAGCATGAAGCCCAACATGGGCTTAGGACTAGGAGCTCCTCGGGATAGACCTTCTTCCTAGCGAAAGAAAGCTAGTACTTTTGTCCCCCCCACTGATATCTCCCCTCCTCCTTGAGTGCAACATCTAGATATTATGAGAGAGGCTAGCTCTCAAACCATCAGAGCCATTCATAGGCTGAGTAGCATAATGATATGTCAGGCTAGGTCAGTCCTGCCTCCTCGTGTTGATGATGTTGGTGCCAATTCATCGTCGGCTAGCTCATCACACATTTATGTGCCTCACACTTGCATTACATGCAAGAATATTTTCTTGGGTCCCATAGGTGATCTTCCTTAGTATCATTTTTTATTGGAAAAGGATACACCAGACACACATGTAGAGGCTACAGACCCTGATGCGAGAGAGAAGGGGAATGCAAAGGCATGGACTCCTTCGGTGTCAGTACGTGTATATATATTTTTGTTATGACATATGTGATTTAAAGTTAATTTTTATAATAGTGTAATTTTAATTTTTAAGCCATATTGACTTTTATATGTATGTGATCTTCATTCACATTTAGTTGATGACCGAAGAGGAGCTCAGATAGATTGATGATGCCATGCTCTCGGCCATTTCATTTGGCCTTGAGACATCTATGGTACATTATGTTGTGTTTTCATTTTTTTTCTATTTGATATTGTAGCATATATGGTTGCTAATCTTTCTTTTATCTTACAGGTAGCACCTGTCCCAAGGGGACAAAGTGCAGGGGGTGAGCTAGCATGCATTAACAAAGGAAAGGTAATTAGGAACTTTCTATTTAATTAAATATTGATGCATTCTTTTAAAATGTTTATGGTAATCCCATTTAATTACATTCTTTATTGTATATAGGGTGTGGCTACTGGCGATGAGCCTATATAGATTTTGCATCGTAGACCATCAGGGATTTCCATTCGCATTGAGAGCCCCATTGTATGTATAAGTATCATTTATTTTTTATTATCCTTATCTTCATAAATAAATTCAAAACTTATTTTCATGATATTAAAAACTACTATTTTGTATCTCATAGGAGACTCCTAGTGCACATGAGGTTCGACGGGATAGTTATGTAGATTTGATGATGCAACCACTCACTCCTGAGGAGGAGCCTACAATAGTAAGTTGTAGTTTGAATTCATGATTAAATATGTTATAAATTTAGCATGCTATGAATTATAATGTTATAGTTTAAATTGTAGATTCATCTGACAAAGGTATTTGAACATATACAGCCCACAATTAGGGAGGTACCAACATTGCCAAGGGCATATGAGAGGACTGCTGACCAGTGCAGGAGGTCGATGAGAGAGGTATTTATTATGAAATTTTGATAGTATAAATCTCCATTAGAAAGAATATCATTATGCATTTGAGTAATTCAATGTTAGATACATAGAATCATATAAATTTAGTAGTCTAACTTTGAGTTTTTCTTTTTTGTTTATGTAGGAGGCATCTAATCCACCTAGTATAGTGAAGAGGCTACATTTTGATCATCCACTAGCACGCTAGGATAGTATAGTTGTCATAGGATGCATCATGAGACATTTTGAGATGGCATTTGCCACATTGTATACATAAACATTGATATTATCCACATATTCTGATAGCATGATCAACCACATTTTGTATATGGATCTATGTATTTTGATATATATTTGAGTACTTTTTCTATGGCTGCATAACCTTTGATATATATTTGTGTAAAAAAAATTCCATGGATACATGTATTTTGATATATATTTTTTTCGTTTATGTGCACAATGATATACATATTAATTTAGTATCTAGTATTGTTCAATTTATCGTGGATCATGTGTATTGTTCATGTTTATGGAGTATCATTAATTTTGATTATGTTTGTTATATTTGATTCAAATGCAATAATTTTTGAATAAAATTTTAACGGCCTTTATTATCAAATTTTGATGCAATGTATAATTTGAAGTGTTATCATGACATAAACACACTTGTTAATCTCCTACACAAGGTTCAGATAACCCCAAATTTGATTTTAAACTCCACCTTCAACCTTGAAACTAACTCTTGGCTTCAAATCTAATCTCAACATAGTTAAGGACTCCACTCCTCAACCATGGATTATATTCCCAGCCACCAATTCATTCATAGATTCATATTCTTTGATAACTAGCACTTCACTTTGTTACTATCCTCATACTACAACTTTTCAATTTCAAAATAACTTCAAAATATCTCAACTTAAGAAACTTGATTGGAAAGTTCATCGATAGCCCTCATGAGCTCTAAGTTATTTTAGGCCTTAGCATCACCATCCTATAACATTCAATGGTTCATTGATAGCCCTCACGAGCTCTGAGTTATGACCCTTGAAATATCAACCTCAAAATGCACTTAGAGCACCCTGGAGACTCCTTGGTACAAGGTGGCCGCGAATGATAGATGGTCTCCATGGCTAGAACAAGGGTGTCACTAAGGTTCACTTGCCCACTTGGAGCTAATGGCACTGACAATTCAATGCCAAGATCAACGGTTTCAAAGTTATGCTATGGTGCACCTATGAAGTGAGGCACACTGCGAGTTTTGGCATCAAGCGAGATTGTTGTATCGAATAAAAATAGAATGTGATCTCTTAAAAATGAGATAGGTTATTTTAGGCCTTAGCATCACTGTCCTATAGCATTTGACATTTTATCGATAGCCCTCACGAGCTCTGAGTTATGACCCTTGAAAGATCAACCTCCAAAGGCAC
This sequence comes from Cupressus sempervirens, assembly GCA_028749045.1. Lineage (NCBI taxonomy): Eukaryota > Viridiplantae > Streptophyta > Pinopsida > Cupressales > Cupressaceae > Cupressus > Cupressus sempervirens. The sequence goes on from CM053787.1 coordinate 879,220,814, forward strand.
TTAGAGAACCTTGGAGACTCCTCGGTACGGGGTGGCTGTGGATGATGGATGGTCTTCATGGCTGGAAAAAGCATGTGACTACTATTCACCCACCCACCTAAAGCTAATAGCATTGACAATTCGATGCCAAGATTAGTGGTTTCAAAGTTACGCTGTGGTGCACCTATGAACTGAGGCACACTGCGAGTTTTGGCATCGAGCAAGATCATTGTACCGAATGCAAATGGAATATGATCTCTCAAAAATGAGATAGGTTATTTTAGGCCTTGGCATCACCATCCTTTAGCATTTAATAGTTCATCGATAGCCATCATGAGCTCTGAGTTATGACCCTCAGAATATCGACCTCAAAAGGCACTTAGAGCACCTTAGAGACTCCTTAGTACAGGGTGGCCACAGATGATGGATGGTCTTCATGGTCAGAAAAAGGGTGTGACTAGGGTTCACCTGCCTACCTTGAGCTAATGGCATTGACGATTCGATGCCAAGATCAACAGTTTTATAGTTATGCTATGGTGCACCTATGAACTGAGGCACATTGCGAGTTTTGGCATCGAGCGAGATCGCTGTGCCAAATGCAAACGAAATGTGATCTCTCAAAAATGAGATAGGTTATTTTAGATCTCAGCATCACTGTCTTGTAGCATTAAATAGTTCATCGATAGCCCTCACGAGGTTTGAGTTATGACCATCAAAAGATCAACCTCAAAATGCACTTAGAGCACCTTGGAGACTCCTCGGTACGGGGTGGCCACAAATGATGTATGGTCTCTGTGGTTGGAACAAGGGTGTGACTAGGGTTCACTTGCCCATTTAGAGCTAATGGCACTGATGATTCGATGCCAAGATCAATGGTTTCAAAGTTACGCTGTGGTGCACCTATGAACTAAGGCACACTAGGAGTTTTGGCATTGAGTGAGATCACTGTGTTGAATGCAAATGGAATGTGATCTCTCAAAAATGAGATAGATTATTTTAGACCTTAGCATCACCGTCCTATAGCATTCAACAGTTCATCGATAGCCATCATGAGCTCCGAGTTATGACCCTCAGAATATCGACCTCAAAATGCACTTAGAGCACCTTGGAGACTCCTTAGTATGGGCTGGCCACAGACGATGGATGCTCTCTGTGGCCAAAACAAAGGTGTGACTAAGGTTTAGTTACCCACCTTAGAGCTAATGGTGCTGACGATTTGATGCCAAGATCAGCAATTTCAAAGTTATGCTATGGTGCACCTATGAATTGAGGCACACTGTGAGTTTTGGCATCGAGTGAGATCACTGTGCCGAATGCAAATGGAATGTGATCTCTTAAAAATGAGATAGGTTATTTTAGGCCTCAACATCACTGTCCTGTAACATTCAACATTTCATCGATAGCCATCACAAGCTCTGAGTTATGACCCTTGAAATATCGACCTCGAAAGAACTTAGAGCACCTTGGAGACTCCTTAGTACGGGGTGGCCACGGATGATGGATGGTCTCCGTGGTTAGAAAAAGGGTGTGACTAGGGTTCACCCAGCAACCCAAAGCTAATGGCATTGATGATTGGATGCCAAGATCAGTGGTTTCAAAGTTACACTATGGTGCACCTATGAACTGAGGCATACTGCGAGTTTTGGCATCGATCGAGATCGCTATGCCGAATGCAAACAGAATGTGATATCTCAAAAATGAGATAGATTATTTTAGGTCTTAGCATCACCATCTTGTAACATTCAATAGTTCATCAATAGCCCTCATGAGGTTCGAGTTATGACCGTCAAAATATCGACCTCGAAATGCACTTAAAGCACCTTGGAGACTCCTTGGTATGGGGTGGCCGCAAATGACACATGGTCTCTGTGGCTAGAAAAAGGGTGTGACTAGGGTTCACCCACCCATCTCGAGTTAATGGTGTTGATGATTTGATGCCAAGATCAGCGGTTTCAAAGTTACGTTGTGGTGCACCTATGAATTGAGGCACACTACGAGTTTTGGCATCGAACAAGATCATTGTGCCAAATCTAAATGGAATGTGGTATCTCAAAAATGAGATAGGTTATTTTAGGCCTCATCATCACTATCCTATAGCATTTAATAGTTCATTGATAGCCCTCATGAGCTTCGAGTTATGACCCTTGAAAGATCAACCTCGAAATGCACTTAGAGCACCTTGGCGACTCCTCAGTACGTGGTGGCTATAAATGGTGGATGGTCTCCATGTTTAGAAAAAGGGTGTGACTAGGGTTCACCTTCCCATGGCACTGATGATTTGACACCAAGATCAGTGGTTTCAAAGTTACACTGTGGTGCACCTATGAACTTAGGCACACTGTGAATTTTGGCATCGAGTAAAATCGCTTTGTTGAATCCAAACAGAATTTGATCTCTCAAAAATGAGATAGGTTATTTTAGGCCTCAACATTACCGTCCTATAGAATTCAACAGTTCATTGATATCCCTCATGAGCTCTGAGTTATGACCCTCAGAAGATCGACCTCAAAACGCACTTAGAGAACCTTGGAGACTCCTCAGTATGGGGTGGTCGCGGATGATGGATGGTCTCCATGGCTGGAACAAGGGTGTCACTAGGGTTCACCCACCCACCCAGAGCTGATGGCACTAATGATTCAAATAGTTCTAGCCATTAGGAGTTGGATTTAGAAAAGTTGTCAAGAAAATTGCAAAAGTTGCTAAGCAACTTTTTGCAATTTTTGCGCTAAGACAAGTTTTATTGCAAATTTTATTGCATATGGACTTTACAAACTCCTAGGGACCCTAATAATGTTCTAAACATCTAGACTTACCTAAAAACATGGAATTTACCAAAAATCCACTTTATTGGACCAATTGATGGCCAAGGCTTATAGTTGCACCATCGGGTCTTGTGTCCATTACAAATGTGGATGGTTACAAGGAGATCGTTAGATCTATCCCTAGACCTTATTAAATCAAGAAAAGAAAAATTATTAGGTGCTTTGCACTAGTGTTCCCTATATTTCACTAATGTTATTGGACTAAGAACCAATTTTCCTCTCAGTTGGAAGGGTGGGCCTAAGGGTTCAACACTAATGGGTGATGTTGAACCACCTTGGTAATAACTAGTTCATTTTTCCAATGATTCTAAGCATGGTAACCAATGGAGGAAGAGTTGGCATGGTTGTAATAATGCATGGTAACCATGATGAACCAACAAAAAGAAGAAACACTATGAACCATGATGCACTTGAACATAAAGATGATTATGGAGAAGATCAAATGCAACATGTTGCTTCAATCCCAAATGTTGACAATATACAAGTGATGCACAGGATAGGGTGATGGACCCAAGTAACAACCTAAAATGAGTAAATTTGTAACAATGTGCCAAGTGACCCCTCTAGGTCCTGATGGTCAAATCCCACAAATGGTCAACTCCACAAGGTATTAAGGCTTTAATGAGTTTTTTTTGACATATTCACCATGTTCCAACACTTACCCTTGAGTTTCAATATTTTTCAAGCCAAAATGCACAACATGCCAAAATGTTGTCTATGGAACTTTACAATTCTATGATAGCAGCAAGACAAATAGGTGGATAACATTTTTTTTTCAAAAGACTCCTTGAATAAATGGATTTTTTGGATACCCTTTATCCTTTCCCAAAACATATATAAGACTTAGATACCTTTCCTTTGGAAAATATCAATGAACTTTCACATGTCTCCTATTTTTTAATAATGTAGAAAAGATGCATTTACAAAGCAACCACTAGAAGGACTTAAGATATATACTCCAAAATTTTCATAGGCTCCTAAAATGACTTCAATTAGACAAATCCGCTCTCAATTTCAGTCTATGGGTTCCCTAACCCCAAAAGCCCCAATTCACCTTCTCAAAACCCTTGTTCCTAGGGCATCACAAATCTCACACGTGCCAAGCCTTCTTGGACTAATTCAAAATTTAGACATCTATATTTTATCACCATAAACATGAATCAACTCACAAACACTACCCTCCTTAAGGAAAATCTCTTCCTATAGGACTATCCCCTCACTTTCAACCCTTGTTTTAACCCTTTTATGTTTGGTGGCCACCAATTATTCTGGTTTGTTGATCATTTCAAAGTTAGAAGACATTATACATGTTATGAAAATGTCATCCCATTAAGAATTAGGTAAGCATTTCATGGAATGACCATGATTAGATGAAAAAATTGTCAAAATGCTTATGAAAAGGACTGCTACAGCCAACAATCAACAAGTTAGATGAATAACCCTTCAAATATGAAATCAAAACTTGTTCCTAAACTTCCTTACAGATCTTAGAAGATGCCTCAATGCATTAGAATATCATAAAGAACTTAGAAACTCCAAAGGACCTTCAAATTGCTATTAAAATCCAAGCTTTCTTATTCAAAATTCTTAATTAGTCTATACATATTGCCCTTACAGTTTGTACAAACACTATTTAAAAGTTTTAGGGGATGGTTAATAACCCCCTCAACCACCTCCAATCGATTTCACTTCCTATTCCTTCATAAAATTTAAACTGTGGACTTTCCCTCCAAAATGCTCATGTAGCCATTACATTCAAGATTTGAATTTTCTAAAGCAATAAGCTAAATTTTAAGTGACTTATTGAATGTTTCAACTTATGAAATGACTTTAGATTATTATGAGACCTTATTGGGACCTATCTAATGACTCAATTACCCTATACAAACCTAGACATTACTAAAATTCAAATCTCATGGTCCTTTACAACTTTTCAATATGAAAGTCTTTCAAAACATTATACAATATTATGACTCTTTATGCTTTCAAATGCCATGATTGGTTGCAAAATGGAAGAAATCAAGTATTCTAATTGTTCATCCGTACTTTCTAGATTTTTCTTATTTGATTAGTTTGATAAAAATAGTTTAAATAATCATAATGTTAGCTTTATGTCAAATAAGGAAAAAACCAAACTTGTAATAAGATATCTGCAAGCAATTATCTTTCATATAGTTATAAATGCTCTTAAAATTGTCCTTATAGCTTTGTATCACATGCAAATATGATTTGCAAGAACTTGTTCAATATCTTCCTCTTATAATTTCTTACAAAGAACCTACCAAAATACAAATTAGAATGTGCAACTAATTTAACCTATCTTTTCCATTATTACAAAAACCATATACAAAAAAAGTTCACATTTTACATCATAATACATCATAAATCTTAGGAATTCTCCCCAATACCCCCCACTCCCCCCCCCCCCCAACCCCCAACTCTTCATGATGTACCTACATTCCAATATCATAAATAAATTATTAACTTATTGTGTTAAACAAGATAATCATCAGTTCATTGAATCATTATGAAGAAAATAACATAAGAAGTAAATATACCTAGTCGAGTGTTCCAATAGGGTCATCTCTTTATTTTAGGGTCTCGAACATGGCTTCATGATCATCATTAGCAATAGTAAAAATTTATTTTGCATTTGGTCTTCCTTGATGCTTTAACAACTTTACATTTGTTGCTATAATAAGATGCGAAAATATGAGAATTATTTTCTGCTTCTGATAATCTTCAAATGCAAGAATTTTGTTCCTTCTAAGAATGTATGTTCATAGCCATGTTCCAGCAACAACCACTGAACTAGTAGGATATGTGAATCCATCATCATCTGTGATCAGTTGTGCAAGATTTATTTTACCTCTTACACAATGTGCTAACTAATAATAAGATTTCTCATCATTCCCCTATAGTGCAACCAATGCAAAGATATGTCCTGGCTGAAGTAGATCTTATAGATGGTTATACTCAAATGAAATTTCCATGTCATCATTTTTTATAGAGGGTATGATAGAAAATGGAGTAGGATAATGTGGAGCCCATGTGTGCACCCACTCATTTGACTCACAGTGATCCTAATCACACTGAAAACAACTAGGACAAAAGCAAGCTAGTTGTCGTGTCCAAATGATTCATGTACTAGGATCAGAGCTTTGAAATGAATGTATTTTTTATGAGTCTCTCATTGTAGCACAATCTGATCTATCAGCTATGGACCCTTCCTCAACCAACCAAAAGAACCTGTCTACCACTAAATCAAGAGTCGCCCCCTATGATAATGCTAAACTACACCAATCAACAATGCTACAAACATCAAGATGCTTTGCTATTAAAATCTTCAGTTGCTCCTTAACTAGAGCTCTCTTCACACATGCCCCTGCTCCATCATGTTCCCCTTTTCCATGGCCGGACTCAAAAGAAATCCAAATATGAGGCACCTATCTCTCTATATGCATCCAACACAACCAATAAAACATGTGAGAATTCTTGAATTGACTTGTATGGTTATTTGACCAAATGATATGTCTATCCATAGCAATTGCATGCTCATGTAACAAATCAAAATAATTCTTGAAACAATGTTGCACAAACTCGTGAGAGTGAGATCTATCATCACTCATATAAAAATGATGCTCTCTAATAATCTTTCAATTATCTTCTGCACTATCAAGGGCATGTCTATATGTTATGTGAACAAAAATAGCAATCTGAATAGAGTTGTAATACTGAGATTGTGTCTCATTTTGAGGTTGCAATGTGTAGTTCTAAGCAAAATCAACAACTGATATAATAGTGCCAATGGGAAAAGTCTCCTTGCACATTCTAAATTGTTCATCCAACCACTGAGACCTATCAATATGTCTTGCATACTTGTAAAAAAGATTTTCTTTGAAATCTGAAATAAAACTAGCCACATTGATGTATTTTCCAACCAATTCACATCTAGAGCTCTCACCTCCACTCTTCAATGTGTATTTCACCATTTCATATACCTTTTTGTTCACTATTGTCTTTCCAAGATCTTGTTTACACCCCTTATGGAAACATGTGTCAAACTTGGATAAGCCACCACATTCTAAACACTTCTCATTTAAGAAAGCATTTCTATAAAAGAAACAACTATCAACTCTATGACATAAAAGTTGATCTAGCTAGTCTCTTGATGATTTTGGAAGTCCACTAGCAACACAATCCTCCAACATTTCTTTACTATTCAAAGTAGAACGGATGGAGCGTAATAGTTCATAGTGCATAGAAAACTAAACATGATATTTGCAACAGCATGTATTTCAAATTTTGAGTGGCACACAATAAAATGGCTTCAAAGATTCAAAAGCCCTTTGTGATATGTGAAGACTTGGATGACTCTCTCTAAATTGTTTGAACAACATAGTTTGACTTACCTGCAAATACTGTTTAGGATGTGGCATGCCGTATCTAATGGAAATTCTCAAATTTAACATGTTTTTAGCATTGGGTGATACTCGTGAGTTAGAGTGCCAAAATTTTGTAATTTCTTCCTTCACATCATCAAATAGTTTTTTTATCAAAATGTGGAAGTCTCCCACCAAATGCCCATGTTTTATTTTGAAGAGGATCATCAATTTTCTCTCGTTGACTAAGTGCTCTTCTCAAAGTAGTACAATTTAGATTCAAATCAATACAAGTTTTTCTCATATATCTACCCTTTCTCAAATAATGACTTACCAAAGAGGTTGTAATAACCCTTCAAGCAACTCTGTTATCCTTCACCCTACTATTTTTTCCAATGCTATTGAGAGCACTAAAAAATTCTTCACAATAATGGCATTACTTTCCAACTTTTTATTGACACGAATCTTTAATTTGGAAATCATAGGTCTCATCTTTGCATCTTTAATAAGTGCATGAAAAGTTGACATTGCTCTACCACTGTCTTATTGCCGAAAAACATCTGATATAGTCTTGAAGCCCATAATCGAATGGTTCTTTCTGATTTTTTCCCTTCCAAACTAGTAATAATCATTTCATCAATTTCAATTATCCATTTTGGTGTTTTAGAATATTCATGTCGATTATAATTATGAGATATGTAACGTTCTTATGCATTAGGTTCCTGTGCACTGTCATGTTTGACATGGTCAATTATGCAATTTGGATTATGACTTGGTAGCATTTTGTCTTCAAAATTTTAATTCTCTAAATTTTCAATTTCAACATTATCATTTTCAATAGGTACATTTTCATTCCCCTACTTTACATATTCATTATTTGACTCTATGATTTCACCTTCGACTAATTCATTGTCAACCTAACTAATATTTAGCATACCTTGTCTTTTTCTTTGGTGTTCCATTTTGTCCCTTTCCCTATATATTGCAATGTCTTCACTAGATATCTTCCTTTTACATTTAGCCTTTTGACGACTATTGGTCCCCATTCAGATGACACTATCGAACTCCTAATGTTATATTTTCAAACTTTTTTTGAAAGCTTGGGCCCCAAAACATGAATTTTTTAAAACCCATGAAAAAAAAAACTCAAAAAGTGATGTTGTCGGGTCTCCAGGGATAGGGAATATGTTGGAAATTGATGCCAATAATATCAGATATATGATTTCAAGTTTGATATCCGATTTCAAATTGGATATCCGATATGTGACCTAGGGACTTTTGGAGGGAAAACTGAGTTTGAGAGTTATAGTTTCTGATTTATAAACTATATCAATTATATATATATATATATATATATATATATATATATATATAACGACAAGACGTAATATATAATCTATTATTTTTTCAATATTTTTATTAAATATATTAACGTATTGTATTTTATATATTTGTATGTATGTATGTATGTTATTAATATATCTTATTATTATAATCTATAATATATTATTATTATTATGAGTTATGTTATCAATATATATTAATATATTATCTTATTAGTATTATAATCTATAAATTATATATATATATATGTATATATATATATGTATATATATATATATGTGTGTATATATATATATATACCTAGGGGTCCTATGACCCCTAGGGACATATTAGAATGCTTCATATGGTCAAAAAGGGTCATAGGTTGACCTATGACCTCCTTGATCAAATACATGATGACATATCTCCCTAGGGGTCCTAGGACCCCTAGGGACATAATAGAATCATTCTTATAGGTCCAAGGGGGTCATCGGTTGAACTATGACCCCCTTCGACCAATTAAATGATGACATATGTCCCTAGGGGTCCTAGGACCCCTAGGGACATAATATAATTGTTCTTATTGGTCAAAGGGGGTCATAGGTTGACTTATGACCTCCTTCGACACATTACTTGATGAAATATGTCCATAGGGGTCATAAGACCCCTAGGGATATATTAGAATCGTTCTTATGGGTCCAAGGGGGCCATAGGTTTACCTATGACCTCTTTTGAGCCATTAAATGTTGACATATGACCCTAGGGGTCCTACGAAACTTAGGGACATAATAGAATCGTTCTTATGGGTCCAAGGGGGTCAGAGGTTGACCTATGACCCCCTTCTACCCATTAAATGATGACATAAGTCCCTAGGGATCCTAGAACCCCTAGGAACATAATAGAATCATTCAAATCCGTCAAAGGGGGTCATAGGTCCCTTTGAATCATTAAATGATGACATATGTCTCTAGGGATCTTAGGACCCGTAAGGACATAATAGAATAGTTCTTATGGGTCAAAGGGGGTCATACGTTGACCTATGACCCCCTTCGACCCATTACATGAGGACATATGTCTCAAGGGGTTCTAAGACCCATAGGGACATATTAGAATCATTCAAATGGGTCAAAGCGGTTCATAGGTCCTTTTGTCCCATTAAATTAAGACGTATGTCCCTAGGGGTCTTGGGACCGCTAGGGACATATTAGAATTGTTCAAATGAGTCAAAGGGGGTCATAGGTTGACCTATGACACCCTTCGACCCATTAAATGATGACATATGTCCCTAGGGTCCCTAGGACCCCTAGGGACATATTATAATCGTTCAAATGGGTCAAAGGGGGCCATAGGTTGACCTATGAGCCCCTTTGACCCATTAAATGATGGCATATGTTCCTAGGGGTCCTAGGACCCCAATGGACGTAATAGAATAGTTCTTAAAGGTCAAAGCAGGTAATAGGTTAACCTATCACCCCCTTTGACCCATTCCATGATGACATATGTTCTTAGGGGTCCTAGGACCCCTAAGGACATATTAGAATAGTTCTTATGGGTCAAAGGGGGTCATAGGTTGACCAATGACCCACTTTGAGCAATCACATGAAGGCATATGTGCCAAGGGGTCCTAGGACCCTTAGGGACATATTAGAATCATTCAAATGGGTCAAAGGGAGTCATAGGCTGACCTATGACCCCCTTTGACACATTAAATGACAACATATGTCCCTAGGGGTCCTAAGACCCCTAGGGACATATTAGAATCATTCAGATGGGTCAAAGAGGGTCATAGATTGACCTATGACCACCTTTGACCCATTACATGATGACATATGTCCTTAAGGGTCCTAAGAACCCTAAGGTCATATTAGAAACATTAAAATGGGTCAAAGGGGGTCATAGGTTGACCTGTGACTCCCTTTGACCCATTAAATGATGAGATATATCCCTAGGGGTCCTAAGACCCCTATTGGCATCATAGAATAGTTCTTATGGGTCAAAGGGGGTCATAGGTTCACCTATGACCCTCTTCGACCCATTACATAAGCACATATGTCCCTAGGGTTCCTAGGACCCCTAGGGACATATTAGAATCATTCAAATGGGTCAAAAGAGGTCATAGGTTGACCTATGACACCCTTCGACCCATTAAATGGTGATGTATGTCCCTAGGGGTCCTAGGACCACTAGGGACATATTAGAATCATTCAAATGAGTCAAAGAAGGTCATAGGTTGACCTATGACACCCTTCAACCCATTACATGATGACATATGTCCCTAAGGTTCCTAGGACCCCTAGAGACATATTAGAATTGTTCAAATGGATCAAAAAGAGTCATAGGTTGACCTATGACCCCCTTCAACCCATCAAATGATTACATATGTCCTTAGTAGTCCTAGGACCCTAAGGGACATAATAGAATAGTTCTCATGGTTCAAAGGGGGTCATAGGTTTATCTATAACCCCCTTCGACCCATTACATGATGACATATGTCCCTAAGAATCCTAAAACCCCTCGGGACATAATAGAATCATTCAAAAGGGTTAAACCTATGACCCCCCTCAACCAATTAAAGAATGACATATGTCCCTAGGGGTCCTAGGACCCCTAGGAACATATTGGAATTGTTCTTATTGGTCAAAGACCCTTCAACTTATTACATGATGACATATGTCCCTAGGGGTCCTAAGATGCCTAGGGACATATTAGAATCATTCTTATGGGTGAAAGGAGGTCATAGGTTGAGATATGACCCCCTTCAAGCCATTAAATGTTGACATATGTCCTTAGGGGTCCTACGAACCCTAGGGACATAATATAATCGTTCTTATGGGTCCAGGGGGGTCATAGCTTGACCTATGACCCCCTTCGACCCATTAAATGATGATATAATTCCCTAGGGATCCTAGGACCCTTAAGAACATAACAAAATTGTTCAAATGGGTCCAACGGGGTCATATGTTGACCTATGACCCCCTTTGACCTATTAAATGAGGACATATGGCCCTAAGAATCGTAGGATCTCTAGCGACATAATAGAATAGTTCTTATAGGTCAAAGAGGGTCATAGGCCGACCTATGACCCCCTTCGACCCATTAGATGAGGACATTTGTCCCAAGGGGTCCTAAGAACCCTAGAGACATATTAGAATTGTTCAAATGGGTCAAAGGGGGTCATAGGTTTACTTATGACCACCTTCGAACCATTGAATGAAGACGTATGTCCCTAGGGGTCCTAGGACAGCTAGGGACATATTAAAATTGTTCAAATGAGATAAAGGAGGTCATAAGTTGACTTATGACACCCTTCAACCCATTACATGATGACATATGTCCCTAAGGTTCCTAGGACCTCTACGGATATATTAGAGTCATTCAAATTGGTCAAAGGGGGTCATAGGTTGACCTATGAGCTCGTTCGACCCATTAAATGATGACATATGTCCCTAGGGGTCATAGGAACCCAAGGGACATAATATAATAGTTCTTATGGGTCAAATGGGGTAATAGGTTAACCTATCACCCCCTTCATCCCATTACATAACAACATAGGTCCCTAGGGGTCCTAGGACCCCTAGGGACATATAAGAATAGTTTTTATAGGTCAAAGGGGGTAATAGGTTGACCTATGACCCTCTTTGACCCATTAAATAATGACATATGTTGTTGTTAGACAAAGCGGCCCATAGATTGACCAATGGCTCTCTCCAACCCAATAAATGATGACATATGGCCCTAGGAGTCCTAGGACCCCTATTGACATATTAAAATCATTCCTATTGGTCAAATGGGGTCATAGGTTGACCTATGACACCGTTTGACCCATTACATGATGTCATATGTCCCTAAGGGTCTTATGACCCCTAGGGACATAATAGAATAATTCTTATGGGTCAAAGGAGGTCATAGGTTGACCTATGACCCCCTTCGACCAATTAAAAGATGACATATGTCCCTAGCGGTCCTACTACATCTAGGGACATAAAATAATCGTTCTTATGGGTCAAAGGGGGTCATAGGTTGACCTATGACCCCCTTCAATCCATTACATGGTGACATATGTCCCTAGGGGTCCTAGGACCCCTAGGGACATATTAGAATCATTCTTATGGGTCAAAAGGGGTCACAAGTTGAGTTATGACCCCCTTCAAGCCATTAAATATAGACATATGTCCCTAGTAGTCCTATGACCCCTAAAGACATAATAGAATCATTCTTATGGGTCAAAGGGGGTCATAGGTTGACCTATCAACCCCTTTGGCCCATTACATGAGGACATATCTCCTTAGGCGTTCTAAGACCCCTAAAGACATATTAGAATTGTTCAAATAGATCAAAGGGGGTCATAGGTTGACCTATGACCCACTTCAACCCTCTACATGATGATATATGTCGTTAGGGGTCTTAGGACCCCTAGGGACATATTAGAATCGTTCAAATTGGTCAAAGGGGGTCAGAGTTTGACATGTGACCCACCTCGACCCATTAAATTATGAGATATGTCCCTAGGGATCCTAGGACCCCTAGTAACATTATAGAATCATTCAAATGGGTCAAAAGGGGTCATAGGTTGACCTATGACCCCCTTCAAACCACTACATGATTTCATATTTATTAGAATTGTTCTAATGGGTTAAATGGGGTCATAGGTTAAGCTATGACCCCCTTCGAGACATTAAATGTTGACATATGTCCCTAGGGGTCCTAGGACCCCTATAGACATAATAGAATTGTTCATATGAGTCGAAGGGATTCATAGGTTGACCTACGAACCCTTTCGACCCATTACATGAGGACATATGTCCCTAGGGGTTCTAAGATCCCTAGTGACATATTAGACTCATTCAAATGGGCCAAAGGGGGTTATAGGTTGACCTATGACCTCCTTCAACCCTTTACATGATGACATATGTCCCTAGGGGTCCTAGGACCCCTAGGTACATATTAGAAATATTTCTATAGGTCAAAGGGGGCGTAGGTTGACCTATGGCCCCCTTTGATCCATTAAATGATGACATATGTCCCTAGGGGTCCTAGGACACATATTGACATATTATAATCATTTTTATGGGTGATGTCATATGTCCCTAGGGGTCCTAGGACCCGTAGGGACATAATACAATAATTCTTATGGATCAAGCGGGGTCATAGGTTGACCTATGACACCCTTTGACCCATTAAATGATGACGTATGTCCCTAGGGATCGTAGGACCACTAGGGACATAATATAATTGTTCTTATGGGTGAAAGGGGCACATAGGTTGATCTATGATCCCATTCGACACATTACATGATAAAATATGTCCCTAAGGGTCCTAGGAACCCTAGGGACATATTAGAATTGATCTTATGGGTCAAAGGGGGTCATAGGTTTTGCTATGACCCCCTTCGAGCCATTAAATGTCGAGATATGTTCCTAGGGGTCCTATGACCACTAAGGACATAACAAAATCATTCTTATGGGTCAAAGGGTGTTATAGGTTGACTTCTGACCCCCTTCGACACTTTACATGATGACATTTGTCCTTAAGGGTCCTAAGACCCCTAGGGACATATTAGACTTGTTCAAAATGATCCAAGGGTGTCATAGGTTGACTTGTGACCTCCTTCAACTCATTAAATGATGACATATGTCCGTAGGGATCTTAGGACCCCTAGAAACATAATAGAATCATCCAAATGGTCAAAGGGGGTAATAGGTTCACCTATGAGCCCCTTCAACACATTATATTACAACATATTATTAGAATCATTCTTATGGCTCAAAGGGTGTCATAGGTTGAGCTATGACCCCCTTCGAGATATTAAATGTCAAAATATGTCCCTAGGGGTCCTACGACCCCTAGGGACATAATAGAATTGTTCTTATGGTTCAAAGGGGATCATCAGTTCACCTATGACCCTCTTTGATCTATTACATGAAGAAATATGCCCCTAGGGGTCCTAGCGCCCCTAGGGACATATTAGAATCGTTCAAATGGGTGAAAGAGGGTCATAGGTGGACCTATTACCCTTTTCGACCCATTAAATGATGACATATGTCCGTAGGGATCCTAGGACCCCTAGGCACATAATATAATCATTCAAATGGATCAAAAGGACTTCAGAAATTAAATGATTACATACTTTCCTAGGGATCGTAGGAAAGCTACGAACATATTAGAATAGTTCTTATGGGTCAAAGGGGGTCATAGGTTAATCTATGACCCCCTTTGACCCATTACATGATGACATATGTCTCTATATGTCCTAGGACCCTTAGGGACATATTATAATCATTCAAATGGGACAAACGAGGTCATAGGTTGACCTATGACCCTCTTGGACCCAATACATGACAACATATATCCCTAGGGTTCGTAAGACCCCTAGGGACATATTAGAATTATTCAAATCAAGTCAAAGGGGGTCATAGGTTGACCTATGACCCCTTTCAACCCATTACATGATGACATATGTCCCAAGGGGTCCTAGGACCCTTAGAGACATATTAGAATCATTCAAATGGGTCAAAGGGAGTCATAGGTTGATCTATGACCCCCTTTGACACATTAAATGACGACGTATGTCCCTAGGGGTCCTAAGACCCCTAAGGACCTATTAGAATCATTCAGATGGGTCAAAGAGGGTCATAGGTTGACTTATGACCCCCTTCGACCCATTATATGATGAAATATGTCCCTAGGTGTTCTAGGAAACTTAGGGAGATATTAGAATCATTAAAATGAGTCAAAGATGGTCATAGGTTGACCTATGACCCCATTTGACCCATTAAATGATGACATATATCCCTAGTAGTCCTGGGACCCCTACTGGCATAATAGAATAGTTCTTATGAGTCAAAGGGGGTCATCGGTTGACCTATGACCCCCTTCAACACATTACATGACGACATATGTCCCTAGGGGCCCTAGGACACCTAGGGACATATTAGAATTTTTAAAATGGGTCAAACCTATGACCCCCTTCGACCCTTTACATGATGACATATGTCCGTAGGGATCCTCAGACCTCTAGGGACATATTATAATCATTTAAATTGGTTAAAGACGGTCAGAGGTTGACCTATGATCCCCTTTAACCCATTACATGATGACATATTTTCTTAGAGTTCCTACGACCTGTAGAGACATATTAGAATTGTTCAAATGAGTCAAAGTGGGTCATAGGTTGACCTATGACCCCCTTCGACCCATTAAATGATATCATATGTCCCTATGGGTCCTACGACTCCAAGGGACATAATAGAATAGTTCTTATGGGTCCAAGGGGGTCATAGGTTTACCTATGACCCTCTTTGACCCATTACATGATGACATATGTCCCTAGGGGTCCTAAGAAGCCTAGGGACATATTAAAATTATTGAAATGTGTCAAAGGGGGTCATAGGTTGACCTATGACACCTCTCAACTCATTAAATGATGACATATGTCCGTAGGGGTCCTAGGACCCCTAGGGGCATATTAGGATCGTTCTATTGGGTTAAACAGGGTAATAGGTTGACCTATGACCCCCTTCAAGCCATTAAATATTGACATATGTCCCTAGGGATCCTACGAACCCTAGGGACATAATAGAATCATTCTTATGGGTCCAAGGGAGTCATAGATTGATGTATGACCCACTTAGACCCATTAAATGACAACATAATTCTTTAGGGAACCTAGGACCCCTAGGAACATAATAGAATCATTCAAATGGGTGAAAGGGGGTCATAGATTGACCTATGACCTCTTTTGACCCGTTACATAAGGACATATGTCCCTAGAGGTCCTAGGACCCCTAGGGACATATTAGAATCATTCAAATGGATCAAAGGGAGTCATAGGTTGACCTATGATCCAATTCAACCCATTAAATGACGACGTATGTCCTTAGGGGTTCTAGGTCCTCTAGGGACATAATAGAATCATTCTTATGGGTCAAAGGGGGTCATAGGTTGACCTGTTAGATTATGGTGACTAATCAAGAAAGCATTGTACATACTTTATAAATAGTGGGATTCGGGGCATGGGCCTGAAAATTTTTTTTGGGCCATGGCTGACATGGTAGCCGATATATTATGGCCGACATGTTGTAACCCTAAAATGAATAAAATCCTTGTATAAAAGGGTTTAGGTTTAGGTATTTTTCATTATGTTGTGATGCGAAATTGGTTCTTGCGGTAGTATTGAGCTGTAAGGGATTATAGATTGTAATCAAGTTGTAGTCACTAGATTGTAATAAGATTGGAGTTGCTATTTGGTGGATGTAGCCCACAGATTGGGTGAACCACATTAAATCTTGGTGCCTTGTGTTCATTTCTGTGTAATCTATTATTTTTTGTTATTGATTATATTTGCATATAGTTTTTATTTTCATCTGTAGTTTATCCTAACAAGTGGTTTCAGACCGAGGTTGTCTTTCAGTTATGCTTTGTAGGAAAGTCTCACGCTTAGGTGGGAGTCTCACGATTGAGTGGGAGCAATGGCAGATGAGGGTAAGCTGAGGGTTGACAGGTTTAATGGGTAGAATTTCCAGTTATTGAAGATGCAAATGGAAGACTATCTTTATCAGAAGCATTTATGGAAGCTGTTGGATGGCAAAGCCAAGAATCAGGGAACTATGTCAGAGGCTGAATGGGATCTTTTGGACAGAAAGGCACTTGGAAGCATTCGATTATGCTTGGCACCATTAGTGGCATTTAATATTACAAAAGCAAATATGACAGAAGATTTGATGAAAACCCTAGCGACTCTGTATGAAAATCCCTCTGCTTCAAACAAGGTATTTCTCATGAAGCATTTATATAATATGAAAATGGCACCAGGTGGATCTGTTGCAGATCATTTAAATGAGTTTAATACTATTAGTAGTTAGTTATCTTCTCTGGGTATCAATTTTGATGAAGAAATTAGGGCTCTCTTTATTTTGTGTTCTTTGCCTGAAAGCTGGAATGGCTTGGTAATGGCTGTGAGTAATTCTATTCCTGGATCTAGTATCCTAAAATATTATGGCCGTGGCCGACATGGTAGCCGACATATTATGGCTGACATATGGCCAACATGTTATAACCCTAAAATGAATAAAATCCTTGTATAAAAGGGTTTAGGGTTAGGTATTTTTCATTATGTTGTGATGCAAAATTGGTTCTTGCCGTGGTATTGAGCTGTAAGGGATTACAGAGTGTAATCAGGTTGTAATCACTGGATTGTAATAAGATCAAACTTGCTGTTTGGTGGACGTAGCCCAGGGATTGGGTGAACCACATTAAATCTTGGTACCTTGTGTTCATTTCTGTGTGATCTATTATTTTCTATTATTGATTATATTTGCATATAGTTTTTATTTATGTATGTGGTTTATCCTAACATGACCTATGACCCCCTTTGATCCACTACATGATGACATATGTTTCTAAAGTTCCTAGGACCCTTAGGGACATATTATAATAGTTCAAGTGGATCAAATGGGGTCATAAGTTGACCTATGACCCCCTTCGACCCATTAAATGATGACATATGTCCCTAGGGGTCCTAGGACCCCTAGGGACATAATATAATTGTTCTTATTGGTCAAAGTGGGTCATAGGTTGACCTATAACCCTCTTCAACACATTACATAATGAGATATGTCCTTATAACCCTCTTTGACCCATTTGAACAATTCTAATATGTCGCTAGGGGTCCTAGGATCCCTAAAGACATATGTCATCATTTAAAGCGTCGAAAGCGGTCATAAGTCAACCTATGACCCCCTTGGACACATTCCAAAGATTCTAATATTTCTTTAGTTGTCCTACAACTGCTAGGGACATATGTCGTGATGTAATGGGTCAAAGGAGGTCATAGGTTGACCTATTACCCCTTTCAAGCCATTAAAATTTGACATGTGTCCCTAGGGGTCCTACGACCCCAAGGGACATAATAGAATCATTCTTATGGGTCAAAGGGGGTCATAGGTTGACCTATGACCCCTTTATATCTTTTACATGAGGACATATGTCCCTAGTGGTCCTAGGACACCTAAGGACATATTAGAATGTTTCATATGGGTCAAATGGGGTCATAGGTTGACCTATGATGGCCTTGGACTCTTTACATGATGACATATGTCCCTAGGGTTCCTAGGACACCTAGGAACATATTAGAATTGTGCAAATGCCTCAAAGGGGGTCATCAATTTACCTATGACCACCTTCGACCCATTACATGACGACATATGTCCCTAGGGGTCCTAGGACCCCTAAGGACATATTATAATCATTCAAATGGGTCAAAGGGGGTCATAGGTTGACCTATGACCCCCTTCGACCCATTAAGTGATGACATATGTTCCTAGGGATCCTAGGACCCCTAAGAACATAATAGAATCGTTCAAATGGGTCAAAGGAGGTCATAGGTTGACCTATGACCCCCTTCAACCCATTACATTATGACATATGTCCTTAGGGGTCCTAGGACCCCTAGGGACATATTAGAATCATTCTTATGGGTCAAAGGGGGTCATAGATTGAGCTATGAACCCATTCGAGACACTAAATATTGACATATGTCCCTAAGGGTCATATGATGCTGAGGGACATAATAGAATCATTCTTGTGGGCCAAAGGGGGCAATAGGTTGACCTATGAACCCCTTCGACCCATTACATGAGCACATATGTCCCTAGGGGTCCTAGGACCCCTAGGGACATATTGGAATTGTTCAAATGGGTCAAAGGGGATCATAGGTTAATCTATGACCCCCTTCAACCCTTTACATTATGACATATGTCCCTACGGGTCCTAGGACCCCTAGGGACATATTAGAATCGTTAAAATAGGTCAAAGGGGGTCATCGATTTACCTATGACCCCTTTCGACCCATTACATGATAACACGTGCCTAGGGATCCTATGACCCCTAGGGACATATTAGAGTCTTTCAAATGGGTCAAAGGGGGTCATAGGTTGACCTATGACACCCTTCCACCCATTAAATGATGACATATGTCCCTAGGGATCCTAGGACCCCTAGGAACTTAATAGAATCGTTCAAATGGGTCAAAGGTGGTCATAGGTTGACCTATGACCCCTTTCAACCTATTACATGAGGACATATGTCCCTAGGGGTCCTATGACCCTTAGGGACATATTAGAATAATTCAAATGGGTGAAAGGCGGTCATAGGTTGAACTATGACCCCTTTTGACCCATTAAATGATGATGTATGTCCCTAGGGGTCTTACGACCCCTAAGTACATAATAAAATCATCCTTATGGGTCAAAGGGGACCCATTACATCATGACATATGTCCCTAGGGTTCCTAGGACCCCTAGGGACATATTAGAATCACTCAAATGGGTCAAAGGGGGTCATAGGTTGACCTATGACCCCCTTCGACCCATTAAATGATGACATATGTCCGTAGGGGTCCTAGAACCCCTAGGGACATAATATATTCATTCTTATTGGTCAAATGGGGTCATAGGTTGACCTATGACCCCCTTCACACATTACATCATAACATATGTCCCTAAGAGTCCTAAGATGCCTAGGGACATATGTACCTAGGGGTCGACACAATAGAATCATTCTTATGGGTCAAAAGGCGTCATAGGTTGACCTATGACCTCCTTCAACCCATTGCATGATGAAATATGTCCCCAGGGGTCCTATGAACCCTGGGGACATATTAGAATCATTCAAATGGGTGAAAGGGGGTCATAGGTTGACCTATGACTCCCTTTGACCCATTACATGACAACATATGTCCCTAAGGGTTCTAGAACCCCTAGGGACATATTAAAGTTATTCTTATAGGTAAAAGTAGGTCATAGGTTGACCTATGACCCCCTTCGGCTCATTAAATAATGACATATGTCCTTAGGGGTCCTAGGACCCCTAAAGACATAATATAATTATTTGTATGGGTCAAAAGGGGGTCATAGGTTGACCTATGGCTCCCTTCAACCCATTAAATGATGACATATGTCTCGAGTGGTCCTAGGAACCCCAGGACATAATAGAATAGTTCAAATGGGTGAAAGGGGGTCATAGGGTGCCCTATGACCCCCTTCGACCCATTACATGATGACATACATATGTCCCTAGTGGTCTTAGGTCCCCTAGAGACATAATAGAATTATTCTTAAGGGTCAAAGGGGGTCATAGGTTTACGTATGACCCCCTTCTACCCATTACATGAAGACATATGTCCCTAGGGTTCCTAAGACCGCTAGGGACATATTAGAATCTTTTTTATGGGTCAGAGGGGGTCATAGGTTGACTTATGACCCCCTCTAACCCATTAAATGATGACATATGTCCCTTGGGGTCCTACGACACCTATTGACATATTAGAATGATTCTTATGGGTCATAGGGGGTCATAGATTGACCTATGATCCCCTTCGACCATTACATACATAATAGAATAATTTTTATGATTCAAAGGGGGTCATAGGTTGACCTATGACCCCCTTCGACCCATTAAATGATTACATATATCTCTATTGGTCGTAGGACCATTAGGGACATAATATAATCATTCTTATGGGTCAAAGGGGGTCATAGGTTGATCTATGACCCCCTTCGACCCATTACATGATGACATATGTCCCTAGGGGTCTTAGGACCCCTAGGGATATATTAGAATCATTCTTATTGGTCAAAGGAGTTCGTAAGTTGAGCTATGGCCCCCTTCGACCCATTAATTGATGACATATGTTCCTAGGGTTCCTAAGACCTCTATTGACATATTAGAATCATTCTTATGGATCAAAGGGGGTCATAGGTTGATCTATGACCCCCTTTGACCCATTACATGATGTCATATGTCCCTTGGGGTCCTAGGACCCCTATAGACATAATAGAATAATTCTTATGGGTCAAAGGAGGTCGTACGTTGACCTATGATCTGCTTCAACCTATTAAATAATTAAATATGTCCTTAGGGGTCCTAAGACTACTAGGGACATAATATAATTGTTCTTATGGGACAAAGGGGGTCATAGGTTGGCCTATGACCCCCTTTGACCCATTACATGATGACATATGTTCCTAAGGGTCCCCTAGGTACATATTAGAATCATTCATATGGGTCAAAGGGGGTCATAGGTTGAGCTATGATCCCCTTTGAGCCATTAAATGTTAAGATATGTTCCTAGGAGTCCTATGACCCCTAAGGACATAACAGAATCGTTCTTATGGGTCAAAGGGGGTCATAAGTTGACCTATGACCCCCTTCCACCCATTATGTGAGGACATATGTCCCTATGGCTCCTAGGACCCCTAGGGACATATTAAAATTATTCAAATGAGTCAAAGGGGGTCATAGGTTGACCTTACACCCCTTTCGACCCATTAAATGATGACATATGTCCCTAGGGGTCTTAGGATGCCTAGGAATAAATGTCATCATGTAATGGGTCAAAAGGGGCCATAGGTCAACCTATGACCCCTTTCGACTCATAAGAATGATTCTAATATGTCCTTAGGGGTCCTAGGACCCCTATGGATTAATTTTTTCGTTTAATGGATCAAAGGGGGTTATAGGTCACCCTATGATACCCTTCAACCCATAAGAATGATTCTAATATGTCCCTAGGGGTTAATATGTCATCATGTAATGCGTCGAAGGGGGTCATAGGTCAACCTGTGACCCCCTTTGACCCATAAAAATGATTCTAAATGATTCTAATATGTCCCTAGGGGTCCTAGGGACATATGACATCATGTAATGGGTCGAAGGGATTCATAGGTCACCTTATGACCCCCTTCGACCCATAAGAATTATTGCAATATGTCCGTAGGGGTCCTAGGACCCCTAGGGACATACATACATACATACATACATACATACATACATACATACATACATATATATATATATATATATTTATAGATTATAAACTAGGGTATGTGTAGGATTATGGTGTGCCAAAAAGTGGCGATCTAAAAAATCTGTAGTTTTGAAATATCTCAAACCATTTCAAAATTTATTCCAACTTTTTTCCCACCAACCCTAATACTAAATGAAAAAAATTAATATGTTTACAAGTTCTACTATATCTTTTGATACGAAACCTATATGGTCAACCTTTAAAACATCCTAAAAATGTGCTTTTGGCCTATTTTTATGTGATTTTTACTTCAAGCATGTAGCTGATGACTTTTTTTTCACCAAAACTTGATGAAATGAAAATGATTTCTTAAGAATGTTCTTATCTTTTAATAAATGTAAGGTTTATCGAATTATGAGTTTAGTAAGTAATTATTACTTATTTTTTAATGGAGTTACGTATAGAGTGTTAATTGACACACTACTTGAAAAACAACTATAACTTTCAAATGGTACAACATTTTTTAAATCTAAAAGATGCATCACATTTTATGTTTCTTCTACTATAAGGAAAAAATATAAAAAATTGAATTTTGCAAAGTTTTAAATTAGTTAAGGTGGTTAGACATAAGAGTTTTTTTATTCCAAAAATACTAAAGTCAAAAATTAATTATTAATTAATTATTTAGAATAAAAATACCCAAAAATATGTGTCACATCTAGGCATGAGTCTACTACTTATATCTAGAATATTATTAAAAAATATTATCATTTGATTTTGATTAAGGTGGTTAGACATACATCTATTTCTTATTTTTGTTCTGAAATTTTTTTAATATTGCATTAAAATTCAAAATTTTGACCAATCAAAATTTTTTTTTTTTGAGATAAGTCCTAGTATTTTAGAAACTAGATTCAATTTGCTAGAGATTATTTTCTCTCAAATTTTTGATATAAAGTTAATAACAAGTAGAAAATTGCACGTCAAGTTGACATAACCCTAATTTTCTAATTTTTTATTTCCACTTAAGAGCATAGTTTGGTTGACCATGATCCTGCACATACCCACTAATAAGATTTAATATATTAATAAAATAGCTCATAATAGTAATAATATATTATATATTATAATAATAATATATATTAATAACATACAAATATATAATATATGATGTTATTATATTTAAGAAAAATTTAGGAAAAATAATAATAATATAATATAATAATATATATTATATTTATAGATTATAATAAGAATAATATAATATATTATATGTTATATATTTATGTTACGTTATTATATATATAATATATTATAGTATATTTTTACATTGTAATATAACTCAAATAATTGATTAGTTATAATCTATAAATCAGAAACTTGATTTTCACTCTAAAATGTCTTGCAATTTGAAATTTCCCTCCAAAAGTGGATGGGAGGTCACCAAGCCATATCGGATATCTGATTTCATATCAGATATTCGATTTGAGATCAGATATCCGATTAGGCCTATTATTCACCAAGCCTGCCCGGTTAACCCAAAAAATGTGTTTGAGGAGGGTTTTAGTGAAACTTAGATTTCAGGTAGCCATCTAACAATGTTATTTTGATCAAAAATTGAATGGAATGAAAAGGGTTTTTTAATATGGCTCTCAAGACTCTATCGATATAATTTTTGTCAAATTTTGTGTTCGATAAGTATTTATTAGTTAATTATCAATGAAGATTATTGTAAAGTGTTGATTGATGTACTGATTGAAAAATAGCTATAACTTTCAAATGGTATAACATTTTTTAAATCTAAAAGTTGTGTCACATTCTATGCTTTACCTAGTATAAGAAAAATAAAATAAAAATAAAATTTGGTAAAATTTTCTATTAGTTAAGGTGGTCAGACACGAGAGTTTTTTTTCAAAAAAGTTTTGGTGGAAAATTCATATTTAATTATTTATTTGGAATAAAAATACCAAAAAACATGCATCACATCTCGACATGAGTCTACTATTTATATCTATAATTATATTAAAAAAATATTATCATTTTATTTTGATTAAGGTGGTTAGACATACACCTACTTTTTATTTTTGCCTTGAAATTTTTGTAGTATTGCATTAAAATCCAAACTTTTGACCAATCAATTATTTTTTTGTCCTAATAAGGCCTAGTAGTTTAGAAACTATATTCAATATCCTGCAAATTATTTTCTTACAACTTTTTGATATAAACTCCATAACCACTTTAAAGTTATGTTTCAAGTTGACATAACCTTGATTTGTTGATTTTTCACTACCACTTAAGGCCATAGTTTGGTACACCATGATCCTGCACATACCCCTCAGCTCAATCTCGGATCACAAAATCAAGTTCTCAAAAACTCTACATGTATCATTTCATAAAAGGTTCACATATCACTTTCCATATCACAAAAGCATACATCAAAAAACACACATAATCTTTTAAGATGTCCTTTGCATATATATCCTGCCTTTTCACAAATTTTTACAAGGTTGGCTAAGACCACAATATTTTTTTCCAACTTAGAGTAAACATCTAAGATGTCATCCCTAATTGGTCAAGTAATTATTTTGTAAACAAAATAATTTTTTTACCTTTAATTCCACTATCCTATTGCACAGGTAAATTGTGAATATCTCTTTTTTGTACTCTCTGTACTAATGTATAAAGTTATACACATTATTATCAACATGTATACTATCCCCATCTAACTTCACTATTCATAATATGATGTCAGAAATATTTTACATGTAAAATAATGTACTGTTGTAAACCAATTTCATACTTAGACAATTTTCTGAGTACCAAAAGCCAAGTATCTTTATTTTCGAGGTTTTATGCAAGTAAGTACACCATGTGTTTCCATTAATGAAAATAATTTCATCATTACATATAGCCAATTGTCAACAATACTAGTACATTATCCAACATAATATAACATTTAAAAGAACATAACATAATTTCCAACATAATAGAGCATTATCCAACATAATCTTACATAATATTCAACATAATAGAACATTATCCAACATACTCTAACATGTAAAAGAACATAGTCTAACATAATCCAATATAATCTAACATATAAGAACATAGTATATATGTATGTCAATCATCAAACATGTATAATCTGGATGAAAGTCTAGATCACATAACAAATACAAAAAACATGTATAATATGGATGAAATTCTAGATCAAATAATCTCTTAGGATGAAAGTCTAGATCAAATAATCTATAATATAAAAAAACTATAGATTGTCAGCTACAAGACTATCATCATGACATCTCCCCATAGTGTGGTCTAAAGACTGACTATCAAGATGCTCACTAGGATGTGCTAACACCTATATATATTCAAGACAAAGTGAAATCAACGTACATATTTCATATTTAATTAAATCTCTTTTAAATTTATAAATATCATCTAATTTATATATTACATTAAAAATCACATGCATCTAATTCAAAAAAATAAAAACTCACATGTCCACTATTAACATCATTGAATGAGTCTCGACAATGTATATGATATGGAATCAAAGATGGAGTAAAAAGAGGAATGTCCCCCTATAATAGATACATACATGTGTGTAAAAAATCAAATTTAAAAATCTATTTAATTATAAAGGCATTATATGTATATGTGCATAAATTATTAGTGGAAAAAATGATAAATTGAAATTTTAACATGAATGTTAAAAAACTATAGATTTACTTGTGTAGATGTTGGCATTTGATAATACTTAGACTACCTAGCATTAATCGTGTGCACCAATATATCCTAATTTTATTGGGCCTCATCTAGCTCCATCTGTGCATCTACACTAGAATGACTAGTGGCTAACACACATCCTAATAATGATGAGCCTAGTGGACTGACTAGATGAGATGGCATAGAAGTAGAATCATCATGTGTCAACAAGTGCATCCATCCTATGGTTGACAAGCTAAAGTCAACATCATCAAGGCCTACATCTAAGCTCTAACCATGCCTTGCACTGGCTGAAGGTTTTGTACTTATATGTATACGTCCCTTTGTAGCAAAAGAGTGGTCAGTAGATAGATCATGATGTGTACTACCACCATGACCACTACATGATTGATGAGAGGAATGTGGCCAAGGATGTGTCCCAATACTACCATGGACATGATGTTGAACATCTGATATGGGTATGCCAAGATACTCTGATATGAATCTATATGAATATAATAGATCCTCAACAAGACTGCTCATAGTATCTCATGCCAACACTCTGATGAGACCCTCTAAGATAGTTAGTGAAGGGATGCCTATTGCATTGTACAAGTTTCCTAAAGATGAAGCACCAAGCGATGATCTAGAATACCAAGGTGACATCAAATACTAGTTAACCTTGTCACTTGAAATAGATCTGGCAGTTGTGAAAATCTCTCCAACTCCCTGAATCACCCTTGCACTAATGGACCTAATATAAGGGAAATAACAAGTTCCCTCTATCTGACAATTGAGTTATGCATTAGCGGTAGGCAACCTAATTGGCTATCAACTAGTCTACTATGCCTTGTCCTAAATGTGATGGTAAATCAATGTAGTTCACTAACCTACCTAAGTGAACCTTGGCATAAAGATGTGAAAAATAGAGTGGAATTTGGTCATTATTTGGATAATGACCATGAGAAGCAAGGAAGCAAGGGTATATAAGTGCAACCATCTATGGATCTATACACTTAAGGGGAGAATACCACTTCGCATACTTTAGTGGAAGATAATGAGGGAAGCATTCCCTCTTCAATGTCTCTTTATAGACTAAGCCCTATACCTACTATAGTGAGAGCCTTGAAAAGACCTCTCATCTCTTACTATCAAGGACAATCTATATAGTACATGCAGAATATAGATGAACACCATGAATCTCATCTCTAATATATGTGATGCTCTATAAGATTCTCTAACATGTACTACTATACACACTAGAGCATGTACCACTAGCCAAGGATTGAATTAGGTCTACAAATCTCTTGGTTAGTGTGATCATAGAGCATGTTGGGTGGGATAGATTGCTGTTTTTTGGTAATAACACACCATTTGGTGGGGGGGTATAGGCTACTGCTCAAGGGGGATAGGAGGTTTTTGTTTCTCGAGGAGGATAGGAGGTTGCTACTACTCTGGGGGATAGGAGGTTGCTGCTGCTTAAGGAGGATAGGAGGCTATTGCTTGGGGGAGATAAGAGGTTGTTGCTTAGGAGGGATAGGATTTTGTTGCTTGAGGGGGATATGAGGTTTCTGATATGCCATGTAAAGGTCAATATACATAGTTTTCGTGCATGTATATAATATGTAAATGTGAAATTTAAATTAAAATATGACATTTTTAATAAACTTAAAATTTATCAAGCACAATGACATTTAAGAAATTAAAATTTTTTAAACATGGAATTAAATGTATATAATATGTGTAAACATGAAATGAACATAACATATGTACAGTACAACATGTGTTAACTTGTATATCCTAAGTTAAAATATGATATTTAATAAACTTGGAATTTATCGCACTTGATGACATTTAAGAAACTAGAATTTTGTAAACACATAAAATTAATTAATACTTGTTTAAACATGAAGCAAAAAAATGTTATGTACATGTACATAGAATTTCGTAAACATGAAACAAACATAACACATGTATTGTATGTGTACATTGTGTATGTGTGACAACTTCATAAAATTGTTTCAATTAAGTCTAGACATTATCTAGATCACATGGGTAGACTACCTAACACATAACTCTAGGTTAAATATAGAACTCGATTCACTATATTATTTAATAGGTATATTGTCACGATCATGGATAAGGTTACTAGGGAAATTAGTAGGACTATGGTTAGAGTTGGAGTCCCTGTTAGGTTTAGAGTTATAAAATTAGTACTACATATTGTTCTTGAACTACAAGTGCCTCATAGTGCATAGATTAATTTGATTAGGTTTGTATTTCAAGGGTAATGTTTTATCACATGATTATAGTTTATATTATAGTTTTAGGGTTAATTTAAGGGTTACATGGTTTAGTATTAAGATTGAATTTAGGGGACCATTATTATGGTTTAATCATGGTAAACTTTCATTAAGTTATGGTTAGGAAAAATTTAGAGCTAGGGTTAAAGGAGTGTGTGTTCAAAATAGTGTTATATGTTGAGTAAGCTATTATGGTTAGACTTAGGGTTAGTGTTATAATTGTGAAACTTATATAGTAAGATCATTAGTGTTTAATATCAGTGTGAGACTTACATTAGTGATACAAGTAAAATTATTATTAGGTTTAGGATTTAGCATTAAATGTTAAGTAAGTTAATATAATTAGCCCATTATCTAGTTTAATATTACTTAGGATTAAAAGGTAAATATGTTATGGAACTATAGTTACATGGTTAGACTTAGAGTTAGGATTTCTAGAGCTATATCATTAAAATCATGATCAATGTTAGGGAAAGTTAATATAATGTTTAGGGATCTTTAGGATTAAAATTTTAGGGTTAGTGTACAAATCTAGATAAAATTTTTTAGTTAGGATTCATAAATTAGCCCATTTTTTAGGGTTAAGAAGTGAGGATTGTGCTATAAAAATTTATAGTTAGTCTTCACATCATTTTTAGGTTTAGGGATAACTTTTGGGTTAAAATGATAAAACTTTAGGTTTAAAGGTTTATATTTCTAAGGTAACTTAGATTTTATGCTTATGTTTAGAATCAACCTATCAATTATAGTGTAAAAATATAATGTTTAGAGTTAAGATTAGGATTAAATTTACATGAGGGTTAGCATTGTATTACAAAACATTTCTAGGGTTAGGATTGCATGATTATGTCTATTTAAATTAGATTAGGTTAAATAGTCAAGGCTAAATTAGACTTTCAAGATTAATGTGAGGAGGTTAAGATGAAGTTTGTATTAGGGTTCATATATGTGACCTAACCCATTGGAACTAATGTTAAAGGGTTAGTTCATTGAAATTAAATTATTAGAGGTAAGGTGAAGATTTAAACATAAAAATACACACACATATGTATATATGAAATTAAATTTTAATATAAATTACAAGTTCACATGTGTATATTAAAAATTTAAATGTATGTGTACATATCCACAATATATATGTATACATATATGTCTCTCTCTCTCTCTATATATATATGAATATATACACATATGCATGTACATATGTACTTGCATGCATTTATATGTATATACATATTACATATATACATGTGCATATACATATACATATACATATATGCATGTATACACACATGGTATATATATATACATATATAAAAGATATATATCTATACATACATACATGATATGTATAGATGCGTATACATGATATATACATACATACAAAAAACATATATAAAATGAAACTAAAATGTATAAATACATAAAAGAAGGGGAAAATCATACCTTTTTTGATGGTTGGTAAATTCATATGCCTCTCCTCTTCCTTGCACTTCTGATCGAAACTTTTTGGCCACTATCGATCAAAATTATTTACCATTATCAAAAATGACATGCGGGATTACACAGACCTATTTGAACATTCCCATTTTCTTTAGTTTTGATCAAAACTATATAAACTAGTTTTTATCAAAACTAATTGATATAGTTTGATCAAAACTATATAAACTAGTTTTTATCGAAACTAATTGATATAGTTTTGATCAAAACTAAGGAACCTGACAATGTGGTTAACAAACCTCATTTGGGCTTCATAGTTTTGATCGAAACTACATAGAAAGTTTCAATCAAAAATTTACATTTAGTTTCAATTAGAACTACATGGCATAGAAATTTTTGATAAAAAAAATGATTTTGATTAGTTTTGATAGAAACTAATTAGTTTCTATTGAAGCTAAGAAATGAAATTTTTATGGTCGTGTGATTTTGGAGGAATTTCTTCCTCTGAAAAGTGTAACCCACTATTGTGGGTTCACCCACCTTTTCCTTTGAAGTCTTTGTTGTGTTTGAGTTTTTTGAATTTATTTTCATCTTTGTCTTGTTTTTTTGGACACCTTACAACAGTGTGACCAAGTTCTTCCAATGAGAAACAAATCAATAAAAATTTTCCTCTAAATTTTCCTTTTCCCTCTATTGCCCTTTTTGATAGGAGAGATTCAATAACTTCAAGATACTCATCTGAATAATCTTCATCTTCACTATCAACCCATTTTCCTTTTGATTTCCCTTCTTTTCTACCAAGGGTTAGTTTAGCTTTGAATGCAAATTCAAAATTTCTAGAAGGAGCTTAATTATCAAAGTTGTCCAACTGAAAAGTAGTCAATCTTCCCTCAAGAATATTTAGGGTTCCATATCATGTGTTGTATTTAATCTCATCTCTTGAATAGCTTAAAACCTAATTGCATAAATAAGAAGAAGAGCTCTTAGTAACTTTTTGATTATTGCTTCATCATGAATTGTACCTCTTGAAGACCTAATTGCACTAACACTTTCTTTGACCCTTTCACTGTACTTGGTGATGTTATTGTAGACACCTAAATCCTTTAAAAAATAAAGATTTTTTTTTTTTTTTGAAAACAGTCCTGATGACATCATCATTTATTAATTAATTAATTAATTAATTTTTATGCCATTAAATCCCTTTATCTTAATTAAAAATATTTAATTAAGGAATCCCTCCCAAAAATGTTTAAATCTTATTTAAACATTATTTCCTTATTTATTAATTATTTAATTAATAAATTGACCAAAAATCCTAAAATAAATATAAAATTTATTTCTTGCCCAAAACTTGGCCAATTTCCTTATGAACAATAACCTCTTCCAAAATCTTCTAATCCTTCTTTAATTTCGATTAAAGGCTAATCTCATCATTTCCTACCCCTAATCCCAACTCAAAATATTTAATTAAGATTAAATATTAATCCTCATGTTTATTAAAAAAGTTTTAATAAATATCTCCTCAACCCAAACCCTTGAAATAAATAAAACTTTATTTATTTCCTAAAAATCTAATTTATCCTCATCCTAAGAAGTTCTAGACTCTTCTAGAAAGTCTTCATCCTCATCCTAGGAAATTCTAGACTATTCTAGAAAGTCTTTATCCTCATCCAAAGTCTAGACTCTTCTAGAAGATGTCTTTAAACCTAATCCTAATCCCCTCCTAACCTTGTCACATTCCCTAAACATGGGTTAAAACTTACTAACCCAAGCCAAAGTTAACAAATATCTCCTCCTTCACCCACCCTCATTAAATGCCATCCACTTGCCTATCCCTAAGCTAATCCTAAACCATCCTAATCCATCCTCTAATCATTTGCACAAGCCTAAACAAGCTTAAAACCTTCCTAATCAAGTCCAAGTCGAAATTGCTCTCATCACCCTCAAAATATCTCAACCATAAAACTTTATGAAGTCCACTAGGTCATAAATGACTCTTACAAGCCTTTTTATTGCTCTTACAAGTCATTATGAGGGTCTTTATGAAGATTTTATCCCTTGAGCCTCCTTTTTTGACTCATCCTTCCCCTTTCCTCCATCCTCTCACCATGTGACATGTGTCACTCCTTGATTGGCTATAAGGAAGCACAATCCATGTGCTCTCCTCTCATGCAATCTGAGCCCTCCATAAGATTTTTCCCATCCTTGCATCTTAGCCCTCAATCCCTCAAGCCTCTTGCCTATAAATTGGATCCTTCCCATTTGCAAAATAACACAATCCATGAAGTAAAGTCATAATGCCATTTTGAGAAGCCATTTTACATCAAAACCATACACTCACACCCAAATTTCAACTCCATTTGAAGCCCTTTTTGAAGCATAAGCTTGAGCATACATCCTATCTATTTAGACAAAGCTACTCAACAAGAGAGCTTCTCATTGAGAGAGCCCATTAATGGCTCATATTCTCAATTGAGAGCTCATCTTAGTCTATCTTGAAGTTTATGAATTTTGTTTAGTTTGTAGAAGCTTTATTTAAATTTGGTTTCTATTAGCATACTAACATTGCTCATATACAATTATCACCTTCTTTCATTTTCAATCAATCAAAATTTCTTCTTAAACTTTCTTCCTTATCTCTTTACACATTTTTGTCACCTCCAAAGATTTTCTTTAGTTTTTTCCACATTTTAGATGCAATAGGACAATCATTGACTTCATCAAATTCAGAATAGTTCAAAGAGGATGAAATTTCAATCATCATAATATTGTGATCCTTTGCTTCTTTTATTTTCTCCATAGACATAAGCTTTGGTGGTATACATATTTTTTCTCTAGGTAGAATACACCATCATCACTAATGCTTGATATATGAAGCTTCTTCAGCTCTTGCCATTGTAAAAGGTTTTATCTATTAAGTTTAGGAATCTAACTTCTGTAAGACATCTTGATCTTTAGCTTAGGTCCTTAAAATATTTTCTAGCAAGCACCAACTACTCTGATACCAATTTTTGGAAATGTAATTGGAGTAACTGAGAGGGAGAGGGGTGAATTAGTTACCACAAAATTAAATCCTTTTTCCCTTAGATGTCAACACAAAATTCTACTTATCATACAATACAGACTACCTCATTTAATGCTAGAATATAACTGATGCTTAGCAAAAAAAGCACTCATAAGATGTATTAAACTAATTTAGTCCTTTAATAACTTAGTTGCAAAAAAGTAAAGCATAAGTAAATAACATGAACACAAATGACACCAATATTTAATGTGGAAACCCAAATTGGGAAAAACCACCTTGCAACTAGTCACAATAATTTTCACTCTCATAAAGTGATCCCTCTTAGGAGCCAACCCTATTAAAGGTTAGAAAACATATTGTTAAGTATGAACCTATTAGGAGTAGCCTAGTTAGAGGTCTTCAAACACTTCAATCTGACCCTTGTTAGAGGTTTTATAAAATGACTTTTGAGTCAACTTTGTTTACTACTACAATCATTAGAAAGAAACAACAATTTGACTTGATGTATAATGCAACTTTCTTTGTTGATTCAGATCTTTATTTTGGCTTGATCTTTGGATCCTTTTGGGTCATATATTTCTTTGCGGATTAACTTTCTATACTTTCCTACTCTATTTTACCTTCACTCACATATCTATTTATTTCATCTTCTTCTATTTCCACATCTTATCCTCACAACTTGACCTCTCTTCTATATCATAAGCTAGGAAAATTCAAGCTGAAAACCATTCAAAACATCACTAAACATCCAAGTAGTCGACCCCAAATAATAAAACATTTTACAATTTTAATCCATTGTTACTCATTCAACACTAGAACTAAACACTTGGTTGACGCTATGACTTCTTCATTTCTCAACCACTTAGTCAATACCAAACTCTTTCAATGCCCAACCACTCAGTCAATGCTGAAATTTTTTTGATGCTTGACCACTCGGTCAATACTGAAACTCTTTTGATGCCCAAATAGATAGTGAATACAACAAGCAGGTTCCTTCCATTACTCTATTACTACTAGAAAGTCTTCATAACCTGAGTGGTCGATTAATACATAGATATACAATGTTAATACTGCAAATACTATATTGCTTGATTAATACTAACATTTGTGTAAACATCAATGATAATATAGAATTGAATATTGATTCCAAAAGTGTAGCACATGAGATCCAAAAAGAAAGTGTGAAGTCTAGAGTATATAATGATCTGCAAAAGAAAAATATAATTATGTTAACTAAAGGTTATTTTCATGCAATGTTACATTTTATTTTTATTGTAGTAAAGTACATATATAAAATTTCTATATAAATAATTGCTTCGAAATGATTTTAGTAAAAGAAGAAGATTGTGAGTGGATAAACTTATTGAATGCTACATTTCAAAGATTTCTTAATATATTAGTACACGAAGCACTATTTTTTTTTTTTTTTGAGAATGGAAGCTGTTAGAATCTTGATATTCTATGTGATATGTTGAAAATGAGTGAAAAAATTCTTGCATCCTTGATTGTAATCTTTTCAATCTAAAATCCTACAATGAACTATTTAATGTGGATTAAAGTTATTTAATTATTATATTTTTTACCAAGTTATTTTTTATTGAAAATTTGTGAAATGTTTGGTTGGCTAGCACTCTCTTTAGAAGTTTCATTCATAATTTTTTTAGTTAAATAACCTTCTATGCATTAATTATTTCATAACTCAATAGGGTTGCATGCATCTATCTATTCATAGTTCTTCATACTACAATAATACATAAGAGCTCGTATGTCACCAAATTTCATAGACTCCATCATGCACAATGAATATTTTTTTGAAAATATTAGATAGAAAAGGTTACTGAGAGGGGATGGGTGAATCAAGAACCAATATAACTTTAACTTAATTCACAAATTAATCCTTCATACAATATTTTGATCTAATTGCATATATGAAAGAATGAAAGTAGTAAAACATTCATAACACTTTGACACAAGATATGATGACCTAGAAACCTTCCAAATAGGAAGTAAAAATGGGGGGGGGGGGGGTGATGATACCCACAAGCTTTAGTACTACAATATAAATTTGGCTTGTTAAGGCTTACAATTGATCACTTCTGATGATCTGACCTATTAGGAGCCATAATGACTACTAGGTCTACCTTGTGAAAGGATTTACAAAACATATAATGAAGTATGAACTCGGTGAAGAGATTTGTTAAATCTATTAAGTCTACCCTGTTAAAGGATTTAACTAATACACCTACTAGAATGAACCAATGGCTAATCTCTGATCCGCAACTTTGATTTTCTCACTGGGATTCCTTTGAAATGTAATGATCACCTTGCTATGATAGATAAATCTTTGTTGTCCCTTATATTTCTTGTAGCTTTCTCAATTCCCACTTCATATCTTCATATTCACTTCATACTTATTTAGATATGATACAATTCATTACATATATTCCAATCCAAATCACAATTCATAAAAGTTGGCAACAACATAAGTTTTCATCAAGTTCACAAAGTCAACCCAAATATTGACACTTAGGTTTAGAAGACAAACTTGGTGATGTTCTAATACTCGAAAACCATTATCAAGACTTGGCATCATCATGCACTCAATAGACATAAAATATTGGCTCATACTAATCACTTCTAGGTAGCTTGAACTTGGTCAGCACTTCTATGAAACAATGAACACTACAAAACTCAATATATAAACTAAATCACTTGGTTGATGCTCCATGGCCCGATCAACACTAATAGTATGAGATTAGTGCAAATTGAATTACTTGATTGACACTCCTTGGCTTGGTCAACATTAGATTCTCATCACTAATACTACAAGCGTGGTATATATTGGACAGCATGGATGCATAAAGATTTTGAAACTCAGTAGCAACTGTAGAACTCAGTAACAACTATATTACTTGGTAGTAACTATATTACTCAATAGTAATTGGAGCACTTGGTCAACACTGTAAACTAAAAGATAAGCTCAGTAGTAGCTTAACTAATTGGCTAAGTTTGAGTCACTAATAAACAAACTTTAACCTTATTTTCAACAATCTCTCCCTTTGGCATTAGTGACAAAAGCACTTATCAATCCAAAATTGAATGCTCAAAATTTAAAGACCAAAACATTATTTTATCACCTTTCTGTGTCTACAACTTGATAACATACTCTATTTTTGAGATTTTTCAAAATTGCTTTTGTAAAAGATATTTTTTAATTATTTGTACATGTATTTGTATAATAACATATTTCTCTGGGCCATACATATATCTCATATTATACTTCTCCCCAATACTCTTCATATATACATTCATCTTATATTATACTTCTCCCCATTTTTGACATAAATGCCAAAGCTGTATACTACATGTTAATGCCAAAATGTGACAAGAAGTCATAATGTACCTTCAAAATCAATGTCATTTTCTTGTCCCAATTTTCCTATAACACCTTTCTTACATGAAATAACATCTATAGTTCTGCTAATAACTCCATCATGTGATCAACTATGGAGAATTTATTGTCATGGATGAGTTTCTTGGTATGTGCAATGTGTTTCTATAATGCATCTGTGTTTGGAAGAATCATGCCTTGGATGCCTACAAGTGTAACCCTATTTATAACTTCTTCCCTTAATAAGTATGTTTACAAATTTGTCAGATATTTGATCTTTGAACAGTGAGCTGAACTATAGCTTAGGTCAAGTGACAACTAGTGTGCACTTTTCTTCAAGTCTTCATCTATCTTAAATAATTTTTGTTTCATTCCTTGGGTGAAGATATATGTATCATACAACTTAAAAAATAGTGAAGTTACCTTATTTTCAAATGTTTCTATTGAACTAAGAATAGTAGACAATCCTACTTTACAATTTGCATGCCACTTGTTCCAATACCTTGTTCTCAATTTTTCTTTCTACTCTTTGTAGAAACTTATTTTGTCCATTCAAATCTTCATTGAATTTTTGGACAAAATTTTCTAACTAATACCAAATAGGTTGTTTACTATCAACCTCAATAGTTAGTGCATCTACATATATGCTCTTTACATCTTTAATCACTTGGTTTTCCCTGCTCTTCTCTTCTCTAAGCTTTTCTTGCTTAGCTCTTTTTCCAATAATTCACCTGTGATGTTCATTTGATCAAGATTTAGAGTAGAGATATCCCAATTTGGGATAACTATATCCTCATCTAGATCAATATCTTCTTCTTTACGCTTATCCTTATTTGAAACTTTAGTACTCAGTTGAGGCTTGTTCTCAATTATCTTTGTACTTGCTAAATGTGGTATAGAAACAATAGTAGAAATAGAGGGGCTAGCAAAAAAAGTACATATGATACTAACAATAGAAATACCATGTTGCTGCATTGTCAAATCTAATAATGGAGGTACTTGTTGCTTGGTAGATGAAGTGTTGATCACTTTAGTCAATGTAGTACTCAGCTAAATAGGTGAAGAGATTGGTTGGGTGCTTGGTGTTGTAGTGGTTGCCACAACCAACTCAATAGAAGCTTTCTCAGAGCTTGATGGCATTAAAGCTTTGCTCAGAGAGTGAGGAAATGAAGCCATCACTGCTACTGCAATCTTTTCTAGGTTAGTTTCCTTCATACTCCGAATCTCAGGGAAACTTTCTCTGTAACTTCTTGTTCTTCCTCCTTATCATTAATATTTACATCTTCTCTTTCCACATCTTCTTCATCATCATTGTCATCATCTTCCTTGTCATCTTCATTATCATTTTCACTAACATGAACAACAAAGTGACTTGGTTGATGCAGTTGGTAGATGTTTTTCCATGTGGTAGTGGTAGATTTTACAATAGATTTTATGTCTTTCTCAATACAAGACGTGTTGAATTTGAGAGTGAACTTTTCTTTATTTTTCTACAAATATTCTTTCACCTCTTTTCCATTGAGACTTGGCATGAGTTTCCTTAGAGTCTATTCAAATATTTCTTTTGTAGTCTTCCTTGCATGCTCCCATCTAGGCTTGATTTCTTGCATAAGCTCCTTTGGAATTTGCTCAGAAAGATGATTAGGTGAGTACTTCCATTTTCCCAATTTTTTCATCATCATGTCCTCAATATGACTTTTCTCATTTGTATTCCTACTTTCATATCTGGTAGATTTGAAATTTTTCATTCTAGCTCCTCCTTCTAATTCCTTTTAACTTTTCTTGAAGTAAAGGTGGAGGCTTTTTGAAGATAATCTACTTGGAATCCTCCTCACCTAACTTCAATTTATTCCTAGATTTTATTGCCCTTGTTGTGAATACATTAGTGGATGACTTAGTAGGTTTAGCTATGATAACCTTACCTTTCTTTCTTATAGATTCTTCTTCCCTAGATTTGGTTTCTTTTGCTTCATCCTGTGCTCCATCTATTCCATAACATCTTCTTTTCCCTCTGTCAGCAGGAGAGTAGAACTTTCTTGCTTCAATTTTGCTATCCTCTTTCTTCCTTTGCTAACCACATGAGGAAACTTAATTTCAAGTTCTACCCTCACCTTGGCTTCTTCATAAGTTCCAAAATATGGTGCCTTAAGATTCATAGGCTCATTTAACAAAGCCTTAATGATATCTTTTGTATCATCAATGTTAGCCTCGTATTCAAGAGGTTTAACACTTGCCACCCTCAATCTGACTATTTGAATGTACACTCTATCATAGTCTACCATGAAATAGATATCATCTTTGTAGTCCTCTACAAGTTTATTTGGTATCCTATATCTATTATTCATCTTTTCTTTGAATGTATCCAAGTATTTATCCATTATTCTATCAAAAATTCCACCCATCTCTACTATGTATTCATTAATCTGATATAGAAAAGGTACATCTTTTCTCCATACAACTGTGCCTTTAGAAGGGAATAATTTTTGTACAAAGAAAAATAAAAAAGTTATGACTGAACCAAAATTAAAGGGATTGTTCTTGGAACCTTTGATGCTTTCCATGTTCTTATTGAACTAATTCAATAGCAACATGGCAAGGTCAAATGACATATCGTTCTTCACAACTTTGAGAGCCAAATCTATTGCCTCACATGACACATTGTTGAGACAACTAGAGCTATAGATTTTTTGGGAAATCCCATGAATTCCAAATTTTAATTTCATATCTTTGATCCTACTTATCTTTATTCCTTTGTTATCCCACTCAATAAGAGTTTTCTTCACTAGTTTAGCTCAACCTAGGGTTTTGGTCACCATGGCTTTGCTTAACATTGGAAGGCCAGTGATTCGATGAATCATTTTCCTTGTGATCAAAATGGGCTGATCCAACTATAACTTCTCATTGTGAACTCAGCTCAGTATGAATCTTATCCATTTTTCCTTAAAATCCCTTGGCATATGTGAAATATGTGTCAAGCCCTTTTCTTCCAAATGTTAATGCTCAGGTTTTAGAGTGCCACTCACACTTAAGTTATTCAATGCCTCATTCATTTCATGTGTTCCTATCTCTTGAATAGAATAGTGATAATATGAGCATATATCATGCATGAGTAATACCTAGGAAGGAATTTGTGATTGTGCACCTATTGGGTCGAGTGATTCGAGAATTGTTGGACTAATTTTGAATGCTAGAAGCTTGCATTCTATTCCTCAAATCAACATTTTTGATACTTTCTTCATTTTGTTGTTGGAAGAAGCCATGCTTGGTAGGTCTTGTAGGGTTTCAAAAAAATTTGAAAAATCTTTTGACAACAAACACATAGATCGCTTGGAAGCATAGAAATCACTCTTTGCAAATAGCTTTCAAAAATTCATGGTGAAAAATGATTTCAATTTTCTTCCTTTTAACACATTTTTACTTTTCAATCACCATAAATTCTTTGGTATGACCACTCACTCAGTGACAAACTATATTCCACTTGGTTCTATCTTTTAATACTTAGCAAACATTCATAGCTCGATAGTCTGAAGATTACTTAGTAGAGTCTTCAACAACTTAGTGTCCACACACAATACTTCAGTGTAACCTAACCTTGATCGATAGAGTCTTGCGAGCTGAGCTAGCTTGGTAAAGGTCTTGAATTTTTGCAACCACTTGGTGGTAGTTATGTATCTTAAATGCTGATATGGATATTTTCTTCTAGCTGGTTAGAACTGATGAGAGATGTTTTCTTCATAATCTTAGTTCCAGTTATTCCCATAGGGATTCAAGTTGAGATTCTTGTGTCACCCAACTCTTGAGTGACATATTCTTCATGACTCGGACTTGCATTCTTAGGAGATTTTGCTATCCATTGCTACTTCAAATACTTTTTGATATTGTCAACTTTAGCTTTCTTTTCATCTTCAATCCTTCCTATGTTTAGACAATTCTTGGCAAGGTGTCCAAGTTCGATACAAATGAAACATCTTCTAGTGGTGTCTCTTTTCCTCATGTGATGTTTCACACAATTTGCTCCAATGTGCCAAAATTCTCCACAATAGTCATATCTACACCATGTGTTGTAGTCCCATTAAAATATAGCTTTTAAATTTTGTTATGTTGGATTCAATATCTTGGTTTTGCATTTAGAATATTTATGTTCTTATTTCTTGCATTTGTGTCATTTACCTTCAAACTTAGGTTTCTCCTTGCATGCACTTGCTCTACAACCATGCTTATTGCAGTTGTAACACTTTCCATTGAATTTTTCTTTACCATTACTACTCCAATATTTGTTTGATGTATGACCTATCTTACCACAATGATTGCAAGTAGGCCTTTGATTCTTTTGAGCTCCTTTCTTGGATGATTCACCTTCTTCTGTGTATCCTATTCCTTCTTTTCCTATGTGTCTGTATTGACTTTTCTCATTCAACTAATTCATGTTTTCTTGAGATTTCAACATTCTTTCATTGGTTTTATTTTTAGTGTTTAGATCATTCTATAGTCTTTCATTTTTTGATCTTAGATTCATGAGTTATTCATATACATTCGTGAGCAGCTCAATGAAGTCTGTTTGCTGAAGGGATAGATGTTGAATTTCATTGTTCTTTTCTTCTATCTCTTCTTTGGCTTTGTCTTTTTCTTCCACAACTTCACATAATCTTACTGGCTAGATTTCTTGTTCTCTTTTAAGTTTCTAACTTCTTCTTTAAGATTGGAATTCTTTTATAATAGGTCTTTGATTTCTTCATTAGCTTCATCTAAATTTCTTTTTGGATAGATATCTTCAATTTCTTCTTCAATGTAGAGATTGCCATTTTTTTGTTCTGCCAATTCTTTCCTTCTTTGCAGAGATTGAGAAAGATGCTCCTTTACTTTTTTGAGATTTCCAATAGCCAATTCCAAATCCAACTTTTCATTATCAACAGCATTATCTAGTCTGTATACCTCCATTGCCTCCAATATTTTCTCAACTTGTTAAACTTTTTCTATGAGAATCACAATTTTATGATACCAATTGTTGGAAATATTAGATAGGCAAGGTTACTAAGAGGGGAGGGGTAAATTAGAAACCAATAAAAATTCAACTTAATCCTTCATATAATATTTTGATCTAATTGCATGCATGAAAGAATGAAAGTAGTAAAACATTCATAACACTTTGACACAAGATATGATGACCCAGAAACCTTCCAAATAGAAAGTAAAACCAGGGTCAGGATGATACCCACAAGCTTTAGTATTGTAGTATAAAGTTGGCCTATTAAGACTTACAATTGATCACTTTTGATGATTGCCCTATTAGGAGCAATATGGACTACTAGGTACACCTTATGAAATGATTTACAAAACATACAGTGAAGCATGCACTCGATAAAGATATTTTTCAAAGACTATTAAGTCTACCCTGTTAACAAATTTAACTAATATACCTGTTAGGATGAACCAGTGGCTGATCTTCAATCTACAACTCTGATTTGCCAGTTGAGATTCCTTTGAAATGTAAAGATCACCTTGTTATGATAGATAAATCTTTGTTGTCCCTTATACTGCTTGTAGCTTTCTCAATTCAAACTTCTTCTCTCCATACTCACTTCATACATACTTATTTGGATATAATACAATTCATTACATATCAATCTAAATCACAATTCATCAAAGTCAGCTTCAGCACAGGTTTCCATCAAGATCACAAAGTCAATCCAACTGCTGACACTTAGGTTCACAAGAGAAACTCGATGATGTTTTGATACTTGATAATAATTGTCAACACTTGACATTGTCATCCACTTAGTATACATAGAAGCTTAGTTCATACTAATCACTTCCAAGTATCTTGAACTTAGTCATCACTTGTGTGACTTGGTGAACACTACAAAACTCAATATATAAACTGAATCACTTGGTTGACATTCCATGGCTCGGTCAGCACTAACACTATTAGCTCAATATAAACTAAATCACTTGATTGACACTCCTTGTCTCAGTTAACACTAGATTCTTATCACTTATAATACTGCAAGCTCAGGGATACTAGAGAGCATGGACTGTATACAGATTCTGGAACTCGATAGTAATTGTAAAACTCAGTAACAATTATATTACTTGGTAGTAATGGTATTACTTGGTAGTAACTAGAGCACTTGGTTAACACTACAAACTGAAAGATAAGCTTGGTAGTAGCTTAACCAATTGACTAAGTGCAAGTCACTAATAAAGAAACTTTGACCTTAATGTCAACAAAATAACATCACCAAGCAAGGTAAAAGAAAACCTATCTTAAACAAATTCTCATTTAATAATCTTCTAATTTATATAATTCTTATTTAAAATATAATAAAATGATTATAGAATCCTTATTTTATAAATGACATCATAATTTTGACATGAGTAGCTTGACCAATAAACCATATTGTCCTATTGGATTCATGTCATTTAATTTTTCTTTAGTTGTTGATAATTTAAGTTTTACTCATAGGTGTACTATGGAATTCTTGATGTTCTATCGTAACTAGAGAACTTCTAGAACAATATCTAGGGTGTACATAGGTAATTTTCTCATCATTCTCAATGTTTATCTAATTTTATACTTTATATTATCTAATTTTATGCTTTATGTTACCATGTATAAGTATCAAACAAGAAAGTAATGATTACAAAAAATAATGTACAATGGAAGTCTTGAGGCCAAATGAAATGGCCAAGAGCATGACATCCTCCACATATCTCATCTTATCCTCAATCATCTGTTGAACATAAATGAATCACATTCATCCACTCCCATTTTTCACTATCCATGTTTGACTCTTACAATGATAGTAGGATGCATACATGGAAAGAAGTCTTGATTAGGTGGTAGAGTTGGAAGCATGGTTTTGAAATTTGGAAGAGAAGTAGGATTAGGAGTTTGAAGATTGTTCCTTGTCATTAAATCTCTTAGTGTACTCCAAAGGGATTTGTGGTTTCCTTTTCTTGAGTACAATTAGCTTTTTGAGCATTTGAAAGAAACCTTTTTTATCATATTGTTTATTCATTATTGAGTGGGTGTAGTGAAAGCTTGAAAGGATTTTTTAGGATAAAATTAACAACAACCATAGGTTCATTATATGTTTGATATGGATTATTTGACTTCATCCATTCATGGTTATCATAGGTGTATTGTTTGTTATGAGTTGGGCATTTAAAATAATGATTTGATCAAGCTTGTCATTCTTTGTTGATTTATAACTAAAAGAAAAAAATTAAGGCAATTAGGAATGATATGACCCTTTTTACACAAGATATCCTTACAAGAGGGGTGAGAAATGTCCTTTAATGGTTTATCCCTAGAAGAAGTTGCAAATGAAAAGTAAACTAATATTAAGAAAAGTATTGATAATTTCTACCTCTTTCTCTAAAGTATCCTCATGAGGGGTCTATGCATATTAGTTTGAGTGTTGTATATATGTTTTTGAAGAAATGGTATGGTAGTTCTTTTTAATCTTTTAAGATACTTCAGTTCATATAGGTTCTCTATTCTAATGGTTGTCATGGTTGAAGTTTCTAATAGATGACCTTACTTGTAAAGAGCATTTTTCAAGCAATAGTTCCATGAAATGATTATTCATGATGTTGATTTGTTAGTTTTTTGTATATAGTACTTTAGTATAGAACTATAATAGGCATTTATAACATGATGAGTTGCAAATAATTGTAAGTTGCATAAATATCTTGTATTTATTTGAACATAATGATGATGGTTTTAGACAAATGTTCAAATTTGGATGATATAATGGTTTAAGACAGACAATTTCTTGAAATTACTATATTGTTTCACTCTTTATTGGTTGGGGATTTCAAATCAAACATTGAAACATATAGTGTTTTATGCGCATTTGTATAAAAGAGGCCTTATAACATTTTGTTTACAAGGTTTGAGTAAATTAGTATCAATATATTTGGTATATGAAATCTATCTTAACACTTGATGCAGTAAGTTATCAAAATGTTTTCTTACCCTTATACAACA
The DNA here is from genome assembly GCA_028749045.1 of Cupressus sempervirens. NCBI lineage: Eukaryota > Viridiplantae > Streptophyta > Pinopsida > Cupressales > Cupressaceae > Cupressus > Cupressus sempervirens. The sequence continues at coordinate 879,264,984 of CM053787.1, forward strand.
TTTAGTGCTATCATAACTAAATTTATTAGTATCATTATTTCAAAGTGACTTCTATCCTTAGATTGTGGTTCATATAGTTAGGGGGAGAAAGTGTTTCCATAAGTGTTCAATTGATATTACTCAGTACTATCTCAATGTAGTGCAGTGTAGTGCTAAGCTTTACTTTAATATAATTTGGTTCAGAATCTACACTCAAGTGCAACTGACTACAATAGAACCTAGGTGTTATTCTTGGGAAAGCAAACGAGCTTGTGTAAAGGAGGAAAAATTAGTGAGGGAAGTCAAAATGAAGAGGATGTATTAGAGACATGAAAAAAAACAATGACATTTTTTTTATGGTGTTATATTAATCTGTTTTGGCACATTGGTCTCATATTTCATTCTTGTATATTTTTTCACCTCTAGTATATGATAGCTTGACAATAAGCATATAATGATGTTGGTGGATTTGCTTGCCTTCAATGTTTCTATCATTGAAATTACTAAAGGAAAACTCTTCACTATTGTCATGCTTCAAGGAATTCTCTCATTTGTTTAGATTTGTTTTCCTTTGGTGTTTATGTCATTGAAATTACTAGAGGACTACTCTTTGTTATTATCATGCTTCAAATAATTCTTTTAGTTCTTGTTCTCAATGTCCAAGTTAATAGGCTTATTTGATTACTTGATACACATGGTTTGAGATAATTAGCTTAGATATCTTTGATATGTGATTTTTTCCTTAAATATGTTTTGACAAAAAAGATAGGGCATTGGTATATAATATTCCTCCTTGATTAGTTACTACAACATGAATGATTTGATTCTCATAGAAATGATAGTGTATTATTAAGTTCAATGATCTGATATGGTTAGATTATTACATTTGACTACATGATTCTCATCTTGTGCACTATAGTAGGGGTCTTTGGATATTTTCACAATTCAATTATAAATAGGGCTACTTAGTTATTAGGTATTTCTCATATGGTTTTGTGAATGGTTTCTAACAATTAGTGGATCTAAGTTTTGATTTAATATCTTACAATGATAGTGACTTCTTTTCTGTTCTTGTGCTTTATTCTTCAATATGATAGCATATTATTCGACATTTATATCTTTTTGAGTTTAGATTCTAATGGAAAATGCACTATTTTAAATAGGTAAGTTTAGGATTGCAAAGTGTAGATAGAAAGCACATTTGCAAATTATCAATTTGTCTATTGTATATATATCCTCACATAATATATAAATAGATGGGCATAAATAATTTTAGGATATAAAGCACCTTTACAAACCAACTATTTGTTTCTCTTCCATTAATTATCTCCATAGAATAATTATATTGCCTGCACCACTATGTTCTACACTCGCATTTCTACTGATTTGAGTTTAATTTCATATTATTCTTAATTTTATAGTTTCACTCATCGATGGATATGTTACATATCATCTTCAGGGGCTTGGTGACCTCACCTTAGAGAAGCATTTAATTATATCATGGAGTACCTAATTTGCCCATCTAATCTATTTTTTATTAAAATATTATTTCGATCTTTCAAATAATTGAAAATCATAGTGAAGTTAATTTTTCAGTTAAAAATTAACTATTAGTTGTTGATAATTTTTTCTGGATTAGATTGTGTTGAAATTTTTACCATCAACGTAGTGTGATTCGAAAAGTTGATGGAAAAAACAAATTCTCATATTATGAATCAAGTAGTGTGGTTCGAAAAGTTGATGGTAAAAATTTGAACACAATCTAATCCAAAAGCAATTATCAACAATTTTAATGGATTGTGGAAATTCGATCTCTCTAATTAACTTTAAGTGGTATCGAAAGATTGTTGTGTTGTCAGTGTCTAACTAGCCAACCCAATCACCTTTATTATATTTTATTTATTAATAATTAAAAAAAATAGTTGAATAATAATTTTAAAATTATTTATTAAATTATAAAAATCTATACAATTAAAGAATTTAGTCGGCTACATAGACACTGCTTGTTGTGTTAGCATCACCAATCCCATAGAGAAGTGTTTGTTACACTCTTTAAAAAGTCAATAAAAATGATAAATTTTAATATTAATTTAATATTATATCTTAAACATATTATTATAATAATAATAATTTAATATCTATTTATTTAATTTTAAAATATATCTGTCAACTAAATCTAAGTCTTATATTAAATAACTTAATTATTTTTCACTATGAAACTATTAATATTAAATTTAAAATTATTTAATAAATATCTTTGTATTTCTTAGATACAAAATGAAACTTACAAAAACTTTATTATCATTAAAACTTTCAGTAATGACATCTCAATAGAATTTGAGCCTTGATCTTGTGAGTACACTCTTGCATATATCGTTCAAATAAGTGGTCGTCTTTCTTCCTGAACATGCCATTCTGTCAGTGTCTTTCTGTATGTTATTCAAGTCTAATCTCTATCAATGTACAACCACCTGGAATGGTCAAAATTCTACTTCTATTCTTGCACGCCAGAGAAATATTGCGCGATAGACAAAGACAAATATTATTTAGACAAATTTTACTTGGGAAAGCAATGGTCGGAAGTGAATGAATGTCAGGTTGATAATTTGAATAACAAACAAAACCTGGTCACATTAAAGATAATAGACATTGACGAGGGCATGATAGGGACTGTGTTTATTTTTCTTTCAATTTGGTTGAGAGTTCAGCGGTTAACAGATGGTGGGTTCGAGCCTCTTCATTTTAAAGATTCATAGGATTTTTTTGTCATGGGAAATGGGAATATTTTATAAGTTAAATGGGAATATTTGATTCATTAGTGGAAACTTTCTAGCAGTCGTCCAGGCTAACTTTGTGCACCTACAGTTCCTAATCCGTATGTCAAAATTTGTCAATTTTCCTGGTGAAATTCCGTAGGTGAGTGAAGAGCTTAAAGCTAACCTTTCAGCTTTGCCACATTTACAAAGCTCTTTGTAGAACTCGTAGAGTGCGAGGTGGTCTAAAAGTGCCATTATAAAACATTCGCTCAATACCACCACTAAGACCCCCAATAGTCGTTATAGTACTTTTTGCACAAATGGGCCAATCAGCAACCAAGAAAATTGAAAAATGGGCTATTGGTGTTTGTGGGGATTTATTTTGGCATATTTACTTGCAGGTCCTAGGGTTTTTTTTGGTGTTGATTGTGAGGGAATTAATAGTTAACATGGCAACATTGCATAGATGAGCAACAAGTGACTCATTTCCCCTACTTGTAGCACTTATTCTAGATAGTTGAACCAGTACAAATAATATGTAAAATAAGAGTAATCTTTGTCAAAATGTAAGAATCATTTTTGAAGAAAAAAGTGATTAATGGGTAATGGGAAAAGGTCTTATAATTAAAATTATCAAACTATTAAAAGCCATGTCTTATAATGAAGGTAAGTTTTTTAAAAAAATACTAAATCTTTTATTTTAATAGATATTGATTGGACAGTACTTGAGTTATTAAATATTATTATTGATGTTTAAGTCATTGTTTCTTATAAAGAAGCTATAAGTTGAATTTTTTTTTTTTTTTAATATTCATCATTAAAAGATATGTTCAAAATTTATAATTGTATTTCTTTTATATTAATATTAATAATTTTAATTTTTTAAAATTTAATTATACAATAACTAAATCTATATTAATTTTGAATAGAACATATATATTTAGTGATTTTTTATATATTTCTAAAGATGTTAATTTAGTATCTCATTTATAATATGAATTTTTCAAAATTGATTCAACCCACAAATCCATTTAAAGATAGTTTTACTCATTATCCTTGTTTATCTATACCTGTGAAACATTATTTTCTCTTGTTTGATGTGATTATTAGACTCTAGAGTTTAGTTTTCCCCAAATTGAATTGACCTAAGGAAAACATATTTTTGAAAGAGGGTGGAATGGCACCTGCGAGACTATAAATGTCAAGTAGAGGATCTTAAAACTTATGGGAAGAGGGAGATTAGGAGGAATGTTGTCATGCGCTTAGTTAAAGGAGAGTACTAGATATTACAACATATGAAATGCAAAGAGACCAGACATAATGGTTCATTGCAATTGATTTAGTATCCATATATTAAAGGGATCAAGGTATCAAAGAAGAGATATTATAGAGCATAATAAAAATTGGAATGACAAATGATTACATTTTTTATGAAGTTGATATGAAGAGGATACTCAACCCATAATAGCTAGAAACACACTAGGAAAGAACAAAGAGAACCCTACTCAGGGCCATGATAGTCGAGAGCAAGAAAAAAAACACTACTCATGATAAATGGGTTAACGAGTTTGACTTAAACACTACAGCGTTGAATCTTGATACCCATATTACAATTGGCTTGCTATGGTAAATATCTTCTACTTATCAATTGATGACTGTGATGAGATTTCTAATGATTGGTTCAAAAAGAACAACACTTGCTAAAGGTTTTGCAATCAGGTTGCAAGCATTGTGCGATTAACCATGGATGGAGCTTCATAGTAAAAAGCACTTGAGTTACAGTAATACTAAGATGTTTGACCTCCTCAAAATTCCTAGTGCTCCACCTCTATAAGAATCACATAAGGGTTCCATTCAATATCACGAGAGATGGGTTCTTGTGAACCACTACTCATGAAACATGGGTCAATGAGTTTGATTTAAAAAAATACAAGCTAAATCCTGATATTGAAATTGAAAATTGACTTGTTCTAAAATTATCTTGTTCTTATCAACTGATGAGCATAAGGGGTTTTCTAATAAATGTTTCATAAGACACAACTTGTTGAAGGTTTTGTAAATGGGGTTACGGGAAGAGTGGGTTTAATCACGAAGGAAACTCTATAGTCAAGCATGTTCAAGATGGGGTAGTATTGAGTTGGGTGACCTCTTGAGATGTCCTAGTGCTTCATCTCCATGAGTATCGCCTATGTGCAATGAGTGCTAAGTGTTCCATTTAGTATCATGAGAGATGAGTTCTTTTGAACTACTACTCATGACACACGAGTCAGTAAATTTGACTTAAAAACTACATAGTTGAATCTTGTCAGCAATATACAAATTGACTTATTGTGGAAAATATTTCCCACTTATCAATTGATGAGCGTAAGGGGATTTCTGATGAATGGTTCACAATACACAACACTTTTTGTAGGTCATTCAAATGGGGTTACATGAAGAGTGTGCTTAACTGTAGAGAAAACTTCATAGTTAAGTACAGTCAAAGTGGAGTAGTTGTAGGATGAGTGATTTAGCATAGAGTTTGAATAAAGAAAAAAAAAAAACTATATAGGGCTTGGTTTACTAAAGGTCCTCAAATTGAAGCTAGATGACTGTGTATCAATTGAGCACATCAAGTTGTGACCTTCAATTGGAAGAGCTCGAAGTGGAAGTTGGTTGAGGACATAAATTATCACCAAAATCAACAATATAGGACTTCTATAATAAATGAGGAAGATGTGTTTTAGGCTCTCTTGTTTGATAGATTTTAGTGGGGTAGGAGTTTGAGTAGTGACGGATTATTTGAATTGATTGAGTTGTGACCAATAATATAGATGGTTGATAGATTAATGTGTGAGTGATAGCATGCAAATATAAACAATGAATTAAGCTTGACTATGAATATGCGTAGGGAGGATACCTTTTCTATTGTATTCCCTCACCATCCTTTGGCTAGACCTTTCCCTAAGGAAGCATTTAATTATGTCATGGGCCATCTAATTTATCTATCTCTAATTTAGTCTTTGTTAAATATTTTTCTTTAACAAATTAAAAAATAATATTAGATTTGATATTTCAACTAAAAAAAATTACAAGCTTAATTTAAGATTATTTTTAAATGATTATTATTATATATATATTTTAAATTGTATTTATATTTACTTGTAAAACATATTTAAAAAAATTATTTATAAATTGAAGAAAACTCTTATGTCAAATAGATGTAAATATATAAATGTCAAGTGAAAATAATTTCTGCATGTTATAATTTTGTCTCTTTGTAAAGTACAAAAGAATAAATGTGTTACAAATAAAGAACCTAGTCACTATTTACACACTAAAAAATAAAGTTCTTCGCTATTTAAAACAGATCTCTCTGTAGAGAATCTCAATTAAAATTGTATTGGTGCTATTCAATCAAATGAACAAGTGTAACTTCTTTCGATTTTTATAATTTGAAAATAGATTCACTATATTTGTGTTTCCTTTCAAATTGAATATAAAATCTGTATAACATTTATAGATCATTCCATCTTGGTTGATTGTTTCTCTAGCATATAGATGTAATCCGCAAATAAATGTACAATTTTCGCTTGATCAATTTAGACGTTTCTTTATTGACTAAACATCACACAATAGTGCTAAATAGTCAAAGTTGATTATTTTTTTCCAAACTTAATTTATTCGTTAAGACTGGCTGATGTTTCCATATCTACGACTTTGACAAACAACTTTGACAAAAGAGGCAAACAACTTTGACAAAAGTTTTGTAGTACATATTAAATACTTACTTTCAGGTCTGCAATGCCCGTCTGTGTAAATTAGTAGTTATGCAGCCATGAAAACATTTTTTAAAAAGTATCTTTTCCTAACTTTTCAAAAATAAACAAAGTCTTTCTCCTTCGTATGTCAAACGCTTTTGCCCCTTTGCCCCTGCATAACCGTTGCCGTTTGTGTATGCCATTAAAATGTAATATATGTCAAAGTCTTCCCATATATGCCATTCAAGTCGAATCTAATCTCTATCAATGTCCAGCCATACGACTGCTCTCACACGCCAAAGAAAATACCACACGATAAACAAAGAGTCGTTGAAATTGGGAAAGCAGTGGTCGGAAGTCATTGAATGCCCGGTTGACAATTCGCATTACAGACAAAAGCATGGTCACAAAGATAATAAACATTGACAAGGCCATGACAGGACTTTGGTCTGTTTTGTTTCAATTTGGTTTACACTTCGGGGGTGAATAGGTTGTGGGTTTTGTTTTGTTTGTTTTTGTGCAATGTAGGGGAAAAAATCAAAAGATTTTTTTTTGGGGAAAATAGGAATATTTGATTTGTCATGTGGTGGTGGTTACGCTTAATAGTTCAACGATTTCAAAAAATAATTGGGGAAAGAGGAGTTATATTTGTCAAAATATGAAAGGAGCATTCCAAATATCATGAGTAATGGGCAAGGGTCATCCAAGAGGTAATCTACTATAAAGCTTTTAAAAGTTATTATTATGTAAATAATTGTTTGGTATAGATTTAATGAAGATGTGAAGATCGTTTTAGGAGACAATCTACTATCAAACTATTAAAAACTTGTTATTGTGCAAGTGAAGTTTTTGGTAGAGATTTATTGAGGATATATTAGTAAACATTGATTAAATAAAACATCAATTTTTACAATTTTATTAATTTTTCTAGTTCTAGTACACATATCTGTTATTTTAAGATTATTTATACAAAAAGTTACTTTATATTATTATTGAATAAAAAGTATATATTTTGAAAAAAATAAAAATTTGTTTTACTTATACTTAAGAATATGTTAATATAGTACCTTATTTTATAATATTTAAGTGTGAGCGAATTCAACTAACAAATCCATGTATATATGTTTTTAAATAGATACTATTGTAAATTAAAAGCACCTTTAAGTGGTGTACAATTTAATGATTGTTTAGCATCTCCCTTAGTTTTCTTTTATTATATTTTGCATAATAGGACTTCATAATTACATTTAATGAAACCTAGATTCAAATATGGGTGCTTGGTATCTTCAATCTTATTCTAAATTGAGGTAGACCCTTATTTTTTTAAGCACACCATTGTTTTTCCTTCAACCCAATAATTCATTCACTGCTTAGGCCCTATCTTACCTACTATGGTCTTAGTGGTATGCCAAAACCCCATAATCCTGTTGGTTCTAATTTCACATCTTCTCATTTTCTAGGACCAAAAATCTTAATTAGGGCCTAAAATAGGTTACAAAATGTTTCATATGTTTGTCTTCCTAGGTAATAAATGTTTGAACCACAATATTTGAGCCCAAATTTAAATTGGGTCCATGTTAAGCAATGATTTAGTGGAGGATTATGATTTATAGTCAACTCTCTCAAATCTCTCTTTGAATTTTGTATAAAATAAAGCTTCACACTTCAATTTGGAGTGATGGAAGCAATCGCAAAATGGAGACCTAATTTGAAGGCATCCCATAAAGTGGGCACTTGCAAATGAAAGCAATACTAGGATAAGTGTGCTAAGATAGTTTGTAAAACAGAGTCTCTAAGTGGAAACTTTGTTTTGAAATCAAGAAAATCTATATTTGAAAGATTCTAAGTGTTAAGCAATCAAAATTAAAAGATGTGAAAAGAGAAAGAATTGTAGTACTCTAAATCTAGTTTCTAATTTACTAATGATTTGAAAAAATAGATAAAATTAAGAGGATCAAACTATATGCATAAAAAAACATTTCGTACTTTTTAAAGAAAATTCTAACATAGTGTCTATTGTGTGAATCAAAAAATTCATACTTACATTTAGCATTTTCAACAATCATTCTAGTGTTTGGTGTGTCATTCGGGAGTTGCTATATCAAATGGAGGTTTCTTGCCCCTTTATTGTGCCTACTCTATTTTTCTGTGGGTTTCAAAGTGTGAATTCTTTACTGTACAACATTGGCCTTCTTTGGAGTGTTGGGGTTGAGGGTAGGATCTTTGGCTTGTCTTCCGTTCCCTCACTTGATGCCCTCTCTAGGTTTTTTGGGGCCTTCTCATTTTTTCTGATAGTTTCACTCTGGTCTAGGCTAAGGTTGTGGGAATCTAGGTGCATGTTGTCATAATTTATTTGTGGTTAGAGAATATTTTTATGATGGACATTTGGAGCTCGGTTAGCCTAGCTTGGAGTCTAAACTTTATCTATTTCTATCTTTCAGAAGGCTCTATTTTTTCTCTCGTGATAGGTTCTCATGGAATCTTAATTTTTATTACTCTTAATATTTAAAAAGAAAGAGGTATTTTTTGGATTTGAGCAAATATGCAAATCAAATCCACAAGCCCTTGAGTCACCCACATGTAGAAAACTTGTCATAAAGAATAAAAAGACAAGAAGAGGCAAGGGTTTGGTCTGAAAATAAGAAAATTGTATTCTCAGATAAAATATAAATTGTTGTACAATATGATATGAAATGGAAATACACTAGGAGAGCTTGTTTATAAAGGCCTCTAGGAAGCTTCTAGAATAAACTAGAAAGCCCTAGGAGATAAGAAGGATAACTCAGCATACGTCCACAAAAGGTGGATTATCCTCCACATAGACAAGAGGATAAGTATGACAAGGTAGGAATAAACTCATGTATTGTTAACAAATCCTAGATGACAACTAATAAATAAATTCATTTATCTAAGTAAACTTAAGGAAAGTGTAAATAATAATAATTTATTGTAACACCCCCCCTTAAGTGCAACTTAGGGGAATGCACTTAAGCTCACAAAAGCTAAGATGAAAAGCAGAATGGGTCCTTACAATGAGGCCATTTTAGGTACCCATGTACAAATGCAATGAAATGCAATGCAATCTCTATAAATTGGAGACAAAGGAGAAAACCCAGTGGGAAAAATCCTTCTCCAAAAAGAGATAGTGAAAAACCTAGTGAAGGACTGAAGAAGCCTCCAACTAGAGGAATGCCCCAGAAAATAGGAACAAAGTGAAGATTGTGAAGAAGAACACTGAAGAATGAAGAGGCCACAAACTCTATTGATAGGAAAATATTGATCTAAAGAACCTCCATGGAAATAAAAGGTTGTGAACAAAGAGTGTCTATATGGTAGATGATCCATCTCACCGAAATGCATAGGTAGCTAGCCATTGCAATCGCCTAGTATATAGGATCAAATAATGAATACATAGCATACTCCAATGAACCATTGAACTAAGGAAGCATTAGAAACAACATAATAACCCATCCTTAATGCAAACAAGGTGAGGTGCTAGGTAATTGAGAAAGTGGGCCAAAATCATCTATAGAAAGAACCAAGAATAGTGAGAGAGAGAGGAAGAGGTACAAACACCTATAAAGGCATGTGTCATTGACACATCATGTGGCTAATGTCATGGAAGGGACAATCACTTGACAAAGGAAGAGTTCACAAAATGACATACAACTAACACCCCCCCCATGGCACTTTATAATATAGTGCAAGTACAACTATCTCAAAACAATGTTTAGGATCCCAAAATGCAAGAGTGGCACTTTATGTCTATGTGTTTGCATAAAGATGCTTACAAATAATATCAATAATGATCAACAAGGATAAAAAGCTAATACAATAGATAGTACAACTCAAAAGAAAAGATCTCATGCCATGAAAATGATCCTTAGACCTGGAACAACCAAGATATCCACCACATTGTAGAAAATAAAAAATAATAATAGAAAGAGCATGGGGTAGAATCTAGAAGAAATTAAAACATTTTTAAAATGTAGAAAAAACCAACTTTTGAAAAATATAACGTTTTCAAATAATGGAGATGGAATCCACAAGATATGCTTGCTGGAGTGAAAAATAGAACATCCAAACTTCACTACAAAAATATGCAACCAAACTGCATCAAAACCAAAAAATACCTACACGAAAGTCCTCAACTCAGAACTAGCTTTCAAGTGCTTTCATACTAGAAAAAGACCTCCATATGCTCAAGTTATGGCCAAAAAACCATGAGTAGGTCAAAAGGGACTTGAAGAGGATACAGTATTGCTGATGTAATGTTGATGTCATGCTGATGTCAGCATTTCACTATGCTAAATTTGACAGCTTGGAGGCTATCGAGGCAAAAAAAGACTGCCATGTGGTTGTGTCACGTGGCATCCATGTGGTAGTAAGTCGATGTGGCACGGTGGTGGCACTGTGTTTTTGTAATTTTAGTGCAAAAAATGCATTGGTATGGCCTCTCGAGAGCATAAACAATTTTTCTTGATGCTACTAGAGCCAAAAATCAAAACTTTTATATGAATTCTGACTGTAACAGGCATTCTAAATCTAATGGTAGCATCCGTTTGAGCCCAAAGTGCCCCAAAAAAATGCTCTACCTCTTGATTGAAGAAAAAATACAAACAAACTAGAGCTTGTGTCTTTGAATCGTGGCTTCAAAAAAATTTCAAACCAGCAAGCAATAAGGAGGCTTTGATACCATGTAGAAGTTGATGAAAGCCAACTTCACAGTTTGTCAAGATCACTTGTATGCAAATAACCTACTTAAGAGAAATCGAAGAAGGAAAGGAAGGGCTTGGAGAAACTTAAAAATGTGAGAGAAATTATATTGCAACAATAAAAAATGAAATTGTTATACAATATGATATGATATGCAAGTACACTATGAAAGCATGTTTATAAAGGCCTCTAGGAAGCTTCTAGAATGAGCTAGAAAATGCTAGGAGATAAGCATTACAACTCAACATATGTCCACAAAAGGTGGATTATCCTCCATGTAGACAAGAGGATAAGTATGTCAAGGTAGGAATAAACTCTCATGTTGTCAACAACTTCTAGATGAAAACTAATAACTAAATTCATTTATCTAAGTAAACTTAAGTAAAGTGTAAATAATAATTATTTACTCTAAGAATATTAATAGAGATAGATTTGAATGACTCACAAGGCTATGGTAATCTTAATTTTATGTGCACTACAAAATGTTTGAAATAAAAATTGTCCAATAAACACATTCATATTGTCTAATTTTGAAATGTTATGTGGTTGGGGGGCCTGACTTGACTACTGAGAATGATCTAATAGCCCTAATGTAACTACCAATGTCAAAATGTTTAATATATTTTAAAGCAATAAATGAAGGAAAATGGAGAAGAAATATTATTTTTCAAATTATTATTATAAAATGTTGACAATATTTTGATTGAAAATCTCAACATTTTTGAATTGTCATGATAAATTTTTTGAGAAAATAATTTACCATTAAAATAAAATAATGTCAACTAAACAAGAGTTATAAGTTTTGAAGAATTTGACATGAATAATTTTAAAAAGAAACAAAATGAAAATGGTAAGATGAAAATCTACTTTTGTTAATCACTAACAATTTTTGGTATTTGATTGTGCATAGGTTTATATGGAGAGATTTTCTAGGAATTATTTTCACTAAAAAAAATTGATCTCATAAGACAGATAAAAAGCTCCAAAATTACTTCTAATATGATAAATAGAAACCCTGTGAAATTAGTTATAATGTGATAATTTTTTAGACTTCTATTTAAAAGTTAACTTTTTATTTAATTATATATTTATGTTAAGAAATATATTAGAATAATTATATATATTTACTCTATACATTTTATTGCTACTTTTATGTTTTTCATGATCATTCTCTTCCTCAGCCTTACTCATTTTGATTAGTGTTTTAAAATTAAAATGAAACTTGGCAATGCAAAATTCTACAACTCAAACATGACATGCTAAGACATGATTTCATTGATAAAATTGTTAAATAGTCAAAATTGACTTTTAAATATAAAACTTTCTAAATATCTTTTATGGTGGACTCCTTCTAAATATCTTTTATCGATGGGCTCCTTGTATTAGAAGACTATAAGAATAGCTTGGCTTTTGATGGAATCATACATTCCCACAACTATAATTACTATAGATATTTCGATGTTTTAAAATATTTGGGAATGAAGGTTGAATAATTATTAACTTTTGTGCATCAAAAGAGGATGATAATATATTACATAGCTCGTATTGTTTGAATATGTATTTTCTTGACAACAACATGCTTGCTTGTACTGGAAGGAAAACTTGAACCTATCGAGCCGTAAAGACTAAAATAATTTCTACACCCTTTTTTGGGTCATTACTAAAGTAATTGCTACAAACATGATAATATGTTAGCATAATTTGAATTGTTTCAAATTAAAATGGATTGGCAAGAACATACTTTCTCAAGCTAGCATTATGAACACACAAGAATTGGAGTAACTTGCAAGCTCAAAGAACTAGGAAAAAATGAAAACTATGAAACTATTCAAAATTCTTAATTGAAGTGATAAAAATCTAAATTGAGGAACTTTGACTATAAGATCCTAAGTTTCCTATGAGATTGGTATTGTCCAGGGGTTCTAATATGGTGGCCGTTAAATTGGTCAAAGCACCTCCACCTCACATCATAGTTTTCTTGAGGCTCTCCAAGGCCTTGGCTACATCTTTCATGGAAGGTATTTCCATTGGAGACTCACTACTACAAAGCAGGCTAATGTGAATAAAAGAAATGAGACATCTATGCTCTTCTATGTTTTCATTCTCTCCTCTCCATATCCTACTATCAACAATATTTGTTAGTCTATTTGGAAAAGTTGACCTCACCCACATTAGCAAGCTCATGTCTCCTTCAAACATTTCATCACTTGCTCTCCTCCTTGTGACCATCTCTAGTATTAGAATCCCATAGCTATAAACATCTCCCTTGATGGAAACATTTCCACTTTGTCCATACTCTGCAAAAACTTTTTATCATTAAAATTCTTTAAAAAGCTAATAAAGAAAATATAAAGTAAACAATTTGTTTTTACTTGGAGTAGTGTATCCAATAGATCCTCTAAGAGAAAATTATGTTGTAGTAAGTGAATCTATGGAATTCATATTAGTTAAATGGGATATGCCAAAATCAGTAACAAGGGTTGTCATTTTGGCATCTAAGAGAAAATTGTTGAACTTCAAATCACAATCCACAATTTGTAGAGGACAATCATGATATAGATATTACATTCCATGAGCAACATCTACAACAATTTTTAAACACTCTCTTAGTCCCAATTTACAAGATTCTAAATCATCATCCCTGTGAGGGTATAAATCTCTTTCCAAGTTCCCATTTAATGTGAATTCAATAAAAAAGCTTTTCAAATCAGGGTACAAAAATGCACCTCTAATTCTGATGAGATTACAGTGTCGAATCCTCCCTAACAACTTACACTCTCTCTTAAAGCTCTTAAGAGATTCTTCATTTCTCAAATAGAGAATCTTGATGGAAATCATCTTAACATCCCTTAAGATGCCTTTGTAGACATTACCAAAGTTAACCACTCCAAGCAAGCTTGACTGATGAAATCCCAATGTTGCATTGACAAGATCTTCATAAGAAAATTTTAGGTAGATGAGCTTTTCAAAAGAAAATCTTGAAGGAAGCACTATGTGCCTTGAAAATTTATGTCTGTATATAAATCCTATAATAGAGAAGCATAATACAGTTTCAAAGGTCCCAACAACTGATAGCCCTACCTATTTTAACATGAAACTAATTTTTTAGTATAATTTAAGCATGGATGCAAGGAATAATTTTTTGGGCCACATTGGCCAATATTTCCATTTAACAATATTACAATATTTTTATTTGGAAACAACCTTGTTTTTGGAATTTGGCTTGACAAATTATTGAATGAAAAATCCATTTCTTGGAGATTTTTCAATTTGGAGAGTGAATTTGGTATTGGACTTACAAAGGTGTTGTGGGATAGGTTTAAGCATTGTAATGTTGTGCAACCTCCTAGAGAAATTGGAATTACACTAGTAAGTTAGTTTTGCTATGGAAGTGAAAGCTTTAAACAGAAACAATATACTCTACAACACAAGTTAGATGTAAATAAATAATGAGAGAAATAAATTAGAATAACAAGAGAAATGATAATACATAGATATACGTGGTAAAATCTTGACAATATGTCAAGGAAACATCCATGGGGTAAGTATTGGTATTCTTATTACTCAGAAGAAACTCATCATATCTTCAACTTCACAGTTGCTACTACAATATTTCTATTCAGAAATTGATATTTATGCCTTCATAGAGAAGAAATATATAACCTCTTTAAGATAAGAGAAAAAATTCTCAATACTGAATAAAACTTGATTTAGTCCTCAAAGAAAAAAGTTTCCTTTTGAAGATAAACAACTATTCTTTTTCTACAGTGGAAAAAATATTGTTTTCACATCTTCGTTTTTTTGTTTTTCTTGAATTGTTGTTATTATCTAACAATCTCCACCTTGACAACAATTTACATAATACTTGCCCAAGCCCATGTATCACCCCTTTTGCAAACCAAGAGAAGCCACACTCCACTTTAGCTTCTCTGCCAACATTAGTTTAGTAAACATATCTACACAATTTTTAGGTGTATGGAACGTTTCAAGAGATACTCCATGTTCTTCAATAACATGTCTTACAAAATGGTACTTAATCTCAATATTCTTAGTTTTACTATGATAAGATAGATTTTTAGCCAAATGGATATCACTTTGACTATCACAAAATATAATCACATTATCTTGCACTTTTCCAAACTCGCCCAAAAAACCCTTCAACCAAATTTCCTCTTTAGATGCACGTGAGACAAGCATATAATTTGCCTCAGTTGTAGATTGAGCAACTGTTATTTGGACTTTTGACATTGAATCTATTGCTCCACTTGCAAGAGTAAAGACATAACCTGATGTAGATCTCCTTTTGTCCAAATCACCTGAAAATCAAAATCAATATAACCACACACTAAATAGCTACAATTTTTATAGGTCATACAATAATTTCCTGTGCCTCTAAGATACCAAAGAACTCATTTCATTGCTACCCAATGCTCTTTACCTATATTTTCCATGTATCTACTGAAACGCCCACTACATGTGAAATATCTGGTCTTGAACATACCATCACATACATTAAATTTTCTATTGCATTTGCATAAGGTACATGAGAAATATAATCCTTTTCTTCCTTAGTACTAGGACATAAACTTGAAGATAGCTTAAAATGGGAAGCCAAAGGGATATTAATAGGTTTCACATTTTGCATACCGAATCTAATGAGAATCCTCTCTACATATTTCTTCTGTGATAACCAAATCTTACCATGTTCCCTGTCTCTATGTATCTCTATACCCAAAATTTATTTTGTTGCTCCTAAATCCTTCATATGAAATGTCCTAGCCAACTAAGCCTTCAATTTATTAATTTTTCCACGTTTTTACTTGCTACAAGCATATCATCAACATATAATACCAAGATAATGAATAAGCCATTTTCTAAAATTTGAAAGCAAACAGAATGCTCATACCCACTTCTTACAAATTTTTGGCTCACCATGAAGAAATCAAACTTCTTGTACCATTGCTTGGGTAACTCTTTCAGGCCATACAATGATTTCATGAGTTTGCAAAAAAAAATTCTATTGTGAACTTGAAGAAACCCTTCTGGTTGTTCCATATATATCCTCATCCAAATCTCCATGTAGAAATATTGTTTTAACATCTAGTTGCTCTAACTCAAGATTAAGTAATGCTAATACAATCTGAATAGAAACAAGCTTAACAACTGGTGAAAAAGCCTCGTGAAAATCAATACCTTTTTTGAGAATATCCTTTTGCTACTAGCCTTGTCTTGTACCTTTCAATTTTACCATCAACACCCTTCCTCAATTTGTAGACCCACTTGAAACCAACAACCTTTCTATCATTTGGAAGTTCTACCAAGTCGCATGTCTTATTCTTCTCTAAGGCATCCATTTCTTCTTTCATTGTTATTTTTCATTTAGTATTACTCATTACTTCCTAATAAAAACTTGGTTCCCCATCATTAGAAATCAAAGCAACCAATGTAATGAAATCATCATACCTTTTATGAGGATTCTTAACTCATATAAATCTTCTAAGATATGCTTATGGTATTTCCACAGTTTCATATAAATTTTCTAAATTTGCACCTTCTTCTTCAGAGAGATCTTCTTGCTCTTTTTCTTCTATAGAAGAATGAGTTTCCAAATGAACTTGTTGATATTGTGGTACTTCTTTCTGTTCCAAATTATTTTCTACAAAATCTAATTTTGTTAGAGAGGATTCATTAAATACTACATCTTTGCTAATGATGATTTCATGGCTAGTAGGATCCCACAATGTATATCCCTTAACTCTATCACTATAGCCAACAAAGGAGTATTTCTTGGATTTGGAGTCTAACATAGAACACTAATTTTTAGAAACAAGAGCATAAGTATGACAACCAAACACTTTTAGATTTGAAGAATCACATGAATGACTTGTCCATACCTCTTATGGAATCTTGCAATCTATTGCAATTAATGGTGACTGATTTACTAGATAGCATGATGTACTAACTACTTCCATCCACAACTCTTGCTGCAATTTGGCACTACTGAGCATACTTCTTGCTCTCTCTAGAAGAGTCCTATTCATGTGTTCAATAACACCATTTTGTTGAGGACTGTACACTATGGTTTTATGCCTTACAATCCCAATTTCTTTGCAATTGTTCTCAAACTCTAAAGATGTGAACACACCTACATTATCTATTCTTAAATACTTGATTGATTTTTCTGTACTCTTTTCAAAAAAAACTCTAAAATGTTTGAATACACCAAACACATCAGCTTTACTTTTAATAAAAAAAGACCTATACTTTTCTTAAGTAGTCATCTATAAATGTTACAAAATATGGTGCTCCTCCAAAATAAACAACAAGGGATGGACCCCAAACATTTGAATGAATATAGTCTATAACATCTTTACTTGTATGGCTACCAAATTTAAACTTCTTTCTACATTGCTTTCCAAAGATACAATGGCTGCAAAAATTCAAATTCAAAGATTTTAAGTTTGGAAGCAACTTATGATTTACCAGTACCTTAAGCCCTTTCTCACTTATATGACTCAATTGCTAATGCCATAAATGAGTAGATTCATCACTTTCCTTAGATGCTACTATTGCATGATTTACATCTATACTTCCTTCTAGCCTATAAAGGTGCCTTCATCACCACTAAAATTCCTTTAGACACTTTAAGAACTCCACCTTGACAAGAGAATACTAGAATCCAAAACACCCAAGGATTTTTTTAATAGTTTTGGTACATGTCTTACCCCTATTAGTGTCTTACAATACCATCAAACATCTTGATTCTAACACTTCCAATCCCAACAGTCTTACAAGAAGTATTATTTTCCATAAAAACATCAGCTCCATCAATAGGTTGGTAAGAAGAAAAAAAACTCCCATGTGGACACATGTGATCAAAAGCACCAGAATCTAAAATCCATTCATCTTGATTTTGTAAGATATTACAAACATATAACACCTTACCAACCATACCTAAATTTTCATCAGCTTGACTCACTTCCTTTTTAGATTCATCATTCTCTTATTTTCCTTTCCAACAATCTTCCAGTGTGGAGGTTTCTATATTAGACTTCCTTCACACCTCTTTAGACAAAAAAAGATCCCACAATAGAATCAAATTCAAGGGAGTCAATTGTACTATAACTAATAGAAGTGACTAAGTGATTCTAGGATTCAGACAAAGAACATAATAGTGTAACTACTATGTCTTCATCGTTAATTTTTACATCCATACTATGCAATTAAAAAATTAGAGTATTGAAAACATTTAAATGATCAGTAATTTTTATACCGTCATTCATAGGCTATGTAGTTGCCTCTTCAAGTAGATTAGATTTTTCAAGGATTCTATCATATAAAGACTCAGATCCATTCTACCTCATGAACTTGCAACTGTATCTTCTTCAACAATATTAAAAAGAACCTCATCTGTCAAACACAATTGGATCATGCTTAGGGCTCTCATATCCAAATCTTCCTAGTCATCTTCTATCTTATTTATTAGTTTCTTTGACTTTCCAGCTAATGCCTTATGCAATCCCTACTACACTAGCAAGTCACATGACTTGAGCTTCCATAGCTCAAATTTCTTTTTTCCATTAAATTTCTTCACCTTGAAGCTTGCATTTGAAACCTTTCCCATTTGATGCTACAAAAAACTCAACACCAAATTCTAACATAGCTACTGTAAAAAGACATTTCTCTGATACCACTTGTTATGGAAGTGGAAGCATTAACCAAAAACAATATACTTTACAACACAAGTTAAATGCAAAGAAATAATAAGAGAAATAAATAAAAATAACATGAGAAATGAAAGTAAATAGATATACATGGTAAAACCTTGAAAATATGTCAAAGAAACATCCATGGGGCAAGTATTGGTATTCTTGGTTGAACAATCTCATGTTCATTCCAGGATGAATCTGCAAATAAGGACTGTGTTGAAGTGTGTGTTAAACAAAGGCGGCATATTCATGCATACATTTATGTCACCCACCATGGGATCAAAATCAAGAGCTAGGCACATAGCATCTAACTCTATCCTATACTCTCATCTCCAAGAGGAGCAAGAGTAGGAGTAGTAGGTGGTGGAGGAGGTGGTGGCATGTTAGGTCTCATAGGAGGTCATGCACCTCCTGAATCTTGCGCATACTGAGAAAACTATTGTACCTATAGAGCCTCATTAGGCATCACTATTGAATATGCAGCAAATAGTATGCTACTCGAGTTGATAGTAAGTAGACCTTTTCCTGCAACATCTCTGCTCTCCACTTAGTAGTCTTAGCACCCTCTCTCCATCAATTGATCTCTCACTTTCACTCCACCAGATGTGCGTCACAGATAGCTACCTGTATCTATAACTCTCCCAACTATCGAGAGGCCTAAAGAATCTTCTCTTAGTAGCATTGCACTATGTCTTCTGTCCCAACAACAGGCTGATCAAGCATATTCTCATCTAGTATCTCTGGTGCCTGCTGTTGTGGTGGTGCCTGTTACTATGGTGGTGCCAGCTGTTGTGGTGGTACCTCCTGCGGTGGTGCCTGCTCCTCTGTCCTTGGCCTCTGTCGCCAATCCTGTGATGTGCCACTACCACCTACACCTATTTCTAACCCCATCTAATGTGGGGGAATATGTACCTATTGTACTTAGTGTCAAACCTCCATTTGTGGTTGCTCTTGCTACTGAGGTACCTCCTGCTATGGAGGTGCCTATCTCTGACCTTGCCCTGCTCTCCTCATTAGGTCTATGAATCATGGGAATGGATGATTGATCAAATATGCCTAGTATTTAGGTGTCATCCCTGCATCTACAATGTCAAGGAGATAGTCCCACTATGTCACAACTAAGTTACACACATCTATCATGGATCGGCCTGGGTCTAGTCCTGGGGGCCACCCTCACTCTACATCCTTCGCCAGTCTGGCATAGGCACAATACTCCTGTAATATGTCCTATGGTTGGAAATACTACAGCCACACCCATGAAATCATGAACTGCTCTATGATTTTTGATGTTTAGCCTAACTATGGCTATGAACAAAACATCTAGCCCAACTCCCTCAAGGCATCATCCCAATCCTCTGTGTCTCGCTAGGGCTGCCATATGAAAAAGACCAGGTAATCAAGACAAGACTGCCAGTGCTCTATCTTACCCAAGAAGACCTAGGTAATGTGACCTTGATACCTGCAGATATATGGCTCCATAGGGTCTCGAGAATCCTCATGAATGGGCCTACATACAGGAAGATGCTCCCATGCCTAGATCTATAAAACATAGACTTCTGCTACCATACTCTTCTTCCCATGGAAGACTATCTCATGCATCTCATGGAACATATGGACCAGCATGCGCTGACCCCACCCAAATATCTCAAGGGCCTCTACCATCCGTTGAAGCATGACCCCCCAACCACACTCTAAGCCATGATACCCCCTATCTAGAACTAAAAAGTAGCTTAAAAATATTGCCAGCACTAATGCCAGTCTATCTGTCTACATGAATTTTTTTAAAACCCATGAAAAAAAATTCAAAAAGTGATGTTGTCGGGTCTGCAGGGATAGGGAATATGTTGAAAATTGATGCCAGTAATATTGGATATCTGATTTCAAGTTCAATATCCGATTTCAAATTGGATGTCCGATATCAAATCAAATATCCGATATGTGACCTAGGGACTTTTGGAGGGAAAATTGAGTTTGGGAGTTATAGTTTCTGATTTATAAATTATATCAATTATATTACTATATATATATATATATTAATGTAACAACAAGATGTAATATATAATCTATTAATATATAATAATATATTATGTTATTCTTATTATAACCTATAAATATAATTTATATTATTATTAATTTTCCTATATTTTTATTAAATATAATAACGCACTATATTTTATATATATGTATGTATGTATGTATGTTATTAATATATCTTATTATTATAACTTATAATATATAATTATTATTATGAGTTATGTTATCAGTATATAATAATATATTATCTTATTAGTATTATAATCTATAAATATAATACATATATTAATATATATGTACCTAGGGGTCCTAGTACCCCTAGGGACATATTAGAATGCTTCATATGGGTCAAAGGGGATCATAGGTTGACCTATGACCTCCTTGACCAATTACATGAAAAGATATGTCCCTATGGGTCCTAGGACCCTTAGGGACATAATAGAATCATTCTTATGAGTCCAAGGGGGTCATCGGTTGACCTATGACCCCCTTCGACCAATTAAATGATGACATGTCCCTAGGGGTCCTAGGACCCCTAGGGACATAATATAATTGTTGTTATTGGTCAAAGGGGGTCATAGGTTGACCTATGACCCCCTTCGACACATTACATGATGAAATATGTCTGTAGGGGTCATAGGACCCCTAGGGATATATTAGAATCATTCTTATGGGTCAAAGGGGGTCATAGGTTGACCTATGACTCCCTTTGAGCCATTAAATGTTGACATATGTCCCTAGGGGTCCTACGAAACTTAGGGACATAATAGAATCATTCTTATGGGTCCAAGGGAGTCATAGGTTGACCTATGACCCCCTTCTACCCATTAAATGATGACATAAGTCCCTAGGGCTCCTAGGACCCCTAGAAACATAATAGAATCATTAAAATGGGTCAAAGGGGGTCATAGGTTGACCTATGACCCCCTTTGACCCATTAAATGACGACATATGTCCCTAGGGATCCTAGGACCACTAGGGACATAATAGAATAGTTCTTATGGGTTAAAGGGGGTCATAAGTTGAACTATGACCTCCTTCAACCCATTACATGACATATGTCCCAAGGGGTCCTAAGACCCATAGGGACATATAAGAATCCTTCAAATGGGTCAAAGGGGGTCATAGGTTGACCTATGACCCCCTTTGACCCATTAATTGAAGACATATGTCCCTAGGAGTCCTGGGACCGCTAGGGACATATTAGAATCGTTGAAATGAGTCAAAGGGGGTCATAGGTTGACCTATGACACCCTTCCACACATTGAATTATGACATATGTCCCTAGGGTTCCTAGGACCCCTAGGGACATATTAGAATCATTCAAATGGGTCAAAGGGGGTCATAGGTGGACCTATGAGCTCCTTCAACCCATTAAATGATAATATATGTCCCCAGGGGTCCTAGGACACCAAGGGACATAATAGAATAGTTCTTAAGGGTCAAATGGGGTAATAGGTTAACCTATCACCCCCTCTGACCCATTCCATGATGACATATGTCCCTAGCGGTCCTAGGACCCCTAGGGACATATTAGAATAGTTCTTATGGGTCGAAGGGGGTCATAGGTTGACCAATGACCCACTTTGACCCATTACATGAGGACATATGTCCCAAGGGATCCTAGGACCCCTAGGTACATATTAGAATCATTCAAATGGGTTCAAGGGAGTCATAGGTTGACTTATGAGTCCCTTTGACACATTAAATGACAACGTATGTCCCTACAGATCCTAAGACGCCTAGGGACCTATTACAATCATTTAGATGGGTCAAAGAGGGTCAAAGGGGGTCATACCTATGACCCCCTTTGACCCATTACATCATGACATATGTCCCTAGGGGTCTTAAGAACCCTAGGGTCATATTAGAATCATTAAAATGGGTCATAGGGGGTCATAGGTTGACCTATGACCCCCTTTGACACATTAAATGATGAGATATATCCCTAAGGGTCCTAGGACCCCTACTGGAATCATAGAATAGTTCTTATGGATCAAAGAGGGTCATAGGTTGTGTAGAACTAGAATCAGTATGCAAAGAACATTAACAAATAAAGTAAACATTCACAAACCAAAAACTAAATTCACATATATGCTTAGACAAAGGAAGAAAACAAGAAGTGCAAACCTCACAAGAAAAAGCACTCCATGGTTTCTTGATTCTGTAGATGTGTCCTTTTGCTGTGGATGTATGCTCAAGATGCTCAAAAGCTGCTTCAATGGAGATGGGTAATGGCAAATTGGTAGCTTTGTGAGCTCTCAATTTGGCATTATAAGGGTATGGTTGATGGCTTTTGTTCTCAAAATAGCATGGTAACTTTAGCTCAAAGATTGTTGATGAAATGGCTTGGGATGGGATTCAATTTATAGGCTAAGGGGTAGAGGGATGGAGGGCTTAGATGCAAGGATGGATGAAGGCTTAAGGAGGGCTAAGATGCACTCAAAGGGGAGCACATGGATTGTGCTTGTTTAGCACCAATGGGAAGGTGACACTTGTCACAAGGAGGATGAGTGTGAGAGGGTAGGGTTAAGGGTTGGTTAAGGGAATGATGAGTGGGGTTGAGTATGTAAGAGGGATGTAAGAGGAATGAGTGTGGAAGAGGGAAGAGTGTGGGAGATGGGTGTAAGAGTCATGAGTGAGCTTGTAAGAGTCTTTATGTTTTGTAAGAGCACTCATGACTTAGTGGTTGGGTTTTTTTGAGGGGAGACTTTGGTTTGGATTAGGAAAGTCTTAAACTTGTTTAAGGAATGTGACAACATTAAGGGGTGGATTAGGCTTGGGTTTAGGATTATATTAGGGATGTTAGAGATGTGCAAGTGGATGGCATTAATGAGGGTGGGTGAGTTAGTGGCTAAGCTTGGTTAGTATGGGTGGATGGGGTGGATTAGGCTAAATGGAGGATTAGAGATAGGTTAGGGGTTTTTGAATTTGAGGATTTCATTTATCAAATAGATTTATTTAATAAATGGGGATTTTTGGAATTAGATAGAAGAATAGGATTTAATTGATAAATAATAGATTATTTGATTTATCAATTAGGACTATAGATGATTAATTAAATTAATCAACTAGGGGATGACAAAGGATTAATTAAATAGAAATTTAATTAATAATGTCTTTTTAGATAACTAAATAGGATTATTAAAATAGTGTAATCAAATTTAGGTGTCTACATTTTGCCCCTCTTTGACATAGTGTTGAGACAACACTATTTCAAAGAAGTTTGAATGAAGACGACATGAGGAAGATGTTTTAGCAACAAGGTTGCCTCAGTCTCGGATAAGAAGAGGAGAGACTAGACTTAGATGATGCCCCCTCAAGAAGGCGACGGGGAGAGAAATGAGGCTCGACGACTTCTTGAAAAGTACAAGAAATTGAGGCAAGATGAGACGCAGGTTGGCGAAGAGAAGGGGCTGAGTTAGCTCAAACTCTCACTACGGGAGAATGATAAAGGGAAATCAGAGGCACAATAGTAAAGCAAGCTTAAGACTTTCCAGGATTGGGGGGGGGGAGATGGAGGAGCGGAGCACTATAAAAGGAATCCATGGTAGGGAGATGGATGATAGAATGATAAAGCTAATGCAACAAGATTTCAAAGAGTCAGATTGGCAGAAGATGGGTTTCGGGGATCCCTAGGACTAGGATTGTGGATCTTGAAAGATGAGGCTTGGTGGATTGATTTGATTGGTGGATCCCTAAAGCTAAGTGTGAGGAGTGATTCAAAGAGATACTGATGCATAAGTTGGGGTAGGGGCGACAGATGTAGGATATGGATGGGGGGATAATGGAGATGAAGGGAATCCATTGAAGCTTTTTGAGTGGGGGGATACTTCAAAGAGAAGTACCACCATGTAGTTGAGCACTAGATTTGCTATAAGACTGTTGGTTAATTACCAGGGTTACCAAGAACATCAAGGCCTTTTTACCAACCGTCCAGAGGACTGACGAAATGACTCAAAACAAACACACAAGGATTGCCCCAGTATCACACATGAATCCCAGAGGAAGCAGCGTGGAAACGACACTAGGTAACCCACAAGCAGAAAAAGAAAACAAGCAAAAGACCTGATCAAGACCTTACACTCTAATTACCCCATTCGCAGCATACCATGATATGGAAGATCATGGCAACCTTGAGGAGGGAACAAGGAGATTGCTTGGAAAATATATTTCAGGACCCAAAAGGGAAGATCCCAAATCAAAAGAAAGTGAAAATCCAAAAGAGAACTATTTGCCAACGAGATGGGTAGGACGAGGTACTAATGGACCAAGATTAGACATGAGGAAAGCTATATCCTGCAAGGACCTTTCGGAGAGCACCTAAGCTGATGGATCGGGATGAGTGATGCGTCTGGCAAGCTGAACTAAGAAGGATAACACTTTGGTGATAGGAGATCTAGCTAAAGGATGCATTGGAATATCTAACCAAGGTGTGTGATGTGTGCAAGATGTTGACCAAGGATGAACTAACATGAAATCCGGATAGATACAATGATACTAAGCTAAAGAGGATGTACAAGCTGACAGACCAAGATATGTTTACAAATGTACAAGTTTGTTCATGTTTTGGTTTTTTGTGAGATGGAAATGTTTGTGAAGGATGGGGTGTCTATAATAGTTGATAGGTGGATAGGTAGATGGTTTATGAAAAGATTAAGGAAAATGGGATTCTGTGTGTGCATGTGATAGGATACAAGCTAGGATACAAGATCATTTACAAGATGGAATATGGTACAAGCTTTGGACAAGATTCGAATATATACAAGGTATGGTACAAGATTTACAAGGTATAATACAAGCTTTGGTACAAGATTTACAAGTTGTACAGGAGGTATTGACAAGCTCCATCATATTTTGGATATTTGATTGGAACACCAAGGGAACAAGTAGGTGTTTTATGGGATGGTGGGTGGATGGATGAGGGATAGGATAGTGATAGATAATGGATTAGTATTTAGCACACAAGGCACCTGAATTACCAGGTTTTCACAAAGGTACCTATCCAAGGTGCTTGAATTGCCAATTTTTCACCATTGGACGCTTATTTCTCTTTACTATTTTTATTTTTGTATTTTTTCAAAAAGTTGGGTATACCAAGGATCTTCAGGCATAGAACTTCTTGAGATGAATGATGTTAGTGGGATCATTCAAGAGTTCTCCTTCTGGTGTAGATAATTGATAGGCTCCAGAGCCAAAGGAGGCAGTAACCACATAGGGACCAAGCCATGTAGGTTCAAACTTGCCTTTCTTTTCTGGATCTGCTTGGACTTTCATATTTTCTTTGAGGACCATGTCACCTGGCTGAAAGTGTCGTGGGAGCACCTTCTTGTTGAAAATCCTTTTGAGACGAGTTTGATAGACTGTGAGATGGTCATAGGCTTGTTTTCTCTTCTCGTCTAAGAGATCTAGCTGGGTGAGTCGAGCTACTCTGTATTCTTCATCTGAGATTTTCCCTCGCAAAGATATGTGTAGTGAGGGAAGTTCAACTTCTATAGGTAATACCGCTTCGGAACCATAGACTAGGGAGTATGGAGTTGTGCCTGTGGATGTATGGAAGGAATTTCGACAGGCCCATAGAGCCGGATTTATTTGAAGGTGCCAATCACGGCCAGAATCATTGACAACTTTCTTTAGGATTTTGAGGAGGGTTTTATTAGTTGCCTCTGCCTGGTCGTTACCTTGTGGGAAATATGGGCTAGAAAAGCGATGATGGATGCGGAGGGAAGTGCATAATTCTTCAATGTTGAGATTTTCAAAGTTACCTCCGTGGTCAGTGAAGATGGTGGATGGGATGTCGAAGTGGCAAACAATGTGGTACAAGATGAACTTGGAGACTTGAAATCCTATAGCTGAGACTAGGGGGACTGCTTCCACCCACTTAGTGAAATAGTCTGTAGCTGTTATTATCCATTTATGTCCATCAGATGAGAGAGGGGTGATAGTTCCAACTAGATCAAGGCCCCAACAAGCGAAAGGCACAAGATTTGCATGCTGCTGACATGGGAGACACTTTCTGACAAAGTCACAAGAGTCTTCTTCAATGGTAGGACAATAGTAGCCTGCTCTAAGGATTTGTCATGCTAGGACAATACCACTCGTGTGGGCACCACAAAGTCCGGAATGTACTTCTTTTAATGCCATCGCGGCCTCATTTTCATCTAAACATTGAGAGAGAGTATCGTGATAACCTCGACGATATAGGGTATTGGCTATGATAACATAGCGGGATGATTTTCAGATGAGGTTCTGGCATTGGGTACGTGTGAGGTGAGGGGATATGATACCATCGTTAAGGTAAGCGTGAATTTCATGGTACCAAGGGGATTGGGGACCAACCAAGATACAAACATGGTTTGAATCCTCATTCGCATAGGCAGGTGTGAGGAGCTGCTCAACTAAAAACTCATATTGCGTAGCTTCTTGGGGAATTTCCAAGAGTGAGCCGATAGTGGCCATGGCATCTGCTGCCTTGTTCTGCATTCGAGGCACTTGTGTAAACTGAAGCTTTGTAAAATGCTAGGTCAGCTGATCAAGTAGCTCTTTGTAGGGTAATAGCTTTTCATCTTTGGTTTGATACTCATTTAAGACTTGTTTGATGATGAGTTGGGAATCACCAAAGACTTGTAACTCAGTGATATTCCATTCTGCAGCTATCTTTAATCCTGCTACAAGAGCTTCATATTCTTCTATATTGTTGGTGCTAGGGAATTGTAGCTTCAAGGCTTTTGGAATGTAATCTCCTTGAGGTGTAACTAATAATATTCCTGCCCCTGATCCATGAGAGGTGTATGAGCCATCAAAATAAAGCTTCCATGGGGGTTGTTCTTCAATTAGGCAGATATGCTCATCTGGAAATTCTGTGAGCAAAGGATATGCATCTACTAGAGATGCATCAGCTAGGTGATCTTCTATAGCTTGCTGTTTGATTTCCTTTTTGTCCACATACTGGATGTCAAAATCACTTAGTAGCATAACCCATTTGGCCAAACGGCCTGTAAGTGCTGTTTTGGAGAGCATATACTTGACAGGGTCAATCTTGGAGACTAGTTGGATGGTATGACTTAGCATGTAGTGGCGAAGATTTTGAGTTGAGAAAACAACTGCCAAACAAGCTTTTTCTATAGGAGTGTAATTGAGTTCATAACCAACTAGGGTTCTACTGATATAGTAGATGGCTCTCTCTCTACTATAATCATCATGTTGTGCTAGAAGTGCCCCTAGAGCAGTAGGTGTTGCTGATATATACAAGATCAAGGGACAACCAGGAACTGGTGGAACCAAGATAGGGTGATTGGTGAGATACTGCTTGAGTTGATCGAAGCTGCACTGACATAAAAGATCCCACTTGAAGTTCTCATTCTTCTTTAGCAAGTGTGAAAACGGTGTACACTTATCTGCAAGTTGGGAGATGAAGCGCCAGACAGATTGAAGTTTTCCCTGAAGCTGTCACAGTGTCTGGGGAGGAGGCATGTTTAAGATAGCCTTGACCTTTTTGGGGTCGATCTCTATACCTCGTTTAGAAACTATGAAGCCTAGAAGCTTGCCAGATGTGACCCCAAAGACACACTTCTTGGGATTTAGCATGAGATGATATTGGGCCAACCTATCAAAGACTTTTTCCAGGTCAGCAAGATGATCCATGAAGGTGTGAGATTTGACCAGGATATCATCCACATAATCTTCCAAAATGCTATGAATAAGATCATGGAAAATGGCTGTCATAGCTCTTTGATAGGTAGCCCCAGCATTCTTTAGGCCAAAAGGCATCATGGTGTAGCAAAAGGTTCCCCAGGGGGTAGTGAATGCTGTCTTATGCTGATCCTCTTCTGCAATCTTGATTTGATTATACCAAGAAAATCCATCCATAAGGGACAGGATTTCATGTCCAGCTGTAAGATCTACAATCATATCTATGTTGGGCAAGGGAAAATCATCCTTTGGACAAGCTTTGTTAAGATCTCTAAAATTAGTACAGATTCTGATGTCACCAGAAGGCTTAGTGATAGGGACCATGTTGGAGATCCATTCTGAGTAGTCGATAGGTCGGATAACCTTAGTAGCTAACATTCTTTCTAGTTCAGCTTTGACTAGTAATGCCACCTTGGGGTGCATTTTCCTAAGCTTTTGTCTGACGAGCTTGATCTTTGGATCGACTGCAAGATGATGAACTACAAGCTTTGGATCGAGTCCTGGCATGTCCTGATATGACCATGCAAATCGGCCAATGTTCTCTCGTAAAACCTCAAAGAGGAGGTCAGCTTGGTCTTGTGATAGGGATGCAGCAATGTGAACAATTCTAGGGATCTCTAAAGAACCAATGTTGACTTCTCTAGTATCCTCTATTAGAATAGAAGACACCTCTGGTCGATTATCTTGAGGAGGCAATACTAAATCCTCATGTTCTGCTTGTGGCTCTAGACTTTCTTGTTGAGGGGTTCTCTTCACTGCCTTAGCTAGTCCTAGATTTACCTTAGTTCCAGTTTTGGGTGTATCGAAACTAGGTTGGGCATTTTCTCCAAAATACCCCTTGGGATCTAGCTTGTAGATGTAGGCAGAATCTGGCTTTGTCTTCTTATGAGGAGTTTCAGCTCCCATGAATCTTAGAAGTGCTTCCTCTGATACGAACTCATCAATATGTATGACACTTGGTTGGTCCCAATCTATGAGTTGTGGATGAGCAAGTGGTAGGTCAATGAGATGGATGGATAGTTCTCGGAGAACAGAGTCTCCTAGGAAGATTTGGTCTGGGATATCGTCGTAGGCTCTCTTTTCAACTTCCTCAGGAATGTCTTCAATTTTGACAAGGTCACGGTGGATGTTCGAAAAAGCATGACATTTCTCGTTGGTGCCCCTAGTTGTGGGTATGCCAAAGCCAAGACCTGACTTTATTTCCCAATCATGTGCTTCGATGGGACATTGCATGCCCCTTTCTTCTAGTCTTAGTCCACCTCCTTGATAGTTCCATTTTTCAGTGATGAGCTTATGTTGTTGGGGATACTTCTGGCTGAAGTGATCAAGGCGTGCTTGATTTCTTGGAGGTGCATCCTTATCTAGCCAATTGTTGATATCTGGAGTGAGCTCCTCATGAAGAGGGGTTTTTGAGGACACAAAGGTGGTTGGGCCAAACTGTTTGTATCGAGGAGGTGGAATCTCCTTAGCTTTGTTATATGTTGGCCGTCCATGGGTATGTGGATCAAGTGGGATTGCTCCGACAACAAATACATCTGATAGACTATATTCTCCACATCCTTTGTTGTTGATCTTTACAGTAGATAGGGTGGAGGCAAGGATGGTTTCTGTGTCATTACAAGTGTGGGATGAGCTGGCGATGGTTGTGCCGATGTCTATTCCAGGGCAATGGTTTGTATATGAAGCTTCAATCGCATTGTAGTAAGCAAAGGGTTCTGGATCGGCATGGATGGTTACCTCAGTGCCTTGATGCGAAAATTTGATGCACTGATGGTAGGTGGATGGAACGGCCTTCATAGAATGAATCCATGGGCGACCGAGGAGGATGTTAAATGGTAGGTTTAGATCAACAACATGGCAAACTATCTCTTGAATGACTGGCCCAACCTTGATTGGTAGCAAAATAGTCCCTTCTGTGGTCCTTTCCAAGTTGTCATAAGCTTTGATGGTGATAACCTCACTGATCATATCTGCCTCAGTATACCCAGCTTGTTTTATGAATTTTAGGGTGCAAATGTTCAAGGCTGATCCATTATCTATCATTACTCTTTTCACAGAAAAATTGGATACCATGATGGCTATGCGAAGCGGAAGGGTGTGATCTGGCTCAACCGCGGGTATGTCGGTGGGTTTGAAAGATAGGGCACATGAGGATGAAAGGTGTCCAACAAGATTACAAAAATCAGTAGCATTGATATCAGAAGGGACACAAGATTCTATGAGAGCACTATCAAGGATGTCTTTGTACACAGGACTAGTGCGGAGAAGGTCTAAAATGGATATTTGGGTTGGCATGTTCCCAAGGTGTTCCAAGATATTGTACCGGCTTTTTCATGGAGCTGATGGTGTTGATGAAACTGGTGGGCCTGCGATGTTAAATCGCGCTCTTCGAGTGGTGACCGCACACTCATTGTCTGGTCCTCGGATAATGATAACATTGACAGAAGGCTCTTTCTCAGATATACAACCTATAAGGCTACCATAGTCTATATAGGATGAAGTGTGGTCATTGTTCTTACCATGCTGTTGGTTTGGCTGGCGGTTGTTGGTGTTGTTTTGGATAGGTGCTTTTCCAGGATTTTGGTTGTTGTGTGGAGGAAAAGCATTTTGATAAATCTGTAAGCCTGCATTGGGAGAGGTTTGGGCACCAACAGTGATTTCCTTCCGATCAATGAGGTCTTGCACATAGTCTTTCAGTTTCATGCATCTGAGGGTGGTGTGACCGTTTACCCTATGGAACTTGCAATACTCATTGTCCTTGTACCATGCAGCTTTGGATTGGCTTGGATCAATTTGCTGGGTAGGAGGAAATTTGATGAGGTTTTCCTTAGCCAATTTCTCAAAAATAACATCCAATGGCTCACCAAGGGGTGTATAGTTTCTAGGTGCAGGTTGGAATCTAGGCTTTTGCCCTGCAGCTACATTGATGGCATTAGCTTGATTGTTAGACCCTTGAAAGTTGGGTCTTGTATTGTGGTTTTGATAGCTTTGGTTATTTCGTTGTTGGTAATTGGTAGCTTGTTGGTTGTTTGTTTGATATGGTGGGTTAGACTAGTTTTGAGAAGGACCAACGATATTCACATGTCTGGTGTCAGTAACCCCATCTGTTGCAACATGCTTGTTTTTGTTCCAATACCTAGACTTGTCATTGGAATATGATTGATTTTGGTTGGCCTCTTTGTAAATCTTTACCACACCATCTTTGATGAGTCCTTGCTCAAGGATCATTCCTTTCTCTTTGATATCCTTATAGGTCTGCAAACAGTTCATGGTCATGTGGTGAGCCAAGCTGGGATGTGCATTATCAATAAACATTTTCACCACATGGCATTCTGGCAACGTGCAGGATATGTGGGTGGTAAGGGTTTGCCATCTTTGTAGGTATTCGGCAAGGCTTTCTGCACCTTTTTGCTTGGTGTGGACAAGATCAACTATTGATAGCTCTGTTTCAACAAGATGGGCATATTGGGCTACAAATGCCTCAGATAATTCAGCAAAGTTTTTAATTGTGCCATAGGGGATTCTATAAAACCATTCAAGAGCTGGTCCAGCCAAGCTTTTGGGAAAAAGGCGCAAGAGGAAGACATCATTGTATGCCACGTCCTGGCAATGCATGTAAAATTCTTTGATATGTGTGACAGGGTCTCCTTTTCCTCTGAATTTGTCAAATTTAGGTAACTCAAAGTGTTTGGGAAATGGTGTCATGG
The DNA here is from genome assembly GCA_028749045.1 of Cupressus sempervirens. Taxonomy (NCBI): domain Eukaryota; kingdom Viridiplantae; phylum Streptophyta; class Pinopsida; order Cupressales; family Cupressaceae; genus Cupressus; species Cupressus sempervirens. The sequence continues at coordinate 879,297,317 of CM053787.1, forward strand.
TAATGGCTCTGTCAAATGGGTAAGGACACACATTCTCAAACTTGAATGTCTTTGGATCATTCCCTTCTTGGATGGCTTTCAGAGCTATCTTCATTTGCTCCCACTCTGAATTGATAGGTGATGGTTGGGGTGCCCCCAATGTAGGAGTGCCTTGAGGTAGGTATGTGCTGGATGGGGCCATTGAATATGGATGGTTATGAGGGATTTGTTGATAGGGATTGTACATTGTTTGGGCAGCTGCATGGTGGATGACGGGTTGTTTAGGGAGAGGTGGCGCATATTGCTGCATGTGCTGCGAGGCTTGCTGTTGATATGGGATTTGAGGTTGGGATTGAGGAATATAAGCTGGCTATGGGGTAAATGGATTGCTTTGTGGAGGTAAGGTATAAGATGGTTGTAAGGCTTGGGGAAAGGATCAGAGGGCTTGTGGGGTTTGACCAATATATGTGGGTTGTGCCCCCATTTGGGATGGCATCTGCAAATAATTGGTGGTTGGCTGGGGTGGTGGATTACCTCCTAGAAGTGGCATTGAAAATTAGTTGGTAATTGGAGGTAATGGATTAGTTGGTGGTGGAGGTGGTGGGAATTGAAAGCTTGGGAATGGAACTGATGGGGTTTGATAGCTTTGTGGCTGGATTTGGAAGCTTGGTAGAGTGGTGGTGGGAGCTGGGGTCACTTGGGAGCTTGGTAGAAGATTGGCAGTAGCTTGTGGGTTTTGATAGCTTTGTGGAGTGAAGGTAGTAGCTTGTGGATTTGTGGCTGGTGGTATTGAGCTCCCGAGACCTAATGGAAATGATGGGATTGTGCTTTGGGTTGTGGTGAACAAGCTGGGGGTGATGAAAGGTTGATTACTTGGCCCCATGGGTGGCATCCCTATTGTATATTGTTGAGGTTGGCCAAAGATGCTAGCACTAATTTGGGAGATGGGTGGATTTGGAAGGCTGGGTTGGGGAGCAGCAGCAATAGTGAAGGGGGTGAACGGTGAGATGTTTTGGGTAAAGGGGGTTTGGAGTGGAGAGGTATGAACCAAGGATGGAGTGGTGGTGGCTGGGTTGGCTTGCGGCATGGAGATTTCAACTTGGGTGGATGATGGTATGTTTGGGTCTGTTGGGTCATATGGATTGGCTGTATGCTCTTCTTTTGGAATATATTGAGGATAATTTGGATCATAAGAGCCTATGGGTGGTGGCAGCTACCCAAACAATGGGTGAGATCGATCTGATAATGGAGGGGGTCTTCCAAAGTCAAAGGTTCCTACATTGTCCCTTCAAAAATTAGCCATGATTGTCTCTTTGTTTTTGTCTATAATGGCTTTTACCAATACTGCATTTCCTGGTTGGTTCATGAAAGCTTCAATGTCAGTAGGTGATGGCATAGCTTGCTCTGGGCTGAAGGATGGCTGAGTGCTCAAGGGGGGTGAGGCTATTCGATCCAAATGATAGGGCTCCATTGTTTCTTTCTTCTTGGCTAAACGAGTGACGGGTGGCATGAAAAATGCTCCTAGGGATGAGATGCAATAATGTTGATAGATGCAAAAGGGGGAAGGCTTTTCTATGCAAATGAGTTCCTAGGTTGAGGCAAAGCTATATGAAAAAACCTAAGGAGGATTGGGTTGGGGATTCTAACTTCAAAGATATGTCGTCAAAGCACAAAAGGTCTGCTTTCCTATGTGCAAGCTTGGTGGTGATTGTGTCAACTTAAGGATAGACTGATGATCCTTTAGGAAGAACACGAGATTGACCACTTGTGGATCCCAACCTTTAGCTCAAGGTGATGAGGGATAGCAAGTGACAAAGCAAGATTACCCTAGACAAAGCTCTGTCAAAGGGATAACCTTTGTGAGATTGTTGGATTTGGAAGATTTTAGGAATGTCAAACTTTTAGCAAGGTGACAACAACTTTGAAAGCTTAGATGTGCAAATTTTTGATTACTAGCTAGATGGTATGATTCTAAATGAGATGGATGAGCTAATAATGCTTAAGGGGATAACCTAAGATGGCTGGCTTTTCTACAAAGATGACTCTAGAGTGAAGCTTATCCAAGAAGATGTGGAGAAACAAGGGTGTCTAATCATAGAAATCATGCCTAGTTGGTAAGGCATAAGCAGGATTAACTCCTAGATGTTGGCTAAATTTGATGGTGCGCTCTAACCAGGCCTCTTGAAGTGCTTCGTCGGTAGCTTTTTCCTCTGCTTTGTGGAGTTTGGAAATTCGTGGGCTTGGTGTTATTTCTTTTCTCTTGGCTAAAAGTTCTTGGTATGCTAGAGATGGCTTGAGTTTAACCTTGTGAAACTTCTGTTTGGGTTTGGGTTGTTCCGACATAAATTCCTAAATTTTCTTGGCTTTGGGAAAAAACTCAGTTGTTTTACTTCAACTTGTTCAACTTCCAAAATAGGCAGTGACTACGCTAAGTGTGCCCTAAGCTAGGATTGACCAAGTTTGGTAAACATTCATTCAACAAGTAAAATAAAAGCAAGCAATAGATAGGAACACCCAGATAGAAGTTTGTGGTTCTCAGAATGTGATACTTGCACCAAGGAGTGTGTATGTTCTACAAATGTTTTGATCGGTCACTCCAAACACATTAACATCCTAGATGGTTTTCTGCAAGGCTGACAATTGGTTTAGCTAGGGAGTCCTCGATATACGCAAGGTACGTGAGGCCCAAATCCATAGATGAGACCAAAAGGATGTCACACAGCCGAGAGGAGTAGTAACCCACTTCTCCTCTTTCACTTCTCAAGGGTATAAAGTTCCTTGAGGCTTAGCCCGAATGAAAAAATCTTGATCCCAAGAGAGGTGTCTTTCGATTCACCTCCCGATTCTTATACTTCGCCGGAGCGCTGGAGTTGAGGTCGTCCAAGGGGTGATGAAATCCCCAAGCAGGCCTCCTAAAAAGAAACAAGGTTTTGGATCCTAATCTTATGCACCCAAGATGGCCTCGAAAGACAAGGGGAGAGAAGACTCGGATGACCTTGGGCTAAAAAATACGCTTGTTCTTTTACCAACTGACTCTTATGTGTGCTAATCTAGACTTTGCAAGCACTCATGTTTAAGAGACAATGTTCAATTCCAACTTGAAGTGGCAACAAAAGTAAATCGATCGAAGAATGCAAACAATAAGAAGAGTTAGGGTCAACAAAAGCAAACTTGCGCACCTGGAGGCCCTCCACGTCAAGTATCGATTAATTTTCTTTAAGGCATTCAAGATTGAGTGTGAGTTTGTTTTAAGCCCAAAACAAAAGTGTGTGAGATTCGATTTCAAGCGCACGCCCGAAGGCTCTCCACGTTAGTTGTTGTTCAATTTTAGTGCCCAAACTTGAAGTGTGATCGATTTAATCTAGAGTTTTGGCCATTTAAGAATTTTGATAAAGTTAAAGCAAACGTTCAAAGACCAAGTGAGTGAGTTAGATTGTGGAACATTTAACACCTTTTTCAAGTAGACCCATCCCCATAAATGGCGCTGAGATTGCAACCAATGGTTAGTATTTGATGGGTGATTAGAAAAGAGGTGAGTCCAAGGAACTACTCAAATTGATTTTTGTAAATTTGTATTTTAACTTAACAAAGTTTCTTAAATGTCCAAAAATCAAACTTTATCTAGATTGCATGTGAAAAAGAGATTTGTTTTGTTCAATTTTAGAAGCTCCAAATGAAGTGTTTGATATTGTAATGGTTAATTGATCCTTGGCATTCAAGATTGGATTTTTTGTTTTAAGCATGCATTCCAAAGAAAGTTGATTTTAATCCATGACATTCAAGAGTGCGTTTTTGAGCAACATTCATTCAATGAAAAATGTGTTTAACCATTCAAGTTCATTTTTTTTTTTAGCAACATGCATTCAAAGACAAATGGTTAAACATTCAAGTTCATTTTTTAGCAACATGAAAACCTGCAAGAAACATGGTTAGTGGTTCCATATGTGCTCCAACCTGCAATGAGACAAAAAAAAAAGCAATTTAGTTAGTTAGCCAAAATCTTCAAAAATGAGAGCTTAACTATGGGAAATTTTTTTTTAAACTTTTTTTGTTGTTTTTTCTACGCGTAAAAATACAGAGAAGAGAAGACAGTCTGTCAAAATACAAAGACGCTGAAATACAGAGACGCTAAAATATGAAGAGGACAAAACAGATTTGCAGCACAGGACACAAGTGACAAGCAGAGACATCGATTTGCGCAGATGCGGATTTTTGCAGACGACGATTTTCGCAGATGCGGATTTTCGCAGATGTCAATTTTCGCAGATGCGAATTTTCACAGATGTCGATTTGCGCAGACGCGAATTTTCGCAGACGTCAATTTTCGCAGACGCGGATTTTCACAGACGTCGATTTTCGCAGACAGAACAGGTTGTAGACGCCAAAACTACGCCAAAAAAAAGCTGAAAGATGCGATTTTTTTTTTTTAGATGGTATTTCTTCTTCCTAAGTGCATTCTTTAACCTAAAAAAACAAGCAAAACACCCTCACAACACACTCAAACAACAACAAACATTAGATGGTTAGAAAAATGACATATAGATGAAAATAGATGATTAAATGACCCATAGTGGGGTCCCACCGGGCGTGCCAAAATGTAGAACCAGAATCAGTATGCAAAGAACATTAACAAATAAAGTAAACATTCACAAACCAAAAACTAAATTCACATATATGCTTAGACAAAGGAAGAAAACAAGAAGTGCAAACCTCACAAGAAAAAGCACTCCATGCTTTCTTGATTCTGTAGATGTGTCCTTTTGCTGTGGATGTATGCTCAAGATGCTCAAAAGCTACTTCAATGGAGATGGGTAATGGCAAATTGGTAGCTTTGTGAGCTCTCAATTTGGCATTATAAGGCTTTGGTTCTCAAAATAGCATGGTAACTTTAGCTCAAAGATTGTTGATGAAATGGCTTGGGATGGGATTCAATTTATAGGCTAAGGGGTAGAGGGATAGAGGGCTTAGATGCAAGGATGGATGAAGGCTTAAGGAGGGCTAAGATGCACTCAAAGGGGAGCACATGGATTGTGCTTGTTTAGCACCAATGGGAAGGTGACACTTGTCACAAGGAGGATGAGTGTGAGAGGGTAGGGTTAAGGGTTGGTTAAGGGCATGATGAGTGGGGTTGAGTATGTAAGAGGGATGTAAGAGGAATGAGTGTGGAAGAGGGAAGAGTGTGGAAGATGGGTGTAAGGGTCATGAGTGGGCTTGTAAGAGTCTTTATGTTTTGTAAGATCACTCATGACTTAGTGGTTGGGTTTTTTTGAGGGGAGACTTTGGTTTGGATTAGGAAAGTCTTAAACTTGTTTAAGGAATGTGACAACATTAGGGGGTGGATTAGGCTTGGTTTTAGGATTAGATTAGGGATGTTAGAGATGTGCAAGTGGATGGCATTAATGAGGGTGGGTGAGTTAGTGGCTAAGCTTGGTTAGTATGGGTGGATGGGGTGGATTAGGCTAAATGGAGGATTAGAGATAGGTTAAGGGTTTTTGAATTTGAGGATTTCATTTATCAAATAGATTTATTTAATAAATGGGGATTGTTGGAATTAGATAGAAGAATAGGATTTAATTGATAAATAATAGATTATTTGATTTATCAATTAGGACTATAGATGATTAATTAAATTAATCAACTAGGGGATGACAAAGGATTAATTAAATAGAAATTTAATTAATAATGCCTTTTTAGATAACTAAATAGGATTACTAAAATAGTGTAATCAAATTTAGGTGTCTACAGGTTGAACTATGACGCTCTTTGACCCATTACATGAGCATATATGTCCCTAGGGTTCCTAGGACCCCTAGGGACATATTAGAATCATTCAAATGGGTCAAAGGAGGTCATAGGTTGACCTATGACCCCCTTTGACCCTTTAAATGATGACGTATGTCCCTAGGGGTCCTAAGACCACTAGGGACATATTAGAATTGTTCAAATGAGTCAAAGGGGGTCATAGGTTGACCTATGACCCCCTTCAACCCATTACATGATTACATATGTGCCTAGGGTTCCTAGGACCCTTAGAGACATATTAGAATTGTTCAAATGGGTCAAAGGGGGTCATAGGTTGACCTATGACCCGCTTCAACCCATTAAATGATGACATATGTTCTTAGGGGTCCTACGACCCCAAGGGACATAATAGAATAGTTCTTATGATTCAAAGGGGGTCATAGGTTTACCTATAACCCCCTTTGACCCATTACATGATGAAATATGTCCCTAAGGATCATCAGACCACTAGGGACATAATAGAATCATTCAAAAGGGTCGAAGGGGGTCATAGGTTGACCTATGACCCCGATCAACCCATTCATATTGGAATTGTTCTTATGGTTCCAAGGGGGTCATAGGTTGACCTATGACTCCCTTCGATCCATTACATGATGACATATGTCCCTAGGGGTCCTAGGATGCCTAGGGACATATTAGAATCATTCTTACGGGTCAAAAGGGGTCATAGGTTTACCTATGACCCCCTTCAAGGCATTAAATGTTGACATATGTCCCTACGGGTCCTACGAACCCTAGGGACATAATAGAATCGTTCTTATGGGTCCAGGGGGGTCATAGGTTGACCTATGACCCCCTTTGACCCATTAAATGATGACATAATTCCCTAGGGGTCCTAGGACCCCTAGGAACATAATAGAATCATTCAAGTGGGTCCAAGGGGGTCATAGGTTGACCTATGACCCCTTTCAACCCATGAAATGATGACATATGTCCCTAGGGATTGTAGGACCCTTAGTGACATAATAGAATAGTTCTTATAGGTGAAAGGGGGTCATAGGTTGACCCCCTTCGACCCATTACATGAGCACATTTGTCCTAAGGGGTCCTAAGAACCCTAGGGACATTTTAGAATCATTCAAATGGGTCAAAGGGAGTCATAGGTTGACATATGACCACCTTCTGACCATTAAATGAAGACGTATGTCCCTAGGGTTCCTAAGACTGCTACGGACATATTAAAATTGTTCAAATGAGTCAAAGGATGTCATAGGTTGCCTTGTGACAGCCTTTGACCCATTACATGATGACATATGTCCCTAGGGTTCCTTGGACCCCTAGGGATATATTAGAGTCATTCAAATGGGTCAAAAGGGGTCATAAGTTGACCTATGAGCCCGTTCGACCCATTAAATGATGACATATGTCCCTAGGGCTCCTAGGACCCCAAAGGACATAATATAATAGTTCTTATGGGTCAAAGGGGGTAATAGGTTAACCTATCACCCCCTTCATCCCATTACATGACGACATAGGTCCCTAGGGGTCCTAGGACCCCTAGGGACATATTAGAATAGTTCTTATGGGTCAAAGGGTGTCATAGGTTGACCTATGACCCTCTTTGACCCATTAAATGATGACATATGTTTTTATTGGTCAAAGGGGTTCATTTATTGACCAATGGCCCTCTCCAACCTAGTAAATGATTACATGTGGCCCTAGGTGTCCTAGGACCCCTATTGACATATTAGAATCATTTTTATGGGTTAAAAGGGGTCATAGGTTCACCTATAACTCCCTTCGACCCATTACATGATGGCATATGTCCCTAGGTGTCCTAGGACCCCTAGGGACATAAAAGAATAATTCTTATGGGTCAAAGGAGGTCATAAGTTGACCTATCACCCCCTTCGACCCATTAAATGATGACATATGTCCCTAGCTGTCCTAGTACAACTAGGGACATAATATAACCTATGACCCCCTTCAACCCATTACATGATGACATATGTCCCTAGGGGTCCTAGGACCCCTAGGGACATATTAGAATCATTCTTATGGTCAAAGGGGGTCACAACTTGAGTTATGACCCCCTTTGAGCCATTAAATGTCGACATATGTCCCTAGCAGTACTACGACCCCTAGGGACATAATAGAATTGTTCTTATGGGTCAAAGGGGGTCATAGGTTGTCCTATGAACCCCTTCAATCCATTACATGAGGACATATGTCCCTAGGCATTCTAGGACCCCTAAGGACATATTAGAATTGTTGAAATGGGTCAAAGGGGGTCATAGGTTGACCTATGACCCACTTCAACCCTTTACATGATGACATATCTCCCTAGGGGTACTAGGATCCCTAGGGACATATTAGAAATGTTTCTATAGATGAAATAGGGTCATAGGTTCACCTATGGCCACCTCTAACCCATTAAATGATGACATATGTCCCTAGGGGTTCTAGGACCCATATTGACATATGAGAATTGTTCTTATGGGTACAAGGGGGTCATAGGTTGACCTATGACCCCCTGCAACCCATTACATGACGTCATATGTCCCTAGGGGTCCTATTTCTTCATGCAATAAGAGAATTTCTTCGCTTGGGAAAGGATAGTCTCATACGAAGATCAATTTGACCTTCGTAAAATATGCTAAAAAATGCAATAAATGACATTGAAATACATGAAAATAAAAGTACAAAGTTGGAATATCAATGACTCACCAGGGGTCCATAGTCTACCTACCAGTTGTGTCATTGGGAGTGCTCAAAATGATGATCTCGCATGTTCACTGTCATCTTCCTCTCAGAGCTACTATTCGAAAAAGACAAAATGCACAAATGATTTGAAAATGACCCCTTGGGCCCTTATATAACTGTTGACCTAATTTTCTAAAGTGCTCCATGGCTAATTTGACCATTATGAATCCATTTTTGCAATTGAATTCAAATTTTGACGCCCCTCAGTACCTCAAAAATGTGTTTTAAATTTTGGGGACTGATGTGATCAAACACTTGTGCAGTCCAAATTTTTTTGATATTTTGGGATTCCTCAAATCTTTTCAACTCTAAATCCTTCCTATTTTAAAAATCTATTTTGAAAATAGTCAACTCAAGTCAACCATGGCCAATTTTGGTCAAATTTTGGTAAAACTTGGTCTTTTGGACCTTCAAATCACTGCAAATCGACTCTAAATTTTCTTTTGATCATTCTAATCTCTTATATATTCTACCAAACCTTGGATTTCTTTTGTATCTTTCATCATTCTCCTTACATCATATTTTTGGTGTGTCATCTTTCAATTTCACTCTTGAGGGGGTAGGATGATTCCTTATTGCTTGGGGCACCTTGTGTCCATCTTATGACACCACTAGGGGCATCTTGTTTCCCTCTTTTTGGCATCTTTGTCATCCATTTGATCTGGTCATCAGTCGATTATGGATATCGAGACAATCTAAATCTTGACTCCTAAGGATCAAGCCTTGTTTTGAGGATGATTCAATATCTCATAATTTGATTTTTTTATCTACTATTGCTCTCAGGTATGGGTAAGTGCACAAAGTTGTGGTGCCAAAAGGGGGGTATAAGTGGACACCTTTTTCCTAAAATCAGCAAATTCTGGACTTCAACAAGAATTTGAAGATAGTTACACTCAAAATTTTAAGATATGACAAAAACAAAAGTTGTAGTCCTTTGAATCTAGTTTCTAAACTACTAATTTTTTTTCAAAATGGTTTAGTTTTAGGTCCTCAAAAAAGGGGGCCACAGAAAGTGGTACTATTTATTCCAAAAAAACATAACATAGTACAAAGTGTGGCCCACCTAAAATTTTAACTTTTTTTTTTGAAATTCTTTAATCGCTCTGGTTAAAAGTTACCTAACACTATGTAGTTTATCCCAAAATTTTCGGGTAATTTTATAATGTGTATTTTTTTTTTAATGAATTTTTTAATTAGACCCATCCCAAAAATGTGAAATATTTGTGTGCTCCCCATAGAAATGATTGAAAACTAATCTAAAATCAAAACTTCTTTTTTTCAAAGTGTGTAGAATGGAGTCTAGTTTCTAAAAAACTAAGTTGTTACAAAATTTGATGAATGAGCTAAAATCTACAGCCCAATTAGTACATGGTGGTTTTTGACAAAAAATGAACATACATTCAAAAGAAATTATAGATGAAAGACTTAAAATAGTTCAAATTAAAAATAGATTATATGGTTAGATAGCTAACACAGAGACCTATAATGTTATGTAACCTGATCTTATCGATAGCCAACCACGAGGAATCTTGAAGGGGAGCACACAAGAAAAATCAATCATTTTTTGTATGTTTGCTGGAAAACACGTCTCAAACCTGTTTATAAACTCCAAACCTTTGGGTTGAATCTCCAAGGTAAAACCAAGCCTTAGGCTTGGTTTTAATGCAAAGCTTTGAATAGCGCGTGCACCCTATAGCGTGCATGCACTATTAAAATGCTATTGAATTTGAGGTAGTGCGCACACACTATTGAGACCTAAATTGCAAACCAAAACCAAGAGAGAACTAGGGGGGGTGGGGCGAGGGAATTTCTATTTGTGTGTGTGAGAGAGATAGAGAGAAAGTAGGGGATGGGAGAGGGGAGAGAGGAAGTGAGAAAGAGTAGGGGTGGCAGAGAGAGTATAGGATGGGAGATAGAGGAAATGTGAGAGAGTAGGGGTGGCAAAGAGAGTACAAGATGCAAGAGAGAGGAAGTGTGTGAGAGAGAGTAGAGGTGGCAAAGAGAGAGTACGGGATGGGGGAGAGAGATTGAAAGTAGGGGACGAGAGAGAGAGGAAGTGTGAGAGAGAGTACAAGTTGGGAGAGAGAGATTGAGAGTAGGGGATGGGGGAGAGAGAGAGTAGGTGGTGGGAGACAGAGTGGGAGAGGAAGAGCGAGAGAGAGGAGGATGGGAGTGCATGCATGTGAAAGAGAGAGAGTAGGGAATGGGAGAGGGGGAAGATAGAGTAGCTTGAGAGAGAGTAGGGGATGGAAGAGAGAGTAGGCAATGGGAGAGGGAGTGGGAGAGGGAGTGGGAGAGGGAGGGGGGATGGAAATGTGTGTAAGAGAGAAAGAGAGAGAGTGTGAAAATGTGAGAGAGGGTAGGGGGTAGCAGAGACAGAGTGAGAGTGAGAGAGAGAGAGAGAGAGATAGAGTGAGAGAGAGTGAGAGTAGGCAGTGGGAGAGGGAGAGCGAGTGAGAGAAAAAGTAGAGGATGAGAGAGGAGAGAGGGGGGATGGGTGTGTGTGAAAGAGAGAGAGTAGGGAATGAGAGAGGGGAGAGAGAGATAGAGAGAGTAGGGGATGGGATAAAAAGAGAGTAGGCAATGGCAGAGGGAGTGGGAGAGGGAGAGAGAGGGGGGATGGAAGTGTGTGTAAGAGAGAAAGTAGGGGATGGGAGAGAGTGTGAGAGTGTGAGAGAGAGTAGGGTTGGAAAAGAGAGGGAGTAAGAGTAGGGGATGGGAGAGAGAGGGAGAGAGTGAGAGAAAGAGAGATAGTAGGCGATGGGAGAGGGAGTGGGAGGGAGAGAGAGAGGGGGAATGGAAGTGTGTAAGAGAGATAGAGTTGGGGATGGGAGAGAGTAGGCAATGGGAGAGGGAGTGAGAGAGAGAGAGAGGGGGGGAATGGGAATGTGTATAAGAGAGATAGAGTAGGGGATGGGAGAGAGTGTGAGAGTTTGAGAGAGAGTAGGGGGTGGTAGAGAGAGCTTGTACAGGATGGGGTGAGAGAGAGAGATAGAGAGAGAGAGAGAGAGAGAGAGTAGGGGATGGGAGAGAGTGTGAGAGAGAGTAGGGGATGGAAGAGAGAGAGTGAGAGTAGGGGATGGGAGAGAGAAAGTAAAGAGGGAAAGAGAGTACTTGAGAGAGAGAGAGATAGTAGGTGGTGCAAGAGGGAGTGGGATAGGGAGAGAGAGGGGGGATGGGAGTGTGTGTGACAAATCTAGAGAGTAGGGGATGGGAGAGGAGAGAGAGAGGGGGGGGAATGGGAGTGTGTGTCTATGAAAGAGAGAGAGTAGGGGATGGGAGAGGGCAGAGAGAGAGTAGGGGATGGGGGAGAGAAAGTAGGCAGTGGGAGAAGGAGTGGGAGAGGGAGAGAGAGAGGGGGGGAATGGGAATGTGTGTAAGAGAGATAGAGTAGGGGATGGGAGAGAGTGTGAGAGTTTGAGAGAGAGTAGATGGTGGCGGAGAGAGCTCGTACGAGATGGGAGAGAGAGAGTGAGATTAGGGGATGGGAGAGAGAGAGAGAGAGAGTGAGAGTAAATGATGGGATGGGAGAGAGAGAGGGAGTAGAGAGGGAGAGAGAGAGAGAGATCTAGTAGGTGGTAGGAGAGGGAGAGGGAGAGAGATAGGGGGGATGGGAGTGTGCATGACAGATGTAGAGAGTAGGGGATGGGAGAGAAGAGAGTGGGGGGATAAAAGTGTGCATGTTTATGAAAGAGAGAGAGGAGGGGATGGGAGAGAGTGTGAGAGTGTGAGAGAGAATAAGGGGTGGCAAAGAGAGAGTACGAGATGGGAGAGATAGAGTGAAAGGATGGGAGAGATAGGAAAGGATGGGAGAGAGTGAGAGAGAGAGTAGGGGACGATAGAGAGAGAGTACAAGATGGGAGAGATAGAGTGAAAGGATGGGAGAGAGTGTGAGAGAAAGTAGGGGATGGGAGAGAGTGTGAGAGAGAGTTGGGAATGGGAGAGAGAGAGTAAGAGTAGGGGATGGGAGAGAGAGAGTAGAGAGGGAGAGAGAGAAATTGAGAGAGAGAGATAGTAGGTGACCTGGGAGAGGGAGTGGGAGAGGAGGAGAGAGAGGGATGAGAGTGCGTGTGACAAATCTAGAGAGTAGGGGATGGGAGAGAGTAGGGGATAGGAGAGAGTGTGAGAGAGAGTAGGGGGTGGCAAAGAGATAGTACGAGATGGGAGAGATAGAGTGAAAGGATGGGAAAGAGTGTGAGAGAGAGTAGGAGGTGGCAGAGAGAGAGAGTACGAGATGAGAGAGACAGAGTGAAAGGATGAGAGAGAGTGTCAAAGAGAGTAGGGGATGGGAGAGAGTGTGAGAGAGAGTTGGGGATTGGAGAGAGAGAGAGTAAGAGTAGGGGATGGGAGAGAGAGAGAGAGAGAGTAGAGAGGGAGAGAGAGAACTTGACAGAGAGAGAGATAGTAGGTGGTGGGAGAGGGAGTGGGAGAGGAGGAGAGAGAGGGATGGGAGTGCATGTGAGCGATCTAGAGAGTAAGGGATGGGAGAGGGGAGAGAGAGGGGGGGATGGGAGTGTGTATCTGCAAAAGAGAGAGTTTAAGGGATGGGAGAGGGGAGAGAGAGAGTAGCCCAAGAGAGAGAGAGAGAGAGTATCGGATGGGAGAGAGGGGTGGATGCGAGTATGTGTAAGAGAGAGTAGGGGATGGGAGAGAGTGAGAGAGAGAGTAGGAGGTGGAAGAGAGAGAGAGGGGGATGGGAGTGTGTATCTGTAAAAGAGAGAGTTTAGGGGATGGGAGAGAGAGTAGCAGATGTGAGAGTGTGAGAGAGAGTAGGGAGATGGGGGAGAGAGAGAGAGAGAGAGAGAGAGAGAGAGTAAGAAGTGGGAGAGGGAGGATGGGAGTGTGTGTGAGAGATCTAAAGAGTAGGGGATGGGAGAGGAGAGAGGGTGAGAGAGATAGAGAGAGTAGGCGGTGGGAGAGGGAGAGCGAGAGAGAGTAAAGGATGGGAGAGGGGAGAGAGAGAGTGTGTAGGGGATGGGAGAGGGGAGAGAGAGTAGGGAGATAGAGAGAGAGAGTAGGGAGGGTGGAGAGTGATGTGTTCTCACATAGTGCGTACGCGTTATAGCGCGTACGCACTATGTGAAATCACCTCAAAATAGTCAAAAAGCAACTTTGGGGCCCGTTTCATTCATTCTCTACTTTTGTTCTGTTCTGCACTCTATTATCCTGACAGAAATCATGGGTTTCAACACAAAAAACACTCTTTCAAGGTGGCAAACACTATTTCAAGCTAACAAACACTATTTCAAGGTGGAAAACACTTTTGGAAGCTAGAAAACACCAAATTCAATCATTGGATACACGATTTGAAGACTTTTTGAATATTCCTTGTATAGAAAAGGTTAGTGCAATCTATTTTAAATATTGTTTGTTGATATATAGATACAAATTTGATTATAATTTGACATGTTGTTTAATATATAGTGAATTCATTGAAATTTGTATGTTTCAATGAAATGTTATTTCAAAATGGTTAGAAATTTGACAAGTCGTTATATATATATATATTGTATATTCATTCAAACAATTATAATTTTTATATGTATTTGAATAATTTGTAATTTACACATTTTAAGTAATTCAAATGTTTGAATAATTTAACATGTAGAAATCATCATCATGCCAAGGAAGAAACCAAAAAATAAAACAAATGAGGATAGGGAGAGAGATTTGGCAATTAAAAGAGATAAAATGAAATTACCACGTGAGCAAAGAAAATTGCAAAGCAATAATGAAGAATTGACTTTCGAAGAGGATCAAGAACCATCGATACCAAGAAACAAAGAGGAAGAATTGGAAAGACAAAGAGAACGAATGAGACTGTTACGCTCAAGGAGACAATTGAATTATGAAGCTACACCATCTTCTAATGTTGGAGTCATATCGTCCGCTACACCATCTTCCAATGTTGAAGTCATATCGTCCTCTCATGTTGAAGAGACACCGATTTGTAGATCTGATGATATACACACTCCATCATGTCATGTTGAAGGCACAACATCAACACATCAAGTAGGTGATTTCCATCTTTTGCATCTTATTGCCAAGGCACATCATCTTCAGTTCAAGGTATGCAATACACTCAATCTTATGTTGATGTTCAAAATGTTGAGATAATTGAAGAGATTATAACACCTTCTAGAATTCGTTTTAGAAGACCAAAATATTTGATTGATATTGATAGTAACATTTTGAAATCAATTCCTGACAAGATTAGCAAGTGTACTTGTTAAAGAAAAGTTAATCGTATGTGGAGATTATTTTTAGATGAATTAAATATTACAGGTCAATGCCAATTATTTGTTGAAATGATGAGGAATTTAAAATTTAGGCCTATCATGAAGATTCTTGGGCTAAGAACGATGGATGATTCAAATGAAAAAAACATTGTAAAGAATCTAATGAATGCTTATGACAAAGTGAGTTCTAAATCATGCACGAAAGATAGTAATATCGCAAGATGAGTACTTACATCAACAATAGTAAGTAGCCAAATGAAGAAAGCTCGACTCATGAGAAAGACAAGAAAAACATTAAAAATTGGTAGAGGTACTCTAAGGAGAGCCATGCTAAGGCGTGAGAGATTGGAAGATCCAACAAAAAATGAGTTATAGACATTTAGCGGTAGACTACCGTGAAAGGATAAAGAAATTATTGAAGCCTTGAAATCATTGATCGAAGATTTTTGGAAAAATAACACACGTGTTTCCCCTAATCAAAGAGATGTTGTAAGAAGGAGGATTGGTAGCCAAAATCACGAGCCACATGTGAAGCATTTTTTGGACACAACTCAGACACAATTTTTTGCAAAATTTATTGGTATGTATCCTCAAATTTGAATAAGTCAAAGTTTTTTTGAGATGGTTAAACCTTTTTATGTGAAGATAAATCACACACGCACAACTTCTTGTTGTAGGATACATATTGAATTTTCTAACCATTTTTGATGTTTTTAGGCATATATGCGTAATTTTGCATTCTCAGTTTGTTTTGTAGGATTGTGACATAAATGAGCCACCAAGATCTTCAAGGGAATTCATATCCAACATTTTATGTGAAATAAGGGACGGCCAACAATTTTACAAGACATCATGCTTGGATGGTATGTGCTTATTTTGTGGTTCTTTGCAACTTTTATCAACTTGTCAACATATGGATAGTACACATGCAATTGGAAATGAAATAGTAGATTACGGAAAATTTAAGACAGTGACATATGCTCTAAAATATTGGAAACATGGTAAAAGATGTGATTTAGTCATTGAAAAGATTCCAGTGTATGAGTTCATGAAGATTCTTTGTGAAAAAATTATTTACGAGTATGCAAGGCATACCCATAGAGCTCGATGGCTGGATTTTCAATTCAAGTTGTGCAAGGATATGTTTCCACTGGATACCATTGTTTCAGTTGTAGATTTCGCAGAAAACTACACACTACAACCATAAAATGAGGTGCAAGCAAAGTATTATACTTCTCAATAGGTTTCCATATTTGTTCACATAACATTCATGCATTCACCTACAAGTATAGAGGATGACAGGAAGATTTTGAGGGAGTACCATTTTTACATTAGTGATGATCGATCACATTCTATAGAGTTCATACATGGTTGTTTTCAACTATTTTATGGAGATTTGGCTAACAAGGCCATCACATATCATCAGCACATTATTTGGTCAAACAATTGTGCATCTCAATTCAAGAATGCACGGATCTTCTATTGGTTGAGTAGGATGCACAAGTTGTGTAGAATTCAATACATGTAGAATTTCACAGAGGCTGGTCATGGAAAGGGAGAGCACGATTGTGTAGGCACATGGATCAAAAGAGCCTTAGCTCGTGAAGAACTAAATAACAAAGATGGAGCAATATTGATAGATGCAAAATCCATTGTCCAGTGGTGTAATGCTACAATGGGTCCAGGTAAGGAAGGTGAGTCTACGGTTCGTAGATTTTTTTGGTTGATAGATAATACTAACATTGCACCATATCATGATTGTTGCACACTAATAGGATCCAGTGAGTTGCACTCTTTTAGAAGCTCTGATGCAAGTTCATGGAGTATCCACACATGAAAAATGACATGCTATTGTCCATCATATGTAGAGGAAAATTGGGATTACTGTGAGTCAACTGAATGGGTGGACAAATGGGATATATGGGTTTTGGACCCAATTGACACCTATCGTCCCTCACAAGCACGAGAAATGGTACAGATGGAATTGTCTATTGAATTTGACCGCTTGTCTGATCTAGTGTAACCTGGTAATATATATATTTATATATCTTTGTAATTTCAATATGTAACTTTATAACTTTTACGCAAATATTTTTTGAATTAATGACCGCATTTTGTACATTTGTCACTGCAGGCCATGTTTTTGCTGTTATTGCACCTGAAGACAATGAAGAAGGGACATATTATTATTTGTGTCATTGTGTTCAAACCAAAAAAAAATTGGATCACTCGATTATAGATGATGAAGGTTTAGAGTACCATGTCGGTGTGGTGGTTGTAACCGGCACATGGCTTAGACGATATTCTATGAAGAACCCTAACTTGTGGTTATTTGAGGATTGGCAAACAAAGAGGAAGATTCTTCATTATTCAAATCTTGTTGTCACATCAAATGTCCACTTGATAAAATATGGTGGAATACCACATAATAAGAATCTTTGGAAAGTTCACGAGTTAGACCACGAGGCAATACTTGAGACATTAAAATGTCGACCAGATCCAGTTGGCTCATTAGATTGAATACAGAGAGAGGGAGAGAGAGAAAGAGTGATCAACTGAATCCAAATACATTGTTGCAACCTCTTCCCCAAGACTGTCCACATGACTAAGGTGGACCATATTGTTATGATGCGTAAGTGATGAGATTTAGTTTAAATCATAGATTTTATGTTTTGATTTGTTTAGAATCTAGATTTTATGTTTTGATGTCTCCAATTTTTTTAAAGCTAGAACAATATTTTTCATATTTTCTTATCGTGATGATATTTTTCTTTCATTGCATGTTCTCTTGGATGACAGGAGGGAGAGAAGAAAAATAAGTAGATTTGCAAACAGCCAGCCACCCTTCTTCATGTAATTTATTCATTTAAGGTAAAAGTCCCATTTCCTTTGTTTTGCTTTGGTATTTGGTTATTTAAAGTCATTATTCTAGTTGGACCTTCGTATGTTTGAATTTGGGATTGTTTAGTGTCTATTTGTCATGATTATACTGAATTATTAATTCTATGATGTTTCTATTATTTAATTATTTAAGATAAATTAAAACTTTTTGTACAAAATTATTATTTTTTATTTCTATCTATTTGTTATGATTATTTCTATTATTTAAAATAAATTAATTCTATAATATCTCTATGATGAACTATTTATATTTATAAACTTTACATATTTTAAATTAGATATCTCTCGACTTAATTTACCAAAAAAATTAATTAAAATTTTAGGTATGCTAGTAGTACACCATGACCAACAATAAAACTATTATAACAATACAAATACATTTAAATAGTAATGTAAGAATGGTTTAGTTCACATAAAAAATAAGTCTATCTTAGATATTCTAAATACATCACAAACCTTTATCGCTTCAAAAAAATAGGAATTTCTCCCATCTACTTGAGTTCCTGTCAATTGTCCATAAAACTGGGAAAGGGAATAGGTGCTATGCTCCCAATCCCAATATCCTCCTATCCACTACTAGGAGATGTGTGTAATTTAGGATTCAACTCCATCAACTTAGTCATTTTTTTCACTAGTTGATTGGGACTCTCACCATTTGTTGCCAACTATGGTGACAATGCTTGGGGTTACACTTATTAAGTAAGAATATTTCCTAATCTAGGGATTAGAGCATTGAACATATCAGAATGTGATTTATGCTATGGGAGAAGAGGTATGTTGGGCATTAGCCTCAAATATTTCTTCATGTAAAGGTATATCAGAATATTTCCTTCATGTAAAGTGCATTAGCCTCAAATAACTTCTTAGTCTCTCTTGTTCCTTAGAATTTTTTATCCTTTTCTTTGGTAGCTATACAAATAAAAATTGGAATTCTCTAACCAACAGTAATGTAAGGAGACCCACCCTGCTAGTTTAGGCCACTATGCCCAAACTAACTAATGACTTCTTCTGATCCTATAGGGTTTCTTCCTGACCCTATTCCCAAGAGGATATCTCCCAACTATCCCCTTCCCTAGGATCTATGCACACCAATTGACTATGTCAACTTCAATCACCCCAATATTCAAATGAAGGCATATTCAAACGCACTAGGTGCTCTTGCACCATTGTCCCCATGTGACAAAGAACTCATGGTGGATAAATCTGAAGGAATTTTGTAGGAATACCTTTCTTTCCAAAATCACTCTTATCCATCCATGTT
Source organism: Cupressus sempervirens (assembly GCA_028749045.1). Taxonomy (NCBI): domain Eukaryota; kingdom Viridiplantae; phylum Streptophyta; class Pinopsida; order Cupressales; family Cupressaceae; genus Cupressus; species Cupressus sempervirens. The sequence continues at coordinate 879,316,202 of CM053787.1, forward strand.
ACTTCAGATTCTGGTTGATCCTTCCATTTGATAAGATGCTCCATATAGGTGCCATGACAAGTCTTCTTCTTGATTCTTGAATCCATAACCTTTTCAGCTTTTGGCTGAGATTATAATGGGATAGTGACTTCTTCAACCTTTGATTTTGTTTGTCCTTCTATGAATGTAGGCCCTTTATATTGAACTTAGTCCTTGACATTAAAGATAAGGTAAATTTCCAAGTTTGGTGGGAGTTCTATTTATATTGAACTTAATCCTTGACATTAAAGATAAGGTAATTTCTAAGTTTGGTGGGAGTTCTATTTTGTCGGCATTAGAACCATAATTTGCAAGTACCTTAGAAGGTCCTATCCTATGCATTTGTAGCTTGGTTGGAACACCCTATGCAAGTACCAAAACTCATCCTTGGCATCATATCATGGCCTCAACACCTTGGATCATCTCAAAACATCTCATCTAACATGTTCCAACTCCTTGAACACTCTCAGCAACTCATCTCTTACACTTTCTCAATTTTGCCTCTTCTAGGCTTGTTCCAACTAGCCCTTGTCAGTCACTAATTTGTTGTTTTATCCAAAATTTTCCATAGAAATTCCTAAACTATTGGGTGATTAAAATAACCTTTTCCTCACTCTAAAATATACTCCAAAACCAACTACACTTGTTTTGTAAAATATCACTCAAAACTGGCTATTTCAGTCTGCCAACTAGGCCTAGTTTGAGGCCATTTACAAAGCAACTCACAATCCCTTGACTTTTGGAACTCCCATGACCCAAAAAAGTCTTAAGACATGACTCAAATGCAAGGATTCTTCTATTTTTTTGGTCTCATGATCAACTTTACAATGGTTTTTACAAAACCCTCCTTTCTAGCCCCTTTACCCTAGGGCTTTCTAGAACTCTTACTTTGCAATGTCTCTAGAACCCCAAAATGGTTCAAAAACCTTCACTTTAGTTATATTAGATGACTTCAAACATAAAATGCAACTCTTGTTTGGAGAAAACACTAAATCCACCTTGGGAGCAATCACATACCCCTTTTTATACACTCAAATTTTAGGGAAAACTATGCAAATACTTCTTAAATGGTTTCAAAACTCAACTTTTCAAATGGAAATGGTTATTATAGACTCAAACCAACAAGAAAAATCCCAAACTTGAGGTTTCTCAACACTAAACAATCAAATTTCAAAACTGTTACCAGCACTTACTACTAGGACAATTTCTAGTTTTAACGGTCAAACTCCCAAACCATACAAAGGACCCCCCACTATTTTTGCATTTTTAAAAACTCATTTTGGAGACCTACAATAAACTCTCTCACTTTTTATAGATCACACTCCGTTTTCATTTTACGATGCCATCTCAGGTGATGCTGAAACTTGCAATGTCGGCTAGTACAAAGTTGCCAACTGCCAAATCTCTCTCACCTTTCCTCGTGGGATCGAACTGTCTACTCTATTAGCTCCACATGGCTAGGTAAACCCTATCTCCAACCTTGTCCTATCCCCTTCAGTGCTTGAACGTTCTCAGGCTTGCCAATCTAGAATGTCCCCAAGGGTCACTAAATGCCATAGGGCTGCGATCTTTGATGGGGCATATCTCGGAGCTCATGAGAGGTATGGATGCGATTCTAGTTCCTAAAGGACTATGTTGTGGAGACCTACAATAACCTCTCTCACTTTTTGGATATCACATTCCATTTTTTTTTTACAATGCCATCTCGAGTGATGCTGAAACTTGCAGTGTGGGCTAGTACAAAGTTGGCAACTGCCAAATCTCTCTCACCTTTTGTCATGGGATCGAACTGTCTACTCTGTTAGCTCTGGGTGGCTGGGTAAACCCTATCCCCAACCTTTTCCTATCCCCTTTAGTGCTCAAATGTTCTCAGGCACGCCAATCCAGAATGTCCCCAAGGGTCACTAAATGCCATAGGGCTGCGATCTTTGATGGGGCATATCTCAGAGCTCGTGTGAGGTATGGATGTGATTCTAGTTCCTATAGGACCATGTTGCAGAGACCTACAATAACCTCTCTCACTTTTTGGAGATCATATTTTGTTTTCATTTTACAACGCCATCTCAGGTGATGCTGAAACTTGTAGTGTTGGCCAGTACAAAGTTGCCAACAGCCAAATCTCTCTCATCTTTCATCGTGGGATCAAACTGTCTACTCCATTAGCTCTGGGTGGCTGGGTAAACCCTATCCCCAACCTCTTCCTGTCCCCTTCAGTGCTCAAACGTTCTCAGGCATGCTGAACCAGAATGTCCCTAAGGGTCACTAAATGCCATAAGGCTTTGATCTTTGATGGGGCATATCTCGGACCTTGTGCAAGGTATGGATGCAATTCTAGTTCCTATAGGACCATGTTGCAAAGACCTACAATAACCTCTCTCGATTTTTGGAGATCACATTCTGTTTTCATTTTACAATGCCATCTCGGGTGATGCTGAAACTTGTAGTGTTGGCCAGTACAAAGTTGCCAACTACCAAATCTCTCTCATCTTTCGTTGTGGGATCAAACTGTCTGCTCCATTAGCTCCAAGTGGTTGGGTAAACCCTATCCCCAACCTTGTCTTGTCCCCTTCAGTGCTCAAACATTCTCAGGCACGCCGAACCAAAATTTTCCTAAGGGTCACTAAATGCCACAAGGCTGCGATCTTTGATGGGATATCTCGGAGCTCGTGAGAGATATGGATGAGATTCCAATTCCTAAAGGACTTTGTTGTAGAGACCTACAATAACCTCCCTCACTTTTTGGAGATCACATTTTATTTTCATTCTACAATGCCATCTCAGGTGATGCTGAAACTTGTAGTGTTTGCCAGTACAAAGTTGCCAACTGCCAAATCTCTCTCATCTTTCATCCTGGGATCAAATTGTCTGCTCCATTAGCTCCGGGTGGCCGGGTAAACCCTATCCCCAACCTCTTCCTATCCCCTTCAATGCTCAAATTTTCTTAGGCACACTGAACCAGAATGTCCCTAAGGGTCACTAAATGCCACAGGGCTGCGATCTTTGACGAGCATATCTATGGGCTATCAATACTTCGACTATACTTTAAGTCAATGATTATCAATATTTGAAAAAATGGAACTCGTTGTATTTTGAAGTACTGAGAAGATGGCCTTGCCCTTCCCTAGGAGTTTCAGAAATGGGAGACATTAGGTAAGAGAGTGAAAATGTTACTATCGCTTCAACGCACATGACGCAATTGGAAATGCAAATTTTGATGGTAATCATTTTGTGATAAGGGAGAGACTAGGGATGATCATTGTTACTATCTCTTTAGTAGTGGAATTTTGTTTTCTCTTGAATTTGGTTGTGGGGGATCAGTGGGAAGTCTCCTTGGATATTCCTTCTTATGATGTTAGTGACAAGTGTTGCTCTTTGAAAACACTTCTACAATCTTTTTTAAATTATTAGATAAAAATAGAGAATTGTAAGTATTAAACATGATTAGCCTTTAGTTCCTAGAAGATTTTTATTTCCCCATCAATGCATTTAGAAAGTTAAGTTTTAAGAAGATCTTAAATAGAAAAAATTAGAGAAGCGATTTAAACATTTATATTGATTGGAAACACATGAGTCTTGAGTTTCCTCTACCTTTTAAAGGACGTTCCTTAGCTAGTAGACCTAATTCCACATTCCATAAGACTGTCATTGCGCTACATATTTAGGAAACCAACTGCTCTAAGATAAAGCTTCCTAGTCAATAATAATCTAGCCTATTGAGGAAGATAATACTTCTCAATTAAACTTGTGTTAATTCAGTATTAATTTTGTAATTAACTACAATTTCAGTATCTGTGTACAAGGGGTGACTGAGAAAACTATTTGAGGTCCAATTTGAAAATATATTTGTAAGGATCTCGACCAAGGTTCACAACTTCGATGATTAATACATTCATTCAGGCCAAAACCTTACAACAAAAAAATAATATATAAAAAAGGTAGTGAATAACGTCATGTCTAGACCCAAATCAACCAATGAAGGTCAAATTAGCATAATGTGGAACAACAATATATGCATTGAGTGGGTTGTCATAAAAAAGCTTCATAATAAAATTCATGTCTAGAATTAAAAGACCTTAAAGAACATTTATGCTTGTAACACAAATGGCCATTCAAAAATGAATATGATTACAATATGTGAAATAGCATTACAAGAACTTGTAATGCTCTTGTAAACATCGTGTTAATTCTTGTAAGAATCCCTAAGATGCTTGTTATACTCAAAATTTTGTTGAAATTGAATTAATTTTTATCCTGTCAGTTAATTGGCTTAGGGTGATATATGCTTCTTGGATGGAATAATGAGTTTGTGAGTAACTCTGTATTAAAAGATTCATAGCATCTTCTAGTTATTTGCAAAGGAAATTTATAAATTACTTTCTAATTTCATATGGCTTGCTTGAGAAAGATGTCTGTGTTCTTATTGATGGGTACTAATGACTATCCACATTTAGTTCTTCAATATCCTATTTGACAAGCTTTCCATAGACATTTCTTTGCCTTACTAAGTATTTTTGAAAACATATTTGAGTAGAAGGACTACAGTAGATACTACATGATGTTTTAACAAATAAAGTAATGGGTTAAAGACTATTATTTCCAAGGTATTATTTCATAGTATTCTAATTTTAATGATCTTAGACTAATGATATTCTTGAAGGTAACTTCGACATGCAGCAAGAAAGACAACCTATAGCCAAGGCTATATTGTGCCTACAACCAAATCCATAAATGCTCACAGCCAAAGCCACTAGTGCACATAGCCAAAAGCCATGGATGCTTATAGCCAAAGTTACAAGTGTTCGCAGCCAAAGCCATGAGTACATGAAGTCGATGATCACAATTGTTTACAACTATTCACCAAAAACAGCTTCTTTGCAATTTTTGAGAAATACTAATAAAGCAAAAAAGAACATCTACTAGTTGGTAGACATAATGGCAACTCTCTATAAATTGAATTTAATTTCATACATGCACATATCTAATTTAATGTCATACATGAACATATCTAATTTAAAATCATACATGAACAAACATATAATATGAAATCATAACCAATAATGTCATATACATTAACAAACACATAATATATTATGATAACCAATAATGTCGTATATGAACAAACATATCATATATTAACCAATAATGTCATACATCAAATATGTCATACATCAAATATAGAATGTCATATGTACATCAAATGTGTATCGAATATGTCTCTCAGATGCCTATATATATATATATATATACATGGGGAAGGAAAAAAGTCTCTATCTATATGTATCAAATATCTCAACTACATCTTTTCCTTCCCACGAGGGGAAGGAAACAAGTCTCTCGACGTCCTCTACCATCATGTGGAGGGAGACAGTGGAGATGACGAGGCCCTCTTGACACGCTCACTTGACCTCTTGTTGAGGCTCTTCTCTAGGTCCAACTAATACAAAGAAAGTAGATATGAATCAATATTTATTATACGTTGAAATCAAATATATGTACTCACAAAATCAATTATTTTCTTACCACCAACAAATAGTCACTCTGTAAGTCCACCTCAAATGCTTGTGGACGATCAAGCATGACAAGACCCTACGACAATTCAATAAATATAATCACTTATAAATAACATTAGAAATTTTGAGATTAACTATTATAAAAAACAACTAAAATGAAGAAAATTCTTTCATACCTCCGTTAGTGGCTGTGAGCTAGCCATAGCTGCAGCCACTCCACTATCAACAGACTATCGCAGATGAGGAGGTGTGTCCGACATCATGAGCTGCATGTCATACAATACAAATTATATCTAACATGAAACATGGAATAAATATAATCAAATGAATTAAATTAAAATGAAACAACTGTACTTGTGTGAAGCTTGTATGATGTCTCTGCTCCGCGTCTGTGGTAAAGGCTGAGGGTCCTGTGGAGAACTGATGCACATGCATATTTTTTTGGTCAATCCTTAATATGATTACATAATAAATATATGTATTAATTAAAATTATTGAATTGATACATACCTCAGGACTCGTCGAAGGGACAAAAAATGGGCCTGGAGGATTGCTGCTAGGCCGAGGAACACTTTGACCCTAAATTTTGAACAATGTCAATAAATCCTAATTAATTAATCATTCACTATATGTATTAAATGTGATCAAATTAGTAATTTACCTGTGTGTCAATGCCAAATGTCTTGTTTAGGAACTGATCGGTGACAAGCCCATCATCTGCACCATCTCCGACATGAGTGCCAAATGTGCATAGGGATCCGCATGAAGTGCACATGTGACCACAACATATAGAAGGATCCCCCTCAACTAATGGGCTCATGGAGTGGGTGAGGATCTGCATCAAAGCATTAATGGTCCTTAGAGTGCTAGCCTCTACATGTTCCTTCACAGCTGAAGGAATAATCACATGCTCGCGCTGTGGATGGACCACAGCTACCCTAACTACATTAGGGTCACAACGTGCTCCTGGCCTCTCAAATGATGACCCCCCACCTCTACCCTGGGAGTCTAACATATCAAAATAATTGGGGATCTCCTGAAGGACAAACTCACAATATAATTTCTTCAAAAAATACATGGGGACCTCGTGATTGTTGCAAGGAGGGGCATCAAAAACCATCCAACATCTATGCCAAAAATTATTTCTAATAGCATCATGTATGCACCAATGGATGGGGAATTGTTTAGTACCCTCTCTAACAGTATTTTGCTCACCGGGTTTTCTAAATAATGCACATATACTACCTTTTGGTATTTCCTTTTTTCTAACATCTTCATATTATAATTTATTTGTATAAAATCTTTTTTGTTCATCCCTCTTAGCCCGCCAAATATCTAATTGACCACTAACTGAGGCTATTTGAGTGTTAATGGATTCGAGGGATGATGCCAATTGAGCCCTCATTGGATTGGTTTGTCCGAATTCTTTCAACCGAGCAATGATTCCTTCTAATTCAGTTTTGCCTCTCTCTATTTCATTTCTTATATTTTATTGTGTGCCTGGTGGAGGTCTTGCAATTGGTTTGGGTTGTGGAATTTGTTCTTCTTCTTGAGGAGGGTTTTGGTTTTAGGGTTCTTGAGGGTTTTGATGTTCTTGTGGATTTTCTTGTTGATTATGAGCATTTCCTGATAAAAAAATCAATTGAAATTCAAATAAATAAACAAATCTAAATGAAATTTGTAAAAACCCTACAAAAGAATATTAAAAACTTACAAAACAATATGAAAAATATATCAAACAATGCAAAGTTAGGTTTATATCACTTACGGTGTCATCGTGGGTGCGCTTGTGGTCTTGGATTTCATCGAGGAGGAGGCATTTTGGAAAATGGTGGTGCAAATGTTGAGTCTTCAACTCACGTACGTGCTGCTCACTGTAGGAGTAGAAGAAAATGCTGATGAAAATGATGGGCTGTAGGTTTGCAGCCCATCATATATACTTTTTATTTTTTTAAAGCGCATATGCACTATAGCGTGTACACGCTTTTAAAAATAAGAAAAATAAAATTCTTGTCACCTTTTTGGAACCACAACTTGGTGCATATGCCCGTATCTAGATGTCCTAACTGGATCCTTAAAGATTAAGCTCTGTTCTAGAGACAATCTTTTAAATGCTATTGATTTCAGGTATCTAGACATTCTGTTTGGATCCTTAAAGGTTAAGCTCTATTCTGGAGATGATCTTTTAAATGCTTATCACACTTAGGTATCTAGGTGTTCTATCTAGATCCTTAAAGGTTAAGCTCTATTCTAGAGATGATCTTTTAAATGCTATCAATTTTGGGTATCTAGGTGTTCTATCTAGATCCTTAAAGATTAACCTCCGTTCTAGAGATGATATTTTAAATGGTTATCACTCTTAGGTATCTATGTGTTCTATTTGGATCCTTAAAAGTTAAGCTTCATTCTGTAGATGATCTTTTAAATGTTATCAATTTCAAGTATCTAGGTATTCTATTTGGATCCTTAAAGGTTAAGCTCTGTTCTAGAGATGATCTTTTAAATACTATCAATCTCAGATATCTAGACATTCTATTTGGATACTTAAAGGTTAAACTTTGTTTTAAAGGACACCTTTAAAATGCTTATCAATTTTAGGTATCTAGGTATTCTACTTGGATTCCTTGGGATTAAGCTCTGTTCTAGAGATGGTCCTTAAAAGCTTATTACTTAGTCTCTGTATCATCAACTTCAGAACCAATCTTATCTCTTGATCTCCACATCATGCTTTCTAATTTTCTTTGAATTGAACATGCTGCTTGCTCATTCATTCAAAGAGGGGCAAAATGTAATACCCAAAATTGGCTCATTGCCATTATTATTAATTCTAGTCTATTCTGATCAATTCTAACACCTATTCCAATAGGCAATTCTCATTTTGATTGTCACTACTTGACTTAATTGTTAGATGCGGAAAACCCTAATATGCATTCATCATATTTCCTATTTAATCCCTATAGTACTCACTCATATTAGCCACATTAAACCTATTTGATTTAAATTTAATTTAATCAAAAGTATTCATACTTTATTAAATTAAATTATCTCCTAAGGCTAATGTACTACGGGGTTAAATTTATTTAATTTAATATATATTTTTATTTTAATTAATTCAACAAAATTATTTTATTAAATAGAAAAGGTATTTATAAGAGCATATCTCATTTTATTAAATTAAATATTCTTCCTAAATCTCCTCTTCAGTTCAAAATAGAAACTTTGAGTGAACTACTTCTCAAAATTAGAATCAATCCAGTTAACTTACTCTCTCACTCATGGCAAGTTCAGTTGACTGCTCATCACACTCAGATCAGAAACAATTCACTTCACCTGCATAAGGAAGTTTCCATCTTAACTGAATCTTTACTTCAACCTTGACCATCAATCCAAGTTGATCTCACTCATTGATGGATTCCAAAAATTCTATTTAAGGAACTCATAATTCCTTATCAAAAAATTTTGAATCAAATTGCTATCGAATTGCTGCTACACTTCATACTCATTTAGCTCATACATTTTCATATCTCTACATTCTTATCTTAATTTCATTTAGCTCTTAATATGCATACATTTAATATAGTTTCTTTTACAAGTTCTTAAATTAGCTGCATAATCATTCTAGATTACTTTGCACACTCATATCGAATTAGTTGCATTCTTAAATCCTTTGTTCTTAGAGGGTCTAGTTGCTTATGCCTCAAATCTGAGGATATCTAATGAGAAAAATCCCTTTAGATAGAAGGCAACAGGTTGCCTTGCTAGACTATTCTTGGTTGAACAATCTCATGCTCATTCCAGGATGAATCCGTAAATAAGGACCATGTTGAAGTGCATGTGTTAAACAAAGACTGCATATTCATGCATACATAGGCAAGGGAAACACAAAAGACAACTGATTAAAGGGAATGGAATTGAATGGAGTAACTAATGCCATAGGCATTTTACAATGACAAAAAGGGTGGAATGGGATGGTGTAAGTGTGTTAATTTTAACTATTATTTTTCTAGGTTAAATTTGATAATCATCTAGATGTCAAAAATTTTAATTTTATTATAAATAAAATATATCTTGCAAACAAATTTAATAAACACCACATAATTTTTTTATTAAAATTATAATATTTGAATATATAAATCACCAATTTTTTTACAAATTAAAATAAAAAGTTTAATTTGGTGGAAAAAATAAATGGAGATAAAGGAGACATAAATAGTTTTCAATGCATTAAATTAAATTGTAATAATTTTGTAGTGGATATATCTATCGACATTTCTTTAGATAGATTTATCTAAGATATCTATAGTAGTATATAATATTACAAAAATTTGTGCATAGAAATTATTGTCATCATTGTTCTAATAGATACACTCATAACTTGATTTGAATTCAATTTAGTTATACTAAATTAATTGCATGATTTCAAATGTTAACATATATGTTTATACATATTATGAAGCTTATCGACTTTATCTTAGGCAAGCTATCTAATTTACCCATTTCTAAATTCTAATTGATTAAAGTAAAATGATTTGTTCTTCTAACAATTAGAAATTCTATTGATTTTTATTTTTTCCATTCAAAAAAAGAATTTTAATCTTAAAAAAGATTAGAATTATATATATATATATAATCATGTTTAATCTTAATATGATTTAAGTGTGTATAAACTAAGAAATACCTAACAAAAGATTAAAATTATTATTTTTATCTAATAAATACTTTTTTTTGGGAGAAGTCTAATTAAAAAAAAAAAAAACTAAAATGCTTTATTGTACTTGTCGTCCTTAGTACCATTGTATTCACTTGTTCACAATTACCACAATGATTAATTATTTTGCACCAATTAGTTTTTCCACACAATTTTAAGTTATATTATTTATTGATGAATTTTATATATTATATAAAATAACTTAAACCTCACACATGATTGGTTAATTGGTTTGGTGTTTTAGGAAACTTTTTTGAACAAACAGACTCTTCTTTATCAATTAAATATTAAAAAGAGGGGGTCAGAAAATATAGAGATCATCGAGCGAATGTTGACATGGAAAAGCCAAAAATCTAATAGAAATTCATCGAAAAATACATATAAAATACCCTCAAGTGGCTTATGTTTTTGACAAGTTAATTCAAATTGTATTTTGTTCTCAAATTTTTTATGATGCATATTACAAAAATCATTGAAGCATTGATAAGCTATTGACAATAATATTTTACTAAATGACATTAATTAATTTGATTATAATATATATAGGCATTAGATCTATTATATTTTCCTTTCAGAATACATTATAGAAAACTTGTTACCATATATAATTTATAATGATTTTAAAATATTAATTAAATTTGAGTGTGAACTATTTTATTCATTAATAATTATAATTAAGCTACTTGTAAATTAAGTCATAATAATTTAGATATCATCCACATAATAAGTCTATTACCTCCTTTATATTAACAACCACAATGTATAGAATTGAATTCATTTGTATGCGCTCTACATCTCCTACCCATGGTGTGTGCTTCTAATGAAGGTCTTCTGCCTACAGACTTGGTGTAGGTATGTATGGATAGGCACTTTGTCCTTTCTACTCAATTTACTGCTATTAAGCCCCCTAGCTCTAGGTTGTAGGTGTCCTCATTTGGGGTCTACTATTTGCCTAAGGATTTGGCTTTCCTTGCTATTACGGCTCCCAAGAAGACATCAAAGATTGTTGACTCAGGGAAGGTGGAGATCCCCAAAATGGGATGGAAGAATGCGTTGCTAGGTCACAAGGTTGTTGTTTCTTTGAAAGGGGCATCTATGATCCCTTATGGAAAAGATGGGCTAGAGATATGTTTTTCAGACTTGGTGGTCGAGAATATCTTGCTTGGATTTTCTTAGTTATTGGTGGGTTGTTTTGCTACTTTTTAATCATCCATTGAGATGGTTATGAAATGGTGATCATTGAAATTGAGACTTAAGGGCTTGATCAACATCTTGATGATGTCAAGTGGCCTTTTTCTATATACTTTTGTGCCTAAGGAGGCTAAGTGTTCCATCTTGTTAGGATCTTGGAGATGAGGTAAGCATGTGTTAAGCCTAGTTTTAATTTGACAATGGACTTGCTCCATATGGTGCTAGTTTGGATAAGAATCTATGGTCTCCCACTGAAGTTTTGGGATGAGAAAATATTTAGATGGATTGGAGACTCTTTTGGCCATTTTATTAGAACTAATAGTGTTAGTTTAAATAAATCTAGACTTGTTTTTGCAAGATTTTGTGTGAATATGGCTATTAACAAAACCTTGCCCAATGTAATGATTTTGAAATCCAAATGAAGGATATGGGCTCCACCAATTGCATATTAAAATGTCATTATCTTCTACTAAAAATGCTCCTCATATGGTCATGTTTTCTTAGAGTGCCTTTTGAACCAGGAGAAGGAGAAAGGGAAGAAAAATAAGGAGAAGGTGGAAATGACAAGAATAGACAATTTAGGTGAATTCTATAACACTTCTCTTCTATTAAAGAACCAAGGAGAATTGGAAGAGAATATAGTGAACGAGAACCATCTTACTTAGGAAAAGATAGTGATGGAGGATTTCCCATTCTTTGAGTAGATAGCTAAGCTTGTCTCTTCATTGGAAAAACAAGGTGGGAAGGAGCTAGAAGAGAATCTATAAGAAGGTGAAATCCTAGAAGAGGAGATTCTAAACATGGAAAATACTCCCATAGTGACAATGGGGTTACATACTCCTTTGATGGGCCATGCCACTAGTCTAGAATATAAGGGAGTGGTTCTCCCATTTAAAGAGGTAAGGAATGTTCCTCTAGGGGTGGTCCCAAAGATTATCACAGGGGATTCAAAGGATGGATAGGGTCATGTGTTAGGTATGCTTGATGGGAGGGAGTTATATTGAAAGTTGTGGGGGGATTGTTCTTCTCAAATTAGCTCCCTTAGGATGTCTCTTCTAGTTAGTGAGGAAGTCTTATGTCCCTTAGAGTGTTAGAATACGATTAAAATAAAGACCCATGGAGTGGTTAAATTTTATGTGGGCTCATATTCTAAGATAAAAACACCTCTAGAGAAGATTTCCAAAATAAAATGAACTACAAGGGACATCGCTCAAGGTAATCAACTAACTTTGGAGGATATCTAGAGACATAGGAAATGCTGATTATTTCTTGGAACATGAGGGGTCTTAATAACCCTAGGAAATAGTATGTTATTCAACAAAATATTGATGAGCTTAAAGTGGATATCATCTTTATTTAGGAAGTTAAGCTACCTATTAAGAATTTTGAAAGTTTGGTGGCCTACATTTGGCTCAGTGCTAACTTTTCTCATAGGGAAGTGACTAGTGCTTCTAGAGGTAAATTTTTACTATGTAGGAACCTAATAAGGTAACAGGTAGAGATGTTTTCTCAAATCAATACTTCATTGTCATGGAATTTGATGATAAATCTTATAGATGGCTCTTATTTAATTTATGTTACCCGAACACTAGAGCTTGAAGGCTTTAGGTCTAGGAGGATACCTCTAGGGCTATAAGGTCCTTGTCAGTAGGTAATATTATTTATGCTGGTGAATTTAACCTTCCCCTTTATCCTTCTAAGAAGTTGGGAGGATTGGAAAGTTACTCTAATAACATGTATGATTTGAGTTACTTCCTCAAGTGGAATGATCTCCTTGATGTTGACCTCAAAGGTTCTCCTTTCACTTGGTCTAATAATAGGATGGATAATAACTTAACTCAAGTTACGGTAGAAAAAGTCTTGGTTTTGGCGGGTTGGGATATCCTCCCCTCCTCTTTTGTGCAAGCATTCCCTAGGATGATTTCTGATCACTCCATGATCCTTTTCAGATAGACCATTCATAACTATACATGTTGTAAACCCTTCAGACATTATATTATATGGCACTCACACCCCCAATTCAATGAGTGTAGTAAAAAATGGTTGAACATTAGGGTGGAAGGGATGACCATGTATAGAATAGCTAGTAAGCTTTAAAATATTAAAAGAGAGTTATGTAGTTGGAGTAAATCAAACTTTGGAGAAATCTTAAAGAAAAAAAAGGATATTGATAAAAAGCTCAAGGATTTTCAAATTACCATGGAAAATTGGGATTACTACGACAAAATTATTAGGTAAGAAAGGGATCTAGGAAATAAGTGTAGGGAGGTTATGAGGAGGGAAGAGATTTTTTGGAAACAAGTATCCTAGATCTAGTGGCTTACTAAAGGGGATAGAAAAACTACTTCTTCCATAGGTCAGCCTCTAAACACACCAAAAAAGAAACACTATTTATAAGCTACAAGATGATAATAATAGGGAGCTTTCTAAGGAAGTGGATTTGGGGAATTGGGCTTCCAAATACTTTCAAGACATTCACAATCAGACAACACTTCCTTATAACTAAAAGAAGAGAAAGGAGCTGATGAGGATCATTACCTCAAAGGTGATGCAGGTATTAATCAAGATGTGATCAAGAAGGTGGTAGATGAGGCGGTGAAAGACACTGTATTAGCCATGGGAGCCTTCAAGGCCCTACTTTGGATGGCTTCCCAGTGATATTCTTTTAGGAATTCTAGGAAACCACAAATTATGATTTAACTCATGTAGGTAGAGATTTTATCAATAAAGGAAGATTCTTGAAGGATTTTCACTAGGCTTATGTTGTCTTGGTCCAAAAAATTGGTGACCATAACAAGATGGAATATTTTTAGCCCATTAGCTTAAGTATCATGGTGTATAAAACTATTTCTAAGCTTTGTATTGATCAGTTAAAGCATCCTTTGATATGTTTATTAGCCTATCTCAAAATGGCTTTGTTCCTAGCCAATAGATATTGGATGCAATCATTACCTCTCATGAAGTCATGTACTCTATGGAGAGGACTAAGAACCTACGTATGGAAATGAAAATAGATATCTCTAAGGCTTACAAAAAATTGAGGCACAATTTATTATTTGATATTATAGCTAGTTTCAAATTTGGGGAGAAATTTATCCTTTTGATTTAAAAGATTATCAATTATGTCCAATTTGTTGTTCTCATTAATGGAACTCCTTAATAGTTTTGGAGGTCTTGGGAAAGTGGACCCCCTTACATCTACTTATTTGTCACTATTGCTAAGGTCCTTGGGAGACATTTTATGGCTAGGGTGGAAAAAGGTTAGATAAAAGGTAATAAACCTACCACTATCCTCCCTTGTAGGTTCTACAACTATTCATGGATGATACTTTTTTCTATGATATTGTTTCAATCTAATAGGCTAGGTACTTGAAGGAGCTCCTAAATAGTTATGTTGAGGCCTCACAACAACACATATCAACTTCCATAAGATTAAGATCTAATTCTTCAATGCTCATAGAGTCTTGCAAGATTATGTTATAAGAGATTTGCATTGTCAAATGGCTATTCTCCTTAACATTTACCTTGCATATTCACTCAATCATGGAAGTCACTCACCAATTTTGGAACTCAATTGTGGACACACACAAAGAAAAATAGATAGATGGAAAGAAAAGGTGCTTAGTAGTACAAGAAGATTGCAACTTCTCTTAGCCTCCTAGTAAGGTATTCCTATATACCTCTTATCCATTTTGAAAATCTCTAGAAAAATTAGGGATACAATAGAAAAAATTCAGCACACTTTTTTGTGGTCGATAATAGAGGAGAAATCAAGGATGATTCACATGGCCTAGGAGAAGGTCTATAGACACAAATCTCATCAGAGCTTAAACATTAGAAGAATTTGTAGTCTTAATTAGACACTTATGGTGAAGGTTGGCTGGAGGTTGATTCAGAATACCATAGGGTGGTGCATAATCATGGATGCTAAATATATATGAGGTTCTCCTTTCCATTATCATCTTCTAAATAATGACCCCCCAAATGAATAAAAATATGGACCAATGTTGTTAATAGAAAAAAAATTTTGAGGAAGGGAGTTAGATGGGTGATAAGGGATGGGAATAGGATCAAATTTTAGGAAGATAATTGGATTGATAACCCTATTGGTTACACTCAATATATTTTGATGAGGAACTCTTATATAAAAAGGATTGTATAGTTAAGTAAATATATCAATAACAATAAGAAATTGTGAAAACTTGATCATTTGATCTTGAACTAGAATCTTGTCTAGAGCTTCAAAGCATGATAGAAATCACCTAAATTTTAGCCTTCACTACTAAGGATTCTATTAATTGGGAATTGAATACCTAAAATATAATATTGAGCATGAGAAGTGCATGGACTACAAACATGTATGGAATCTAGGCATAATCCCAAAAAAAATATTATTTTGGTGGGAAAAACTTCATGGTATCATACTCAAGATTGAAAACCTCAAGCAAAAAGGGTTTGAATTCCTAATCTTAGTCTAATGTGCCATAGGGAGGAATACTCAATTACTCACCTCCTAATTCATTGCACTTATGCCAGGGAGGTGTGGATGGAATTTTGCATAGATTTGAGATCCATTGGGTTTCATGTAATGTTGTCGTTTCACAATGCATGTCTCATTTTCATGCAGAAAATGGGTACCCCCTAGTTTTAAAATCCCTACCTAGGCTCTTAGTCTATGATCCTAATATATTGGACCCTCCCTTGGGTTTGGGTCAAACCTTGGTCTTTGACTAGGAAGGTATAGGAAGCTGGAGATGAGAAAAAGTTAGTTTTTGGGCTCTATTATGCCTCGTGTGCACATTGCACCGCACTCTGGGGATGCATACATATGCACATGTGCATGTATGCACCCTTGGAGGGTACACACTTGTGAAGGTGCACACGTATAGGGCTATGCACTACGCATATCATTAGGGTCTATAAATAGACCCCAAGCATCCTTTTCCCTCACTTTCTCCCACCTAGCTCCTTCGACTACACCTCTATAGAGTTACCTGTGTGCTACTCAACTCATCTTTAGACTATTACAAAAAAACAAGGAAAAGGTAAGCCTCCTTAATGTGCACACATGCGTAACCATAGTAAGTGTACATGTGTGCACCTTCGTACACAAAGAATAAACCTTAAAAAACCCTAACTTGAGAACAATAAGGCCCTAAAGAGGTGTGCATATACAGATCTCCATGAGGTGCGTCTGTGTGTACCTTCACACATAAAGAAAGTGAAGACTAAGACTAAACCCCCCTACAATGCACAAGTGCACTTGTGTACACCTTGCTTAGGTGTGTAGGTACGTAACTATGCAAAATAGCCATTTCAAGGCTAAAACAACACACTAGCACACGTATAAGGGTGTGCTAGGTGAGCTAATTTGCACATCATGCCTTTTCTAGCATGGTTTAAATTTTGACCTTTTTTGACTGATTCTGACTTATCTTGATAATATTCAAAGTACCCTAGAAGTACATTTCACCTTTTGACAAATGTTTCCCTCTTTCATGTAGATTAAATGGAATCCTCATCTTCCATGGTAGAGAAGTTGACACCAAAACCAAATTAATTCAAATATCAATGAGCACCTAAAAAGTCATGATTCTAAGATGGTGACATAGAGATCAATAACATAGAGTTGGGAGACATTGACTGGAATACCTTCCTTACAATCTACAATAAACCTAAAAAAAGGCTTGTAATGATATCTATTTTAATCTGGTCTAGGCTCTTAAATTTAGCATCTCACCCCACATAAATCCAATTTTTACAACTAATAGTGACCCTAGTAGAGCACTATGTAACCAAGGAAAAGGTTGTGAAGGGTGTAATTGGAGAGATAGTCTTGGACCTCAAACTCTAAAACATTGAGAAATTGGTTCACATTCCAAGGTCAAACCAATATCTATAGATTTCATATGATGGGGGTAGAATGATGGTATAAAGATAATGATAAAGAGGAGAAGGAACTTGTACAGGCCTCATTTTTAAATGATAGGACACCTATGGGTCAAAAAGTAGGTAAGGTAGACATGATCAGAGGCTACATGAAATACAACATTAGATACTCAATTGTCCTCCTAAGAAGTGTCATGGGTCTTCCTATAATGGGTCATCTTCAAACATAGATGGTTCATTTCATTGAAACCATAAGAACCATGTTGATGCCCATTTATTGGGCCACCATTCTAAGTGATAAATTGTGTGAGAAACTAGTTGTCATTAAGTCTAATTCTCCATTCTACATGATATAATATATGGTGTATTTATTAGTAGTCATATCCACTGACTACCTAGGCCTCTACAAAAAGGGAAGCATGGAAGATGAAGATTCTTGTCCCTTTGTGGTATACCCAAAACTAGTATAAAAGAAGCTCCCATTACAAAGTGTGGAATAAAGAGTGGTTAATGATCGGTTCATCTTTGCAATTATTAGGTATATCAAAGGTGATTATGGAAAGATAATGTCAGTAGAGGCAACATCTAAAATTATAGAGATAGGTGTTGACTACATTCAATTTAAGAATTTCACATATCTTTGGATATCTAGTACTCTTGTATGCCCCAGGGTGCTCCCAAGATATCCTTCTAACAAGTTGATACACCCAGAAATAGCCTACCAACTCACTTGGTCTTATGATAGAGTAAAGAACATAAGAAGACATGGGTTTGGTCTATTAAAATAGGTGCACTCAAGCTGAAGAAGAAACAAGACATCACCACCTTCTACTCTAAATGGGATCAACACCCCTTGGAAGAATACAACTCACCATTCCCATTTTTTGATAATATTGGGATGGTGTAGCATTCGGATGGTGTAGTCAAGTGTGTAGCATTTGGAAGAGGGTCCCATAGGTTCTAGAGATCATCCCAAAGGTTGAGGATGAAGAAGAAGGGGAATAGATAGAGTTTGTCCCCTTAAGAAAAAAAACACACTTGACTAAAGCTATAGAAGAAGAGAGGAGAACATATATAGAAGAAGAGTAAAGCTATAGAAGAAGAGAGGAGAAAAGCTCTACTTAGACACCTCCATCTTCTCTAAAAGAGCCTATCCAAGTATCAACTAGAAAAGATGAACATCAGAAGTAGATAATAGAGATGGAGAGTGAAGGAGTTGATGTCTTTGACCTCTTAGACTTTTGCTTTATGCTAGGGGACATTAAGATGGCACGAGAAAATATTAGAGATACTTCCATTAGAGAGCCTTTAGGAGAGGATTGAAATAAATTGCCTCCGCTACCTTGAGGACCTCTAGGAATTCTACCACCACCATTGTAGGACATGGCTTTTTTGGACAAAGGGGCAGTGAATTCATTTCCTCCACTCATTCAAATAGAAAAAAAGAACATGTAATGGAGGAGAAGGATGAATGCCAAAAAGTTTGAGCTGATTAAGTGTCCAAGGAAGGATAAATATTAGAAGAAAATCAACAAACTCCTTAAGATACAAAGGCTTGTCCTTAACCCAACAGAGTACAAAGAATCCTTCTAAAGATCTTCCTCGACAAGAGAAGACTCTAGAAATAAGTGATAAGGGAAAGGAACCTATTGTATAAACAACCTCTTTAGCTAAGTATATTTCACCCATGGGTGCCACACCAGCATAGCTAAAGAGGGAGGTTATGTTTTGACAAAAAATAGAGCTAGGTCTAACAACAAAGAAAGGAATGAAAGAACTGATTAAAGTAGTGAAGATTATTGAGCCACCTAAGGGTGATGCAAGAACACTCTCCTTCATAATGAAGAACCAAGATCAAGACCTTCTTGCACATATTAATATCCCTCTTCCTAATGTGGACACTAAAGAAGTGACTTTGAAAGATTACCAAATCAAGAAGGTCATGTTGGGAAGGCCCATAGTGTACAAAACCAAAGTGATGATCTCTCTCAAAGAATCCAAAGATCACTCTTGGAGTGGCACTAGGAAGATAAGGAGTAGGAACATAGTTGGACACTTTAATGGAAGCATGTTAGCAATGGTGTGATAGTTTTGAAGAGGAAATAAAATGCCAACATGTTGGTTTCCATAGTGGACCATGATTTTGGGCCGATGGATGAAGTACAAACATGAGTCAAGGATGTGAAAGCATTTAGATCAATAAAAGGTCAAAGGTACAAGATGTTAATGGAGGTACATGTTGTAGATGAGATAGATAAGCTCAATGACTGGATTGAGAAAATATCAATAGGTAATAAAGTAATGGAGGGATTGCATGAAGAGATCCAATGTATAAGAGAGGACATAAGAAAAGAATTCAAAATCAAAGAAGCACTATTGGAACTAGAAACCAAGCTTGAAGATTTTGCAAATACAAGGATATAAGTTAATAATTATTGGCAAGTAGTGAAGAATAAGTATGAGGCTTTAGATTTACTAGAGGCTAGCCAAATGGCTAAGATGATAGATAAGTTCAAGAATAAACATCTAGACATGATTTTTCTCTAAAGGGGAAGAAAACCCAAATGTTGGAAATTCAGTTTTGACACTTAGAAGATTTTTTTGATTTTTGAAACCTATCACTAAGGTTCATAGCTGTGCAAGTGTTCTTTTCACAGAGGTGCATTGGCAGTTATTTGTCAATTACTAATTTAGAGCATTACATGCACTAAAAACACATTTTGAATGAATTACAACTACAAAAAACTCTTAGAGAAGACCAAGCTTCCATTTTTAGAGATTCTAGAGACTTCCAAATCATCTCACAACTTCCTTCTTCTTTTATTCTTATTTTTTCATTCTTTTATGTCATGTAAAGGCTCATGCACCCATTAATTGATATAAACAAGGGTGGAGACCTACTTAGCACTATTTAGAGAGTTAATTTCTATATAATTATATTTGTTTTATTAGTTTTTAGCACAAGTTTGCATTTTAAAATATCTCACTCCCAACACAAAGGGAGGAGATGCTTTCTTATAAATACATGGATGTAATATGTACTCTAGGCCATTATTTTGACACAATAATATATTGTATTGGTGCTTTCATTCTAAGTATGGTTATTCTTGTTAGAGTGTGTTATTTTTGTGAATTCATGTTCATTAATAATAATGGAGCCAATGATTTTATTATGCTATTTTTTATTGTGTGTTCCTTTAGTTCTAGTTTTTTCCTTGTATCAATGAATTTCATTATTGTGATGAATTGGAGAAAGGATCACCTATTGTTCTTGTACACTGTCTTATCTCACATGAACAAAATTTTTGTGGCCTTGTGATTTGATGAGACATGAAACATCTTTTAGTTTATATTGAATCCCCATCAACGATTGCATCACTAGAGTTGAGGAAGCATTGCTCATAATTTCATTGGTTTCCTACTTGATCATGTTGATAATTTCGTTCATAGATGTGTTTTTACTTTGGTTTTTGTCCATTAAGAATTTCCCTTTCAAGTTATTTGCTTTAATATCTCATTATGCTATCTTTGTTATTTTATTTTATAACACTTGGTTAAAATTGGAATTCATATAATTGCATTGGTAGACTACATTCATCATAAGAAAAAACATACAAAAAATATGTCTTTTGTGGTTACACTTTTAAAAAACAATAGATTGTCCAAGATTGGTTTAAACCAAAAAAGGTCTCCTCATGAACATACACATTTATCTTTAATTGAGAAAAATCAGCAAGGTTCTAAAACCCTCTTGTACCTTGGAGTCAGTCCTTGATTGAATTTTCAAAGGATTTCCTCAAAACATTTGGATAAGAAAAATAAGACACTATTTGAATATTCTGTAATTTTTGAAAGTTTAGAAAATTTTCCATCCAACTGTGTAGGCACACATTTTGAAGAGATGCACTTTTCATAGGTGTTCTTCCTAGAGGTGCACTTTTCTAGAATCAATATAAATTTGAAGATCCCGATCCACCATCTCCATTTTAGCAAGCTTTATGGTGTTCACCTACTAGACATAAGTTCTTAGAACTCAATCACTTCCATAGGATTCACAATGATAAAGGATTACCAAGAATTATACCACTTCCATTCCAAATTTCATCATCCTCTTTAATTCCACCTCTGAACCTACCTCCATTGATGACCTTTTTTATAAATGCAGTAGATTAACCAATCATCTTGTAAGGTGCACTTAATGACCTTCCCAAGAATCTTGAAAACTTTTGCCCAAGTTTTATCTATGATGAGACATGAATAGGTGAGGATCACATTAAGGTCTTCAAAGAATTATTCAACTAAAAATATATCTAAGAAGAGAAAGTGGTCCTTCATTTATTCCCATACACTTTAGGAGAAGTTTCCTTCAACTAGTATGTTAATTTACCACCAAGGTATATCCATAATTGGGTAGCCTTTGAAAATTTATTCCTAGACACCCTACATTATACTAGTTGAAGCTACAATCTAGATTTATCTTAATTATATGGACCATGTCATTACTATCTTGCTATAGAGACTACCTATGGCAGACATTGATACATTAGAAAAAGTCTTCATAGAAGTAGTTATATTTACTAAAAAAACCAATCCTATTAAAGGACGGTTGATAGTTCTAGCTCAAGCTTGTACAACAGTACCAACATACCCTGCTGGAGTTCATGTGATGCCTAGTTAGTTCATTCTAATGAATCCAAATCCACTACAATAGGAACCAACTATACCCATTCAAGCCAAAACCTACCCAAGATATGAACCTCCAAAATCTACTTTCTTTGAGCAAAAGGCAACAACATCTGTTGAAGTAAAAAATAATGTTGTAGTTGAAATTGGCCAAATGAAGAACACTATGTCTCAAATTACCAATGAACTAACCCATTTGAGTTTGTCACAAGGGAAGATCAACAAATTTTAGAGAAATAAGGTAGGACCTTACAACAACAATAATTATGGTTAGAATTACAACAAGAATATTAGTGGAGATAACAATGCACAAAAGAATTTCAATCCTCTAGATCACAACAATGGTTTCCAAAGACAAAATCAACAATGTAATACCCATTGAAATAATGGATGTATCCCTGCAGATAACAACAAAAATGCTGAATTTGTAGACATCGATCAATTTGATAGTAATCAAAATATACCTAATAATGGTAGCTCATATTTCAATGAAAAACAAGATGTGACCCATAATTTACAAGGTAATAATAATGAGCACCCTATGTAGTTCAATACTATGGTATTAGAATCTTATGATTATCCATAGAATCCTAAAATGGAAGAACAAATCAATGGAGAATTTACTTTTCCATTTAGTCAAGAATCTGATCCTCAACAAAAAGAGGAGTTTTCTTTTTAAAATGATAATCAAAATATTTACAATTTGTAGAATTGAAAAGAACCCTTGACTAATGGGGTTCCTCCTACATTAAAATCAACACCTCTAGATCTAAGGGCTAATAACAATCTAGTTCCTACATGAGCACCCTATTTTGAATAACAAAATCAAAACCAAGGAAACATACATAGGATACTAAAGAATTATACATGGTCGACTGAAAAGTATAGTATAGTTGAAGATCTAAAAGGGAAAAAGGAAAATATATACTTGTTTGATATGTTAAAAAATTCTCCTAATCAAAGAGAGGCAATCATAAAGACTCTTGATCATACAAAGGAAATTCCTACTATAGTCCACCAAAAGATAGTATCATAACAAGTTAAAACTTTCGAAGCTATGCTAACCATGTATAAAGATAAGGTAGAAGTGCCTCATTTCCTACTCAGTATCATAATTTTTGGAAGAAACCTTCACAATTGTCTCATAGATTCAAGAGCTTCTTGTTACATCATGCTACTTTCAATAGCTCAACGGTGGGAGTCACTCCACAACCTACCAATCAAATTTTTATTTAGCTTGACAAAACACAAGTAAAAGTTAATGGAGTATTGAAAAATGTTTGAATACAATTGACTACAAACCCCATAATTCAAGATATCATAGATATGCATGTGGTGGAGATTCTAGAAACATATGGCTTGTTACTGAGTAGAGAATGGATAAAATTTGTGAGGATGATTTTCAATTGATTTTACTCAACTATGGTTACTGTTGAAGGGATTGACTAATAAAATCAAGCTTGAAACTAAGCCAAAACCAAAAACAATGATCATAGAATACAAAGCACCAAATGAGGTAGAATTTTTTCAATCAGATTTACTTTCTTACAAGGTGATGGTTATTGACATAACTTTAGCCAACAAACCAAACAATCTGTATAAAGAATCCATAGATTTTACTCCAAGAGAAGAGGTTTTGATTTAGTTCATAGACAAGATGGTTGCAAATTTACAATTCTTAGGTGAAGAAATAGACCTAGATGCTCTGCTCCTCCCATGATTTTGCAAGTTCCACAAAGCGAGTCATTTAGAAATTGAGTGGTCACATTGCCAAGAAGTGGTTGCTTGGGTATTAACTTAGATGATGTACCTAGAAGATGGTCAAACTCCAAGTGATATAAAAAAGGAAAATTGAAGTCCCACATGCATATATGAAGCCATGAAAAATAATGAAGAGGAAAAGATAGATCTTAATGCATCATATAGTGACACCTCTTTAGATGGTTTGGGTTGATCTTGTCCTCCACTAGGGATCATTAAAGTCCTAAGGAGAAGACATTTTGTAAAAGGTCAAGGCTAGACCTTGGTAGTTGTTCATTCAAAACTACAAATTAATAAAATCATAGAGTTAATTAGGGAGATTAAAGATCAACAAGAGAAACATACAACCCTTATATCAAAGGTAAACAATGGATACTCTCTATGTCCACCATGTGAAAGATTCCAATGGATCCTAAAGAAATAGTTCTTCAAAGTTCAAGTGAAAGAAAAACTTCAAACAAACAAACACAAGTCAAAAAAGCCCAAAGAAAAACCAATTTGGACACTCGGGTTTGATGACTCTAAATGAAAATTAGGAGCTAGTGTTGGTATTAAATAGATGAATCCCAAAGGCAAGTCTTTTTATGTTGTATATCATTTATAGCTTATATGTACTAAAAATGTTATAGAATATGAAGCCTTAATTTGTGGAATTCTCTTCACATTATAGAAAGATGTCAAAGCTCTTGTAATCAAAGGAGGCTCTCAATTAGTTATTAGATAGGTTAAATTGATCTACTCTTGCAATGATAAAATACTACTTTCTTACTGGAAAGAGTTTGGGACTTGATGGAATATTTTAGGGCCCTAAACATAAGGTCCATTCCAAGAAAGAAAAATATGGTATCTAAAGCCCTTGCAATTTCAGCTAGTGCATTATAGCCTATTGAAAGAACAAAACTAAAATGGTTTCTAGTAGAATTGGTTTCCTCTCCATCTATTCCAGATAACATTACAAACTTCTAAGGTCTCCAAGATGACCAATATATTCTCGAGTTCATTATGTGCAATGTTCTTTTCAAGCGACAAGTTATTGATTATTAGAGTAACTAGATAGTTTCTAATTAACTCTAGTCTACTAAAGCTAAACTTTAGGCATATATTAATTAATTATTAGTATGCAACCTAGGTTAAACATTTTTTGGGTTTTGATCTCCTTTATAAGGATGATCTCTCTTTGTAATTATTATTGATTCACTTTTGATAATAGCAATTTCTCTTTTTGCTCATCAAGAATGTCTCATCTATGGATCTAACAATTTCAGCCTTGATAGCCTAGGTGTTTGCATCTAGGAGATTCTTGGGAGTTGTGGGGTTGATCTTTCATCAACTTCAACATGGTATCAATGCTCTAGATCTTCATGTCCATGTTTAGTTCATGAGAGATTTGGTATCAATTTTGAGATCTATGGCTTTTAGAGGATTTTGTATTGGATCTAGGGAGGAACTATTGTCTGCACAAATGAACATCATTATCGAGCTTAGAGTGCTTAAAAAACCCTATTTCCATATAAAATATATCTAGTTTGGATGCTATTGAAATTTGAGGAAATTTTTTTGTACCTACGACATTTTTCCCTAGGCACACAAAATGAGGTGGCAATTTTTTCATTTTTAATCAAAAATTGAAGAGGAGGCAATATTATGTATCAAAAAGTTTTTAAATATTTAATTTTTTTGATCATATTCATGCCTTATACTTAAGTGGAAGGTGCAATTTTTTGGAAGGTGTGGGACAAAAGCCTCACCTCATACCCTTGCCTTGGGCTTTGTCTACACACATGTGTTTGTGTGGCATATTTTGTGGAGCACACTTGGACCTCCACATTATTTATTAAAGATACTTGCACCTTTTTTTTCTCTACAACATAAATCCCTTCATTCTCTACCTTGGAACTAGCAAAAGAGGGAACAAATTTCCTTTGAACACATGTGTTGGGTGGCATTTTTTGATGTCTCCTCATTTCAATGGTAACTATGCATAATGGTTATGGGTCATTCATTGTTCAAGTAGGAATTTTTTTGGAGAAAACATCATCCTTGGGAGTTGGAATTTTTTTGAGCATTATTTGGTGGTTATCAGAATATCTTGGTGGCTACCTCTTCCATAAGTTTAGGCATTGTTTTTTGGGAGATTTTATACCAAATCAACACCTTTAATTTTGGGTGGCATGTTTTTGGGTTGGATTGGCGTCATTGGTCAGTGATGTGTCCAATATTGTTGATGAAGAAGAAATTTTAAGCAACATGGATTTTTTACTTGGTGATGATTGAAATTTTCATCGCTTGCTTCATGCCTTGTTTGGGGGCTTCTTCATTGTTCTACTTGCATTGACTTGGAGATCTCTACAATTTTGAAGTTGTGTTCTTGTTCTTCAACAAGATTGTTGGAGGATGGCTGATTGGAGCTTTTGTCCTTATGTTTTGCTAGTGCATTTTGCTATAGGATGGTGATTTTTGACTATGCTTTGTTGTAAGTACTATTGCTCTGACTATTGGTTCTAGTGGTTCATGCTAATGATGGTGCATACCATTGTTACTACTTCTAATGCTAGTGCTATAGTTGTTTCTTGCATAGTGCCTATGCCCACCAACCCCTATGGCATGTCCATTCCTTTGCAACATGTGGCTTTGTGAATTTCATTTTTCAAGTCAACCACCTAGCGAGTTTTTTTGTAACCTCTACCTACCTTAGCATATTGGCATGATTTGTAGTGAGAGGTGTAATCAAGTTCCCTACTCTTCCTTTGATCTCCTTGCATTGGGTTTTTACCTTTGATTTTTGGAGAGGGCCATATGTTTGGAGGCCATGTAGGATCCAACACAACTTCAACTATTTTTAGGAGATTAACATTGATATGGTGGAGTTTCACATTTTTTCTCTCTACCACCTATGCATGCGGCATTTTTTTGACATTGATTTATGAGGAACTATGATGATTTTGGATTATTGTAATGGGTGAGTTCAATATTGATCTACCCACCTCAAATTTGTGTCTTTAAGAAGCACATGGTTTGCAAGGTTTCTTTACTTGAACTTCTTTTACAATGTTTCTCCCATTCACATGCCCTTTTGTTGGTAGTGCTTCATGGGTCTACAAGTTGTTGAGATTGAGGAATTTTTTTAAAGAAGATTGTGGAGAATAGATTGATATGATAAATATGCTTTAATCATTGTTTTGTCACTGATCTCAAACTTGCTAATTGCTGGTAAGATAACTACTTATATGATTTAAGTACTATCACTTATTTGATTGATGATGAGGATTTTACCAAAAGATGTATCAATAAAACCTAGAGGAAAGGTTGAGTTATGATATACAAAGGAGTACAAGAATCAATTAAGATAGTGACAACATTATGTATTGATAATCTACTTAAGGTTACAAAGGATGGTTATACTAAGCAAGTATAGGAGAAGAAGTTAAACAAATTTTTTCTACCAAGCTTGACTGAGTGGATAGTAGGTGCCGAGAAAAGTCAGTGCAAGCTAAGCAAAAAATTAGTTGGAGCCAAGCAAAATTCTATTCTAGTGTATGCCAAGCAAAATAGTGGATGCCAAGTAAAGTTTAGTTGATGCCGAGCAAACATTTTGAGGATAAAAGTGACTATTTGTGAGTTTTAGAGTAGTTGACCACTATAAAAAGAGCCCCCCATGAATGTATGACTGATTTTAATTATAGATTTCAAAAGACATGGGATAGAATACCTACTCCAGTGAAGCCTACCCCTAGTAATGCCTTCTTGCATTATCTTAGAGCTTTTAACAGTGATATTGCCACCACAATCCAAACTATGGGAGGAGATACCTTGCCTAATGCTTATGACATAGCAATAAGGGAAGAAAATATATTGATAGAAGGAGATAAACTAGCTCCAAGGCCTCCTATGCCTTTCTTCCCTAATGTTCAAAATCATCAACCAATAATGGCTCCCCTTCCCACAACTTCTACATCTCAATCCCTTGTCCCAGTCCCCCAAGCTTCCACGTATTCAAATGGGATAGATGAAATCAAAGAGATGATGTAATCTCTAATGCAGAACATGGAAAAAAGAGAGAAGAACCTTGATAAAAAGTTGCAAGATTATGGGAATAAATTAGAAGATCAAGGAAAGAAGCTAGAGGATAACTCCTCTATGATGCAAAAAGTGAGCAACAAGGTGGTGACTTTAGAAAGATAGCAAGCTCAAGGTAGTAAACCTCATCAATTGCAATATCAAACCCCAAGCGGTGGTAGGCCTCCAAATCCTAATCATTGGAACAATTCTTTTGATCAGAGTAGGCAGGGTGGCCATGCTTCAACCTCAAATGTAAACCAAAGTAGTTCCATAGTCCCTCAAAAAAATATGGTTCAAGATCAAGATTTTTGTCCCTCCTACAATTACTCCTATGCCTATTGCATGTGTCAGAAGGCTAAATCTTTTATGGCCTTGACAGTCCAAGAACCTGTAGCAAAACAATCATACAAGGAGGGCCAATTTAAGGATGCCTCAAATATGCAAAGACAGGGTGATTGCTCTTTTATGAATCATCAGATGGAGGAGCATTGTAATGTAAACTAGGATTCCATTACTCATAATAATAGAAGCAAAAGAAGAGCTATGGAAGATGCTATCCCTCCTTCTCCTAATTAGGCCTCAACTTCAAGTGCAATGCCTCATGAGCAAACAATAAATGAGCAATCAAATTTTTTTCAGCAGCAAAGGCAAAATCATGGCAGAAAGGATACAAGTGATCCTCAGGTTGTTCCATCTCAACCTCATACAATTGTAGCTCCCAAGGCTTCTACTAAAATGCCTACTATGCCACTCAACATGGTAGAGCAAATGAAGAAGATAAATGTGAATATCTCTATGTGGGATGCTATTGCTACTATACCTATGCAAAAAAGGTTGCTGCAACAAGAATTGGAAAGAATTGAACCAAAGGATCAGACACCTAGTATGGAAAGTGCCACAAGCCTAGTACAACCATCAAGGGAAGTAGAAACAAGTAAAAATGTTAGACCTCCTCCATTCTATGTTTCTCTAATTATACAGGGCAAGCTAGTCCATAATTGCATGATTGATTTAGGGGCTAGCAATTTAGTAATGCCTAGGTGTGTTGCTAATGCTTTAGGAATGAAATATGAGCCCACTATTAGGGATGTATTATAGTTGGATGGTAGTACTGTCAAGACTGTAAGAATCCTTAGGAATGTGGATATGGCCTTACATGCATGCCTTGGTTGTACTGTAACCCAAGATATCTCTATTGCTGAGGTCAAGCCATAATTTTCCATCTGTCTGTCAAGAGATTTTACTGCACAAATAGGTGGTTACATATCTTCTAATTGGTCATTTATGTTTTTTAAAATGAGATATGGAGCCAATGCTTCAATTAGAGCAGAGCCTCAAGCCCTCCATCATACTAAAATCTACACCCCTAATTCCATCAACATGAATAGCCCTATTCTAGAGATGGATGAGAATGACATAGTGAATGAGCCCACCACTGCCCTGGCAGAGATACCTAATTTTTTCTTGGATGAATGGGGTAATGCATATAAATTTGACCCTATGTTAGAAATCCTTGAAATAGGTCTCAGTACATATTGTATATTGGAAAAAGATGCTTTAGTTCCCAATCTTGTGGGTGCTAAAGAAGATATGAGTGGGATATGGAGTATGTACTTTGATGGATCAAGGAATAAGAATGGGTCAGGAGCTGGTGTGATGTTGATTTCTCCTGCACAAGTAAGGTACTACTTCTCCTTTAGGCTCCAATTTAGTTGCACTAATAATGTAGCCGAGTATGAATCTTTGATTCAAGGTCTCCTACTTGCTCGAAAAAGAGAAATTCAGGCCTTAAGGTTGTATGGAGACAGTGAGTTGGTGGTTAATCAAGTGAGAAATCAGAATACCACCAAGAATGGTTTGCTCAAGTCTTATAAAAATAGGGTATGGGATCTACTTGAAGGTTTTAATGCATTTAATATTCAAAGCATCCCTAGAAAATAAAATAGACATGCTGATAGACTTGTAGCAATAGGTGCATCTTATGATGTGCCAGGGAATCTTGAGGAGGAGAAGAAGCAACAAATTAGAGTGGTAGTAAGTCTTGCTATCCCTGATAATAACATCCATTGGCAAGTGTTTGAGTCTAATGAGAAAATTGTGAGCTTCTTACAGAATGAGGTAGAATTTTGAGAGAGCAATCAGTCAACACTGTAGGATCAGTATGGTGATTAGATCATTCATCTCAGTTCTAAAAAATTTCCTAAGGGTCTCATTACCTTAGAAAGTGTTTTCAATCCTGATGGCCAAGCAAGAGGTAGGGCCATGAACCTAGCTACTGATGAAGATGATCATATTCTAGCCATGGTTTCTGATGGAAAGTCCTTAAACATGGGGAAGGTATGTTGTAAAATTGAGCAAGAAAATTTTATTCATCTATTTCAAAAATTTAATGATATATTTGCCTAGACATATGGTGACTTAAAGGGTTTTGACCCAAGGTTATTTTAGTATACTATAGATTTAGTTGATGATGTAAAACCAGTAAGACAAAAATAGAGGCTAGTGAATCCTAAAATTGAACCCTTAATGAGAAAGGAGCTATCCAAGTTGATTGAGGCCAATATAATTTTTTCCATCAAACACTCATCATGGGTAGCAAACCTTGTTGCTGTTAGGAAAAAGAATGGGGAAATTAGATTGTGTGTGGACTTTAGGGACCTTAACCAAGCTTCCCTTAAAGATCACCATTCTCTCCCTTCTATGGAGCAAATTTTGTCCAAGGTCAGTGGTTCAAAAAGATTTTCATTTCTTGATGGATTTTCTGGCTACAATCAAGTGATGGTTAAGGAGTCTGATAGATACAAGACTACATTTACCACCAAATGGGGTACCTATGCTTATTATAAAATTCCATTTGGGATAACCAATGTAGGTGCTAAATTTTAGAAGGCAATGGAGGTGGCCTTCAATAATTTGATTGACAAGTTTGTTTTGGTTTACCTTGATGATATCACTCTATATTCAAAAAATGTAGAGGATCATTTTGATCATCTCAGACAAGTATTCTTAAGTTGTAGAGAGTTTGGGGTATCCCTTAACCCAAGAAAGTGTGTCTTTGCTACTAATCAAGGAAAATTATTAGGACACATTGTATCTAAGGATGGCTTAACCATTGATCTAGAGAGAACAAGAGCAATACTTTCCCTTCCCCTTCCTAAACATAAGAAAGGGCTGCAAAGTTTCCTAGGTAGGATAAATTTTGTGAGAAGATTTATTCCAAACCTTGCTACTATGGTGAAACCTCTTACAACTATGCTCAAGAAAGGTATGGTCTTTGCATGGACCAATGAAGGGAATGAAAGTTTTGAAGAGATCAAGACAACCATAGCCTCAACCCATACTCTCATGAATCCAAATTTTGAGAAGGACTTCATTCTTTATACCTTAGTTGGTGAATCAAGTATTTCTGATGTCCTGACTCAAGCAAATGATAGGAATGAAGAGCAGCCCATAGCCTTCTTTAGTGAAGGGCTTAAGGAGTATGAAGATAATTACAACTACGTAGAAAAGCAAGCCCTTGTAGTCATTAGAGCTTTGAAGAAATTTAGACACCTCTTGTCTCATAATAAGATTCATTTGTTAGTACCCCATGCTAGTGTCAAGGAGTTCCTTTTAAGCAAGGATATTAGTGAGAAAAGAGTTGGCTAGATTACAAAGGTAGTGGAATATGATGTTGACATTCAGATTACCAAGTTGGTAAGAGGGAAAGGATTGTGTAAATAGATGTTATCATCTCAGGAACCTGATGAGGAAGCTGCTATGATACTGAAAGAGCAACAAGAGGTGAGAAATAGCAACCCAAGGAATTGGATGGATGATATGAAGAATTTCTTATTAGGGAATGGATACCCTCAAGGATTAGATAAAGCTAAGAGGAGACAATATAGATTACAGTCAATTCCTTATGTCATAGTTGATGGTATCCTTTTCAAAAAAGATTTTAATGGAGCCCTATTAAGATGCCTTGATAAAGACCAGGCTGAAAGAACGATCAAAGATGCCATCTCTATTTCACGATTGTCATAAGTATGTGAGGAAGTGTGAAAAATGTGCCTTCTTCTCTAGCAAACAAAAACTTACAGCTCTTCCCCTTCATCCTATTCAGGTGGACCAGCCTTTTTCTCAATGGAGATTGGATTTCATAGGCCCCATTAATCCTCTATCTTGTTCAGGTCACAAATGGATTTTAGTTGCTACAAATTACTTCACTAGATGGACAGAGGTAGTTGCATTGAAGGATGCCACTAAATCTTTAGTTGTTGAGTTCCTTGATGGAATTGTGACCAGGTTTGGTGCCCCTTTGACTATTATTTTGTACAATGCAAAATCTTTTGTAGGAGCTCAAATTTGTGCATGGGCAGTGGATCATAATATCTATTTGAGCACATCCTCAAATTATTACCCCTAGGGTAATGGTTTGGTTGAGTCCTCCAATAAGAACCTAATCAGGATTATGAAAAGGACAATAGAGGATAACTAGAGATCATTAGGGAATTCACCATTTGTGTTGCTATATGGCATAGAAGCAAGGCTTTCAATTTCATTGGAATTTCCATCCCTAGAACTAGCTCATCAGCTGGAGTTGATTGAAGATGATGCCATGATAGTGAGAATGGCAGAGCTGATGGAGCTGGAAGAAAAGAGAAATATAGCTATGCAGACCCTAGAGACACACTAGCAACAAGTAAAGAGGAGTTTTGACAAAAAGGCTAGGGTCTGGATCTTCAGGGAGGGAGATTTGGTTCTAAAATGGGATGCAAATAGGGAAAAACCAGGGAGGCACTCAAAATTTGACACATGGTGGAGTGGTCCCTACCTGATTGAAAGTTGTAAACAGGCTAATGCTTTCCAGTTAAGCAATCCTAATGGTGAGATTTTGCAAATCCCTCTCAATGGGATTTATCTCAAGCCATGTTTCTAATAGGGTTTGAGATTCCATGTACATAGTTAGCTTAGTTTTTATTCTAGTTCTTTCCAGTTTTCCAAGAACTACATGAGCACAGGATTGTCTCTATGAGATAACAAGTTTTGAAATTTTGAAGGTTGTAGAGAGTTTTGATTTCTGGTTCCAGTTGCAGAAACAAAGATATTTTTCAATATTTTTCTATTGCCATAGAGGTGGGGTTAGGGTTTCATGGTACACTGATTCATATTTTCCATGACTCTGTAGCCCAATGGATGCTTTAGGCGATTGGTCTTACGCATACCTAGCTTGCGTCCCCTATGAGTCCCTAAAAATGTTATCCATTTTGCGCCCCCCCCCCCGCGCAAAAAGTTTGAATTTTGAATGTTTCCCCATCTAACGGCTACTAGCCAAATTATGATATTTTAATGCCCAAGTTATTTTAATGTTTTGCCTTGCCAGCATGAAACTTTCCTTGCCTTCAAATCTTCCCAAATTGATGGTCGACGCATCCCCGCATTATCAAGATGCAAGATGTTTAAATAATGTGGGAATCACCCTTTCTAATGCATGGATAGGTGACATCACATGGGGTCTTCGCCAAGTTTCAATGCACAAGTTTATGGTCATCGTCAAATCGAGGTAGATCTATGGCAGGCATTATGTCGCTATGAAGAGTTGCACATTGGATACCCATTGTGACATAGCGCCTTTGAACCATGTGTCAAGTGGGTCCCTCTTTGTCTGGTTGTTTCTTTAGTGCCAGTTTTGGATAAATCAACTTAGAGCGCTATGGCGCTATCGAAAAATTTTCTTTCCTGACTGTTAGTGACATAGTGCCTAGACAGAAAATGACATTATGGCTCATCCTCTATGGTAGATTTTTAGGTGAATCAGTGTATGATAGGAAGCATCTCATTGGTCAGTCTAGCTGACTTGGCTTACTATCCTATAGATCTCTAAGCACCATCTGATGTAGGCTGATCTATAGTTCCCCACTTCCATGCATTATCAAGATGCAAGATGTTTAAAAAATGTAGGAAAGACTTTTTGTGATACATGGTAGGTGGGTCTATATTTATTTTGTGGGTTACAAGTTGGACAGGGTGGTTGACTGAGCTAGCAATTCTATTGGTGCTCACTTCCTCGCATTCTGAGCTTTGTCAGACCTTCATACAATGTGGGGAAGCAGGCTATTGATGTGTGTCCCAGGTGATGTCACAGTGGATGATTGTGTAGGTTTAGAAAGTACAAATTTTGATCATCATCAGATCTTCAAGGATCAAGGGCTAGTGCTTCCCTGCATTATCAAGATGCAAGGAGATTAAATATTGCGAGAAAGCGAGTAGCCACCACATGTCTCTATGGGACCAATTTCTTTGTGAATCACCAGTTAGATGCCATGTGCTACCAAGTGTGGTACAGATTGCTGAGGTGATGCTAAACATGATGGGCCATGAGCAAGAACAAGCATGATAATATGGCGAGTCTCCACAATCGCTAGATTTTAGAAAGATCAATGGTTGGCATTATCACTCTATTGAAAGTTGCTCATTTTTTACCATAGTGCCATAGTGCCCTTTCACCACATGGATCAATGGGGCTAAGTTTTATAAAGCTATAAGGATGGTACCTATTCAGGCTGAGTCAGATGCTAGGTTGTGTTCGATGTGCTGATATTGTTTCGTGGGCCCAAAAGTTTATAGGCAAAATGCAGGATATGGTGAGTCTTCATGATCATTAGATTAAAGAAGATCCACAATAGCTGCTATCTCGCTATGGAAAACTATGAGAACATTACACATAGTGACATAGTACCTTGGTGACACATGTCTTTGTAGGCCTAGTTAGGGTTGATAGTTAAGGGCTAGCAGTTATGTTGTAAGCTGTTGTAGTCAGGGTTTAAGAGGTTGGCAGAGTTAGTAAGGAAAGACATGGTCAACTCGAGGAAACTTAGCTAGGTGGAAAAATGAAATAAATTGCTTGGTCCACATGGCTCATCCTAATGCCAAGGTTATGTTGACTTGTTGATCATTCTAATTCACGAGCCAAGAACAGGGGAAAGCTAAGATTTTACATGAATCTAATCTTCATGATTGATTCCAACCACCAAGAAATGAATGCTAATCAAGGAAGAACACTCCCCCCTTTGATACAATATATCTACCTAGTCATAGTGCTTTAATGGCACCATTTTTTTCCTCTCAAGGCACTTTTTTGCAGCAAAGATGAGATTTTCTTCAGATCCCTATGATTGTCCTTGGCAGAGCCTTGATGGTGGTGGTTGCAAGATAGTTTTGGATGGAAAATCTCAGTTATGCTTGAACTATAAAGGAAGATTTTGTAAATTTTGTAAAGGTCGATCTTTCTTTGACTTTTCTCTACTTTTGCTCTGTAATTTTAGTGTAAAATTTCCTTTTGCCTTTGAACTAAATGATATTCTACCTTATCTCCTTTAGCAATTGGTGTGAAAGTGCAAGAACTCTTTGCCTCTCACTGATGTTTTGTGGAGATTTTTGATCTACATGATTGTATATGTTTCAATCTATAAATGATAATATAAGTGAATATCCCTTTCCTTGTGTCATTCATCTTGGCCTACTGATCTGCATGTGGTTTTTAGATTAAAGCAAGTCTAAATGTTTATATCCTTAGTTTCATTCTAGTTCAACAGTGCATATATGGGCAGAGAATGGTTTGAACACTCTATTTTGGTGCATCACCTCTTTAGACTAGACTAGGTAGATTTTCTTTCATGCTCCCTTTCTCCCTTTTCCTCTCCAAGAGTAGTTAGGTGCATCCTGATAGTAAGAGGAAGCCATCCTTCTCTAGAGACTCAAACTCATAGTTTAAGTCCCACAGCTTGGAGGTTGTTTCCATGTTTCACTAGATTGTCGTCACAAATAGGCTTTGGACAAGGGTGCAAACCTAAGTGACAACAATAAATTTCTATCATGGAAAAGTTTGATGAAGCTACAACTTGGAGGACTTGGAGATCATGCACAATATACCATCACTACTGAGCATGTAGATCCTACTAGAACCCTAACTACCTAAGATATGAAAAAGAAGAAAGATAGCCTCTACCCTAAGTTATGCTGAATTTGATAATATCAAATGTCTTGACACTACAAAGAAAATATGGGATACTTTATATACCATCTATGGATGAGACACTAATTTTTTGAGAGCAAAGCTAAAAGTCATATAGGTAAGTTTGATGATATGAGAATGAAAGAAGGTGAAAATATTGCTCAATATGTTGGGATGATAAAAGAAGTTGTTAATACAATAAGAGGAGCTACTAGAACAATAGATGATGATACTATACTAAGAAATTTTTTAAGAACACTACTACCATATATGCTATTAGAGTTTCTACAATTCAAGAAATAAGATGTATACTAGGTAATAATTTATCACTTGAAGGTCTGGTAGGTAGACTCATTGTTTTTGATCTATCTAACTTTGATAATTACAAACCTAAATAATTTCAATCTGATTTCAAAGATAAGGTGTCATTGAAGGAACCTAATGATAAGAAGAAAAAAATAAAGATAACATATGTGTCTAGTGACAATGATACAAATGAGGAGGATGTAGAATAACTTGAAGCACTATCGGCAAGAAGATTTCAAAGAGGTAAAGGCAAGTTCAAAGGTAAATTACCTATCATTTTTTTCAATTGAAATGAAATTGGTTATATTTCTACTAGATGTCCATAGAAGAAGAACTATAGAGGTGGTGACAAGTACAAAAGTAGAAGAGATGATGATAGAAAGGACTACAAAGATAAAGGCAAGAAGTCATGCTATATTTCTAAAGAGCAAACAAAAGATGAGTCAGATGAAGATGATGATGAAGTGGTGTATGTTGCAATAAAGGAAAATTTTGATAAAGCTGAGGCAACTATACTTGTGACTTGTGTAAACAAAAATGATAGATGGATCATTAACAGTGGGTGTTCACATCATATGATTGGAGACAAAATTAAGTTCATTACCTTAAATTGTTATGATGGAGATAGTGTAAGATTTGGTCATGATGCACCATGTTTGATAAAAGGAAAAGGTTCTATCAAACTCATAGATAAGATCTTATGTGACAAATCTTACTATGTTGAAGGACTTAACTATAATATTTTGAGTGTGTCACAACTAAATAATTGAGGATGTAAGGTTAAGTTTGAAAATAGGATTGCTAAGATATATGATATTGAAGGAAAACTAATTGGAAAAGGGTCATCAAAATAGGAGTAATCTATTCTATCTGGACATAGAGGATGCTACTTGTCTAGTTGTAAAATTTGATGATGTATGGCAATGAAACAAAAGGTTATATCATGTTAATTTTGATAACTTTCTTAGTATCAGTAACATGAAGAAATTTAGAGGTTTTCCTAAGTTGAAGAAACTTGATAACATAATGTGCAAACAATGTCAGTTAGGAAAAATGACAAAGTCAAGTTTTAAGAGTAAAACTCATACCTCTAAAGGAATACTAGAGATTGTTCATATTTACTTGTGTGGACCAATTGAAGTACAAAGCTACATAGGACATAAGTAAATTATGTTTTTTGTTGATAATTATTCTACAATGATGATAGTTATATTTTTGAAACAAAATTCTAATGCTTTCAAAATATTTAAGTGGTACTTAGCAAGAGTTGAGAAGGAAAAAAGTAAAAGTCTAAAATGTTTGAGATCTGATAGAGGAGGAGAATTTACATCACATGAGTTTAAGATGTTCTGTAATGAAAAAGTAATCAAAAGACAAACATCTTCCCCTAGAGCCACTCCACAAAATGGAATAGCTAAAAGGAGGAATAGATCTATAATGGACTATTCTAGGACACTCATGATGGAGAGAAATATTGCTTTGAAATACTAGAGAGAAGGTATAAGTACAATTGTCTATACCTTAAACTGTGTACAAGTCAAGAAAGGTACCCATTTAATACATTTTGAATTATGGTATGGATACTCACCCATTGTAAAATATTTTAAGGTATTTGGAGGAAAATTTTATATTCTCAAAGACTTTAGGAATGGTAAACTAGATACAAATAGTGAAGAAGGTATATTCCATAAGAGGTAAAGCTTATAAGTGTTTGAATACTAACACTAACAAAGTTGTGGAAAGTGCAAATGTAAATTTTGATGAATATACAAAAGTATATGAGGATGAACCTATGAAAGAACCAAAAGAATACAAATAATTTGTATAATTTTATGAAGGTATGCCTATTGAAGAAGATGCTACAAATCAAACTACAAACCAATAACAAGT
This sequence comes from Cupressus sempervirens, assembly GCA_028749045.1. Taxonomy (NCBI): domain Eukaryota; kingdom Viridiplantae; phylum Streptophyta; class Pinopsida; order Cupressales; family Cupressaceae; genus Cupressus; species Cupressus sempervirens. The sequence continues at coordinate 879,354,213 of CM053787.1, forward strand.
TTTATAGACTATCCAGTCATATACTATGAATGCCAAGTTACATTTAGGAACCAAGCTACATTCAGATGTCGAGTTATAGAATGAAGTTAGAGCACATTCTGATTCTAAGATTAGTGTACATGAAAGAGATGTTGAGCTACCTAATAGAGATGTACATAGTGACTCTAAAGTTGAAAGACTAAATGAAGTAACTAGAGTTGAACCAAAATTGTCCAAATATGTCAAAAGACATCATCCCACTACACAAATCATTGGAAATAAAGATGTTAGACCAATGACAAGGAACAATTGAGAAATGATACATAATTATTGAGAATGAAAGAACCTAAATTAGTGAGAGATGCCTTAGAAGATGTGGACTAGAGTAAAGCCATCGAAGAAGAGATTAAACAAATTGAGAAAAATAAAACATGGACTCTAGTTCTTAGATCAAAAGACAAAAATGTGATTGGCACCAAATGAGTATTCAGAAAAAAGCTAGATAAAAGTGGTGAAGTCATAAGAAACAAGACAAGATTATTCTAGAAAGGATATGCATAAGAAGAAGGAATTGACTATGGAAAAACATTTGCTCATGTTTCTAGATTGGAAGGAGTAAGAACTTTACTTTCTTATTCTGCATACAAAGGTTTTAAAATTTATTAAATGGATGTTAAATCTAGATTTTTGAATGGCATATTAGAGGAAGAAGTTTACATAGAACAACCAAAAGGATTTGTTGATGTTAACAATAAGAACATAGTATATAGATTACACAAATCTCTATATGGTTTGAAACAAGCACCAAGAGCCTAGTATGAGAGACTTCATAATTATCTTGTGAAGATTTGATTTGAAAGGACTGATGATGACAACAATATGTACATGAAGATAGAAAAAGGAAAAGGTATTTTTTATCTAAAATTTTTCTTGATGATGTCATATTTGCAGGTCAAGATGCTTTGTGTAAGGCTTTTGCAAATGAAAGAAATCAAGTTCTTTGTAGGTTTGCAAGTATATCAAATGAAATATGGTATATTCATCACTTGGTCAAAATATGTCAAGGAAATACTAGAAACTTTTGGATTGAAGGATTCCAAACTAGTAAGTACACCTATGGTAACAAGACATAAATTGTCAAAGAATGATGATTCAGATAAAGTAAATCAAACATTGTATAGGTCTATAATTGGAAAATTACAATATGTAGTACATAGCAAACCTGACATTGCATTATCTATATGGATAGTTGCAAGGTTCTCTGCTAATCCTAGGGAGAATCATTTGATGGATGTAAAGAGAATAATGAGATATATGAAAGGAATAGAGGAGTATGGTCTATACAATAAGAAAAATGAGAAATTTGAATTAAGAGCCTATACTAATATTCATTAGGCTAGAAGCATTGATGATAGAAAGAGCACCAGTGAAGGAGCATTTTTCTTAGGCAAGAGGCTTGTTACATGGATCAACAAGAAACAAAACTGCACCTCATAATCTATTGTTGAAGCTGAATATGTTACTACTGCTATAAATTGTAAAAATATTATATGGATAAAAAAACTACTCAAAGGTATGAAGGGAGTGATCATAGAACTAGTGACACTTTCTTGCGATAATACAAGTGCTATAAACATATCAAAGAATCCTGTGATGCACACAAAGACTAAGCACATTGCAATCAAGTATCATTACTTGAGAGAATTAGTTCAAGATAAAGAGGTGAAGATGGAATATGTTAACACAAAAGAGAAAATTGCTGATATGTTAAAAAAATGATTACCTAAGGATACTCATGAGTATCTAAGAGGTAAACTAGGGATGATACCCCTATCAAAGGCTATCTAAGTAAAAAAAGGAGTACCTTGCATCAAACAAGCTGATTTTCATATGTTACAAATTGATGTAGGGGATCTTACTTTAGGAGCTGCCTAAAGTAATCAAATAACTAACACTAAAATTCAATCACAAGCAAGGTTAGAAAGGAAGAAACTGAAGAAGCTTATATATGCATGTTAAGATGACAAGTCTTTGGCATTTTTGTCAAAAGAGGGAGATAGTTATTGATCAAGGGAAATATAAGAAAGAGGGAGATAGTTATTCATCAAGAGATGTAAAAGTGACTGGAGATTTAACAAAGAGGGATAAATCCTAACATCTACCTAGTAAGAGGGAGATATAAGAATAAATTCAGAGGAAGTTATAAGGATAAAACAAATGAGTTTTGTAACCTATTTAGAAGATGAAAGTTGCTGATGTAGGGAGAGATTTCAATACAAGGAATTATTTTCTTTTTGGTATTTTGTTGGTCTTACAGTTTTAACCTAGTTAGTTTAGTTGATCAATTTAGGCTTTCATCAATGCTAAAGAGGGAGATTGTTGACATTGAGAAAAATTGTTAAAGAAGGAGACTATGGAGAATAGATTGATATGATCAATATGTTTGAATCATTATTTTGTCACTGATGTCAAACCTGCTAATTGTTGATAAGACAACTTCTTATATGATTTAAGTACTATCACTTATTTGATTGATGAAGAGGATTTGATCAAAAGATGTAACAATAGCACCTAGAGTAAAGGTTGAGTTATGATAAGAAAAGGAGTACAAGAAACAATTAAGATAGTAATAACATGATGTATTTATAATCTACTTAAGGTTACAAAGGCTAGTTACACTAAACAAGTATAGAAGAATGAGTTAAACAAAGTTAATCTCCCAAACTTGATCAAGTGGATAGTAGGTGTTGAGAAAAGTCAGTGTAAGCCAAGCAAAAAATCAGTTAGAGCTAAGCAAAAGTCTATTCTAGTGTAAATCAAGAAAAACAATTGATGCCAACCACCAGTAAAATTTAGTTCATATCGAGTGATTTTATAGACGATGTCAAGCAATGTAGTATGTGTCGAGCATCATAAGAAAGTTAAAGCCAAGTTACTACATTATTTGAAAGATCATGAATTCAATGGATTTGAGCTGACAAGATTTTTTCTTGAATTGTGTGAACCAGGTGTAGACACCTAAAATTGGGTATGTCTTCTAACTAGGGCTTTCACCAAATTAGAAAGAGTTTTAAGTATAACATCATATGTATTTTGGAGAATTAAGGATAAGTCAATCAAATTTGAATTAAATCAAATATTCAAATTAATCAACTATTTGAACCCATTTGAAATTTACACATGAAATTCAATTTCAAAGAAATTAAAATGAGCATTTATCCTCAAAAATTAATTTTATATTCAAATATCTCCAAAATCATATTTTAATCAAAATGGAGACATAAAAATCATACTTTATTCAAAATGGACCCAAAATAATAATTTAATAATTGAGTGGATTCTCCATAATGAATATTTTATTCAAAATAGGTTCATAGATATTAGTATTTTATTATTTAACCTTCACCCTTGGTAAAAACCAAACTTAAATCCAACTCCTTTGAAAAATCTATAAATACAAGGCATTTCTATAGCTAAATTCATCAAGTTTGTATGCATTGTTATTATTGTTTCATTTTAATCATCAAGTTTTTATGCATTGGTATTACAAAGCAATTTCAAGTTGATTGCATAGTTTCATGTTATTTATTCCATAATTTGAACATTTAGTTTTCATCATTAAGTTGCGTATCATTTTCTATTTTCATCATCATAATTACATATAGCATTTAGTTTCATTTTCATCCCATAATATCCCATTCTAGGATGTCAATGAGATGCTTGATCTAAGATCAATTTAGCCATTGTAGTTAGGGAGACATGAGATGCTTTTGAAAGAGTTAATTTGATAGTTTGTTCTTCAAATTCATTATCTTTGGATTTTCTATCATTTCATGTTTTCCTTATAATGTTTCATGAATATGCTTCTTTGGTATATATGTGCTAATCCACTAACATTTTCATTATCTAGGCTTTGACTTGCATAGGTAAATCATTCAAGAGCATACACAATGTCACCCACAATGGGGCATGAAAACCTCATATCTCTTTTTGCAGGTTTGAAGGCAGTTTGAGAAGATACTCAACAATCATTACATTTGAAGGAGAATTTGAGAGACCTCATCCTCTTCTTCAACTTATTCTTATTCTATTTCTCATCTTCTTCTTCCTTCTCATGTTTTAAAGTTTAAAAAAATTGATCAAAATTCCATTTTTATAATTATTTAATGATTTTTCATAAAATCATATAAAAGTAGATCAAATCAACAAATCTTGGTCTAATTTTTTTATTGAAGGTTTTGGACAATAGGGGAAAATCCCATTTCAGATTTCAATTTTTTTTTATAAAAGCTCTATTTTACATAATGTCTTTAATAATTTTTCATACGCAAATTATTTGGGAATGTAAAAAAAAAAAAATTGCTTTGTAATTTTGATTGAAGGTTTTGGGAAATGGTTTGCAACTACAATAAAAGAAATCAGATTTTTGAGAGTAACAACTATTTTTTAAAAATTTGCTTATGATTTTTCATTAAAAAAATTATTTAGCATCTAAATCAACAAATTTATATCTCATTTTTTTTTTGTAGATTTGAGATGCATTTAGGATACTACAATAAAAATGTTAGATTTTTCAGATCAAACCTCTATTTTTAATAAAAAAAATTAATGATTTCTATTAAAACAAAGTCATTTATTACCCAAATCAACTAATTTTAATTTGAAAGTTTTATTGTAGGTTTATGATGCTTTTAGGAGGTTTCTGTACAAAATTTGGATAGCTAACAAATGGTCTTGCAAAATGCATGTCAAAGAGATACTCATTAAAATAAAATAAGAACAAGTTGAAGACCCTTAAAAATGCACCTAGCCTTTGCTAGCTTCAAATGAGGTAAGTCTATAGCTTTAATTTTTCTTTAAATTGTGACAATTCAAAATTGTACACTTAGATAAGTAAAGTAAGTTTATCTCTAAAATTTTGCTGGAATTAGGCTTATGCTCTCAACTCTTTGAGTTAATTAAAGAGACAAACATTTCAAAGAAATCCATAGAAATAAATTTGGGAAAGAAGAAACACATAGAATAAATAGGATCCTCATGTCTTCTTTATTTTAAACTCTCATAATTGAACAAATCTTGCTTGTTGTGTTTAAGAAGTTGGAGCAGTAGGGATATGCTCTCACCCTTTTATGATGATCAAACTCCCCAACTTGCTTTCAATTTTTATTTCCCATGCTTTATCATAGGTAGATTACATAACCATAGAAAGGAATACCTCCTAATAATTTTCCTTAATGAGGCTAGTGAGAGGGAAAGCCTTTGACTTGCATTCATAATGGGATGCAAGGCAATAGTATTCAAAAGATAGCCTTCCTCGAGTAGTCTCGTAAGAGATTGCGCAAAAGCTCCTTGGTGTTGGTGGGAAGCTCTCTTTTAAGAGAGGTAAATTTGAACACTATTGGATGATCTACCACTAAAACCTTGTAGTCACCAGCTTATTAGCGGAAACTGATAAGAATCCATTTTTCATTTTGTACCCCTTTGATTGGAATTGTGTTTCTATGTTTGAATATGATGCTAAATGTTTAAATGAATAAATCCAAAATTCAAACTTTCTGCTAAAAGTGGGCAAAAACATCAAAAGAACATCCTCAGTTAATATCCTCCGATTGAAATAAACAATAAAGACCATCCTATACAAAAATTGAAAAAAAAAACCTCATTTTGTTTCAAATGGTTTAATCTCAGTTTCAAAATTGATTTTGAGTGAATTGTTAACGAAAATTAGAACCATTGTCAAAGATCAAAATCCAATGTTGCAAGTTGTATTTATCCTATCACAACATCAAGGTATGTAATCCTTTGGATGCTAAAACTTATCAAATTTTTTTACAAAATTGACTTTTTGTCTTAATCAATTATCAATTCTTTCTTTGGACCAATACACTTCCATTATTAAAACATTTTCTTTGACATTGGGAGGTTTTACCTTGATACCATCCATTGTATAATAAAGAAACACCAAACATTTAAAAAATGGAAGATCCTCAATTTTTAAATTGATAGAGGACCTTAATGATATGAAGATCATGCTTGCCAAATTTAAAGCCATAGGTGATGCAAAGAAAACCTTGCAAAACAAGTCTTCATTCCAATCAGCTTCTCCTTCTATGTCTAATCAGAATTCACTATCTTCTTCAAGTAGACAAACTCTGTAGTATGCTTATTCAATCTACAAACAAGAGACTATTCTCCAATCTCATAATGAGAATCTTCTTCACATGCAAGAATATTAAAAATAACCCAATTATTCTTACAAAAGAGTCATTACTCCTTTGGGAGAACCTTCTAAAGTAACCTTAAAAACACTTCTTGTAGAATATTTCATTGCCTTATCTCAAATAAAATTAAAAAATGAAAATACTATTCTTGAGCAAGATCAGATTCATGACACTATGTCTAGAAGCTCTTCTAGTAGTTATGCAGCTCCCCCAACATCCAATCTAGAAGACATGACTCCAACCATTATAGAACCTAGCACTTGTTATAATGACTATGTATGTCCTTAACGGCTACCTCTATAAGAAACTCAATCTAGAAAAGATTGGGCTGCAAGTTTGTTTATTACTTGTATGACTAAAGATCATTGACCTACATGCACTTCTATGCCTACCATGTCCACTCCAACTAGTTCTTCCTCTAAACTTGAAGAACCCATCATAAAAACCCAATAAATAGATTTGGACATAGATTTGAATACTCCCTAATCCTCAAAAGTAGTTTTATGTCAAGAGGACTACCTAAATGATGAAGAAAAAAGTGTTGATCAAGATCAAGATCCCTTCATCCCTTTTCATTTCTTCCAAGATGTTCTCCATTAATTTGAAGAGATAGATCATCTTCCATCTCCCATAGCCCATACACTTCCTAAGAAAGATCAAGATACCATCTCTAGGGAGCCTATTAAAGATCAATTGACAAGCACACTTTCTATGTTGTCCATACATCCTTATCAAGATCAAAATATCCCCTCATTGCCTTCTGATACTCCTCCATATTCCCATTTAACTTCCTTGTTTATTCCTAATCCTTTAAATAAATGTCTTCAATATTCAATGAAAACTATCAAATAAATTGCTCCTATCAAATTTTTTCATGAGTTTATTGATAAAAGAATGTACTCTAAAGATGACAGCCTGAGTCATGTTTCTCACACTCAAGATGTTGGTATCCCTATCCCTTCTCCATTTGCATCTTCCAAATCCATACTTGGTCCTTATATATCAAATCCTCCAAACATTTCACCCATCTTAGGACCCTATATCCCTCCTTCCAAACTAAAACCTTTGAACCATTCATCTATATTGGGACATGCCCCTCCATCTCCTCTACCTCAAGATCAAAAAATATTTCCATCCTTGAGAGATTTCCATCTATCCAAGCATCTAAAATAGTCATATCCTCCTTCTACATCCAAAAATCCTAAGTTATTTCAAAGCAATTTGGATGTTCAACATGAAAAATACACGAATCCATGTAAAACTATAGCTCACTATGTCTTCTACAATTGACATGTGGCGATGGATACAAAAGATTCAAGAGACCCCAAAGGTCCACTTTCCAAAGAACAAAAATGAAAAAAATATGGGTTCTTAAACCCATTTTTTAAGAGACATGTCCTAAAAAATCCACAAATATCAAGCAAATATGGGTTCCTAAACTCATTGTTAAAAAAATGGAAAGTACAAAAATGAAGCAAATATGGATTCCAAAACCCATTGTTGAAGAAATGTGTTTTGTAGTATCCAAAGGAAATCAAGAATCAAAATCTATATGGATTCCCAAGTCACTTTTGAAAGAATTGAATATTGAAAACAAGGTAAAGTTGACATTCAAGCTTCCAAAGGCTTCCACAACATTTTCTTCCAAACGACTTCCGACACTTTTCACTCCATCATCTTCCACAAGTATTCTACCATCTCCAACATCCATATCTCAAGCTATTTCACCCATATCTAGTCTATCATCCCAATACCCTTCAAAGTGTGTATCTTTTTTGATCTTACCCACTTTTATGCCCACCCTTCTACAATCTTTTAAAGCCTACACTTCCCTATTATCCATCCTCCTTCTATCTGTCCAAAGCCTACAAACTTATCCTCCATCTGCCCTTATATTCTCTACCATCTTCTTTTCGTCACCTCATCAACATCTTTGGACATATATTTTTGGTACTTTTACCTATCTTAACATATCTTTTAAAGAGTAGCATTATTCAAAGTGAAAAAGGCTCAAAGTCCTTCACAAAAAAATGATTAAAAAATAAAATAAAATAAAGTGCCTTGGTAAAAAATTGGTAAAGAAGCACCTTGGTAGCAAAAGGAAAGAAAAATAAATCCATCCTATGGTGAAAACCACTTCTTGTGGAACTTTGGATAAGTACGATGATGAAAACTTGGCAAACAAGTGTCATGTGTAATTCCTTCATCATTTCACCTTTAATCTTGACAAAGTTGAGCTATATGTGAGCTTTGACTATTTTATCCCTATTCAGAACTTGTGTATCCCACATTTTATAGCCTCCATACATAGCTCCATCCTATTTCTATCCTATCCATTGAACCCTTGGAAATGATCAATGAAAATAAAAGGAAAAGAAAGATTCGGTTCTTGCCAACCGCTTGACATTTTTTCTCTTTTGGAACCACATACCTTCATCGCATTAGGTCATTATCTAAGTGCTATCTAGCTTGTTGACTTAAATTGCTTATCCAAAACAAGCTTCATATGTTACTATCTTTTCTTAGCTTGGGTAATCTTGAAGAGACAGTCCTTGAGGATAAAATTCACCTACTTTAGCATTTTCACTTATCCATCTTATCCATTAACATTTTTAATCCATACCACTCCATGTCATGCTAGACATCGGGGGCAAAAAAAATGTGATCATATTTGATAATTGGTAATCTCTAAAATTCAAAAAAAAATCAAAAAATCAAAATACCAAAAAAAATGAAAAAAATCAAAACACCAAAAAAAATAAAAATCAAAACACCCAAAAAAAATTAAAAAAATCAAAACACTGAAAAAAATAAAAAAATCAAAACACCAAAAAATCAAATCAAAGGCTTTTATGCTCCATTTGTCACATATCTCAAAGCCTTCTCATAATATTCCTCAAAAAATATGTCAATAGCATCCTTATATGCCTTGTGATTATGACACAATGTGGTTATGCCTTGAACCATAATTTTGGACTTGGAAAAGTTTGGCACAACATGGATAGCAGGAGAGATGCTACAAAGCTAACTGATGCTCTCCTTCCATGTAGCCATTATTAATGTAATAACATCATTTCACTCAAGTAGTTACAAATAGCACACCCTTTGAAAAATTGGGCATCACTCAAATTGTTGTTTTAAAATATGAAACTTTTTCATTGCCACCAATATAGACTGATGCTTTGTGTACATAACAAAAATTGACCTATGCGAAGTAGTATTCCTTGTGCCTACTATAGATAGCATCTGCCAATTTCTTGCAAATTGAATAATGAAAATGGAAAATCTCTTAGTTAAATGATTCCATTAGTGCAAAGTAGAGGCAAAAATCATTAGATCGCAAGGAAGAAGAGGAATGAATAATGACATGTTGTTAGCAATTGAAAAGGTTGGACTAATTTTTGATCACATGCAATAAGGAAAAAGGAAGAACAAAAGCGATATCAAACCCTTGACCCTCAGAGTCCATCATAGTAGAGAATAAGTAAGCATTTGAAAAATTAGAATGGTCTCCTCCATCTTCTTGAGACTCGAATGCCTTTTTATGGCTATTTAGTGCATTTTTCAAGGTCTATTCACCTTTTCAAGCTCCCAAATCACCTTTTTAGGCCCATCAAGTACCTTTTTGAAGGTCAAGATCACTTTTTTTAGGCACCAAACACCAATTTAGGCCACTTAGTGCCTCTTTTCTATGATTTCTCTTGTGAGTCCACCATTGCTATTTTTAAACAACAATTATTTTCCAAAGATTCTCTTGTGTTTGTTAATCACTTACATGCACTATGAGCTCCATGGATATCGTTCACCTATTTATGCAAACACAAATCTTTGTACCTTCCATTACACTCTACCAACTTATTGAGAGTAGGTGAGATGTCCACTATCTTTTTCACAAATGATGTACAATAATTCCAATTAGATTGATTTCCACACAATTCACGATAGATCACAATCGTATGACAATCAACCTTATCCAACCACTCAAGAATCCAATTCCTTTTAATAGTTGCACAAAAATAGTGTTTCTTCCCACATACATTTCCACTATGAGCTCATAATTTTCAAATCAACATCCTTCCAATAGTGCACACACTAAATTTTCTAATAAGTTATTCACTCAATTGAATCTAATGCATGTCCACAATTGTTTACTACACACACTAATCCTACCAAGTGGGGACCACATTCTCATTTTTTGTATAAATTATTATATATTACACTTGCTTGACACACAACAATGACTGTAAAGGATTGAAATATGCTTATTTTCTCTTATGTGATATTTTCTAGTGTCTCAATGATGTCTGAGACTAGAACCACTAGGATGAAATCATGGGGCTTTTCTTTGTCTTTGTTTGTGGTGTTTTTGAAATACTATGACAATTTTTTAATTTATTATAAATAGTTTTGTTTCCTATACATAGTTTTCCTTTTGTTTGATTAGAATGATAAAGTGTTCATATTGCCATGGTTGAACCAGTGGTAATTGTACTATATCATATTTTTAGTGCTCAATGATAAAAATTAAGAAGAATCTCTTTCAAAAAGTGACAATTAGTTACATTTCATAACTTAGGTTTGCTTCACATTTCATGTTGCCTAGGTTTACATTTCATTCTTTCATTTTTTCTCATCCAAAAGTTATTTTCAAAGGGTTGGTATAAAGTTTGTTGTTTGCCCTCTATTCATGACCCTGAGGACACCTGATATAAAAGAAACTATCTTGCTCAGTAGTAACATCATTGACGTACCAATGTGTCCAATTACAGTTCCCTAGTAACATCCTTGATTCATCACTAAACCTTATGGTTAATCCATGATCAATCAGGACAATCTGTCCACTATCATCATTGAATCGTCTCACTAGGGGAACCACAAATAACAATCTCTATTTAATTTTTCAATTCTTGCTCCTTAAAGGCAACCCCAACTTCATCTTTTGCTCATATACCTCATATGATTAATGCCACTTGACTCATTTGAATTCTCTCCTATTTCTACCACACCATTCTCTGAAACATTGCATACATTCCATTGCTTTGTATTTGATCAAGAATTGCCTACTCTTTCCTTTCATTGATGAAACCATTGTCTGAACCAGATTTATCCAACTTAACCAAATCTGATTTAGTCTCTACTATGTGCATTATATGCACTAGAGCATGGTTATGTTATTCCAAGTTTTTGTGTGATTTGGTTATTCAATGCAACTACTCTTATTGCATTCTATGATCTTTTTATCATCATTTTTTAGGGATACAATTGGATTTTTCCAATTCCATTCTTAAGGGGGCATCATATCAATAAAAATCATCATCTATCTAAATTTCTCTTTCAAATTCTTCAACCATTCAATCCATTCTACTCAAGCCAATCAAATCAAGACATCCAATTTTTTTCAGATCATTAGCCAATCAAATTTTCAACTTGGATGAAAACCAAAATGATTCAAGAGTATTGTTTGAACCAATATGCTATGAATATTAGTTCAAAGTAGGGCATTTGTAGACACCTAAAATTGGGCACATATTTAATTGGGGATTTCACCGAGTTAGCAAGGGTTTTAAGGTTAAAATCATATGTATTTTGGAGAATTGAGGACAAATGAATCAAATTTGAATTAGATAAAAATTCAAATTAATCAACTATTTGAACCCATTTGAAATTTACACATGAAATTCAATTTGAAAAAAATTAAAATGGGCATTCATCCTCAAAAATTAATTTTATATTCAAATATCTCCAAAATCATATTTTAATCAAAATGGGGACATAAAAATCATATTTTATTCAAAATGGACCCAAAATAATAATTTAATATTCGAAGTGGGGTTCTCCATCATGAATATTTTATTCAAGGTGTCTCTCATGGATATTATTATTTTATTCAAAATGGATCCAAAATAATAATTTAATAATTGAGTGGATTCTCCATAATGAATATTTTTTTCAAAATGGGTTCATAGATATTATTTTATTAGTTAGCCTTTACCCTTGATAAAAACCAAACTTAACTCCAACCCCTTTGAAAAATCTATAAATACAAGGCATTTCTAGATCAAAAATCATCAAGTTTTTATGCATTGTTATTATAGTTTCATTTTAATCATCAGGTTTTTATGCATTGTTATTATAGTCTCATTTTAATCATCAAGTTTGTATGCATTGTTATTATAGCTTCATTTTAATTATTAATTTTTTATGCAATATTATTATAGAGAAATTTCAAGTTCATTGCATAGTTTCATGTTATTTATTCCGTAGTTTGCACATTTAGTTTTCATCATTAAGCTGCATATCATTTTTTATTTCCATCATCGTAATTACATATTGCATTTTGTTTCATTTTCATCCCATAATATCCCATTCTAGGATGTCACTAAGATGCTTGATCTGAGAGAAATTTAGCCATCGTGGTTAGGGAGACATGAGACACTTTTGAAAGACTTAATTTGATATTTTGTTCTTCAATTTCATTATCTTTGGATTTGCTATCATTTCAAGTTTTCCTTCTAATATTTCATGAATATGCTTCTTTGATATATATGTGCTAATAAACTAATGTTTGTGTTATCTAAGCTTTGATTTACACATGTACATCATTGAAGAGCATACACCAGGTAAAAGATAAGATTGATTAGTTTGCGGCACTGAATTAAAGGTAAACTATTTTGAGGTGAATTCAAAGAGGATTAAAGGAGAAGTTTCTAGAAGTGATATGGAATGAGTGGTAGATTCATTTAATCCTACCTAATTTTTCCTAATCCTAAATTGGATGATGGAGAATGAGTGGTACAATACCTTAATTTCCTATTTATAGGAATGGTTGGTTAGAAGAAAGGGTTGTCATGTGTGAGAATCTAAGGAAGAGGAGTCAATGGTTTTGCTTAATCAAGTGACCTAAGAGAAGAGTCTACATTGGCATGTTAAGAAAGAAGGGTATATATGCTTGAATGGTGAACAAGCTATTAGAGCTAAAATGTATGAAGGCAAAGTAGAGTGGAGGACTAGAATAGAGATTTGTAATTTACAAATGGAGTTGTAAGTTTTTATTAGATCAAGCCTTATTGTTACTCTCAAATAATTTTATCAATCTAGGGTAAATCCTTTGTATTAAGGATTACCTAACAATCATTTGTAAATCCTTTAACTAGGAGACATTCCAAGTGAATGGTTTAAAGTCCTCTAACAAGGCTCACTCCTAATAGGGTGATTGAAATCCTTTAACAATGTCACATTTAAGAGTGTGTATTGTAAACTTTAATAGGGTTGGCCTTTCATAGGGCATCACTTCAGAAGAGTGAAAAGACTAGCATGTTACTAGTGATTTTTCCCGAATTGGGTTTCCACATAAATCATTGTGTCAAATTTGTTTTTGAATCTATTATTTTCATGTTTACTTTTATACAATTGGTTTTACAATAACCTACAAGTTTTAAGTGATTGCATAATCATTTGGATGCATGGACGACGATAAATATTTTATGGGTTCACTAAGCTATGAAAAGTTTTATTTATACATCTGGACATTGGATAACTTATTTACCCAGCCCCCCCTAGTTATTCTAAAGAATTCAAACACAAGTTTGTGATTCTCTCTACACACCACATGGAATCAAATTCAAACCTACAACCCAATTTATTTTGGCATTTATTTTTGCCAAATCAGTGCCTTGTTTGTTAACTTCAAATTTAGTTTGTTAGGTTTCTATGAAGTCAGTTTTTGGGCTATCCTTTCTACCATGTAGACACTTCTTTGGCTTCCCCTCCACTTTTTTGTGGCAGATTGTGGACATTTTTAGACATATTCTTTTTGGCCACCCAATTTTTCTTTCAGCACCAACTCTTTTACTGGCAACTTTGTTGACATCTTTTTCATGTTTCTAGTGGCTAGATATTTTTTCCAGTAGGGGTCATTTTTTAGGCCTTTTTTGCCTTGACGGTCATTTGACCATCAAATTTAGGCTTGTGACTTTCCAATTTCAGCACCATGTTAGCACTGCATCAACATATATTATCACCTCCTTGGGCTTTATTTAGACCCACCTTGACATTTTTGCTCATATCTTATGCATATAGACTCCATTTTTTTCACACAAGATGTTGCTGAATTTAGCTAGTTTTGAGAGTGTCATAGTGGTATAGTTAGTTTTCAGTCTTGATGCTTTTTGATGGCTTTTTCTTCTTTCAAAGTTAGAGGTATAGTTTTTCACTTTTGGAGACATATCTTGAGCATCTGATCTCTAATTTGGGAATTCTTTATATCATTGAAAAGATATTTCTGAGCTCTTTCCAGTGATGTTGGTTGTTTATGTAGATTCTTCTCTAGGAACATTCTATTTGGTCTTTTAAATTTTTTTATTTTGGTGGATATCTTGGTTGTTTTAGGTCTGCAGATAATTTTTTTTTCTTGAGATGATTTGTCATGACTTATACTATCTATTATATTAGTCTTGCATCTCTTATGGTCTATATAGATATCATTTGTATGCATTCTTTCAAACACACTAAGTTAAAGTGTCATATTCCATCTTTATTTTGATTTCAATAGGTTTTCCTTATTTTTTCTTCTAATTTGAATAGTGTCATTTGAGGACACTAGTACATATTATTGTATTCTTGAGATTCATTATTACTTCTACCTTATTGTACATGCACTACTCATGATTATAGTGTCACGAGGGGGTTGATGTTTTGCCTTTGTTTATCATCTTCTTTTGTATAGCGAGTGTCCCTTCTATGACATTAGCCTCATGATGTGTATGAGATTGATCATCTTAGTACACACATGTACTCTTTTGTGCATCTTGAATGTGGTTCCTTGACATGCAATTCTTTTGGCCCACTTTTCAAGTTGTTTGTCACCTCACCCTCATCTATGTTAGGGGGGGTTCTTCTGTTGTTTCTCATGCTTCTTTGGTTCAATTAATCAGCTCTTTAGGTTTTGGTGTTTCATGCCATCTATATCTTTGAGTTTAGTTGTTTTCCTTTCCATGCCTACTAATTTGATGTAGATTATAGTCTTCTCTACCCAGTCAAGTTATATTTAAGTGAAGGTTCTTCAAATCAATAGTTACTTTCGACAGAGCTTTGCTACTTCTACATGCTTTAGTGGCATTCTTCATGATCATCTTTTGTTTATATCTTTTGGGACATTCCTTAGTTTGAAGGCTTCTTTATTCCTTCACTAATTATTTCATCATGATTTCCATCTCTTTTTGGAGTAAGGTTTTTCCATGTGGTTTTCTCTATTTCTCCTCTTTTCAGATATATGCTTGGGTACCTCATTAGGCCTCATTTTTTGGTATCCAAATCTACTTTTTATAGTAGTTTCTAGTTTTTTAGTTACTCCCTAAGTTTATCTTAAGGTGGGGTGTTAGAGTAATTAGATATTTCCTAATTAACTATAGTTTTCTTAAGCTAAACTTTTGGCATATAATAATTAATTCTTCTATTAATTATTATTAAGCAACCTAGGTTAAACCTTTTTTGGGTTTTTATATCCTTTATAAGGATGATCTCTCTTTATAATTTTTATTGATTCACTTGTAATAATAGAAATTTATCTTTTTGCTCATCAAGAATGTCTCATCTATGGATATAGCAATTTTAGCCTACATAGTTTATTGCTTCTCTTTCTGTGACAAATATTTGCATGTAGGTGATTCTTGTGAGGTGTGAGGTTGATCTTCCATGAACTTCAACATTGATGGTACTCCCAATGATTAACCTAAGTATGATGAACTAGAATATGAAGATGGGATTATAAATTTAAAAGCCAATACTATCCCCAAGGGGATGGTAGAATTGGAATTTATCTTTGATCAAGATGAATCAACACATAGTAAAGGAATTATTGAAGAAAATGAGATTGAAGAATGTGATTCATATAACTTGGGCACTAAAGAAGATCCAAAGATGGTGATGATAAAAAATGCATGTAATCCCCAAGAATGAGAAAGTATGATTTAATTGTTGATAGAATACAAAGATGTAATAGTATGGAGCTATGAAGAAAAATCACCACTACTGATATTCCATTGAAACTTGATGCCAAACCTTTTTGTCAAAGATAAAGACCTGTAAATCCCATTATTGAACCATTAATAATGAAAGAGGTCCAAAATTTTCTTAATGCTAAAATTATCTTTCCAATCTGGCATTCTACATGGGTTACTAACTTGGTTCCAGTAAGGAAAAATAATTGAGATATTTGCCTTTGCGTGGACCCTTACAATTTTAAGCTAGCATCCTAGAAGGACAACTACCCTTTTCCCCTCACTTGATGAAGTGTTGTAAATTGTGAATGGATCCAAAATGATGTCTTTTCTAAATGGATATTTTGGATACAACCAAGTGATAGTAGATGAGGAAGACAAGTTAAAGACTGTGTTTGCAACAAAATGGGGAACTTTTGCATACTATTTAATGTCCTTTGCATTGATCAACATAGGAGCCACATTTCAAAAAGCCATGGACGAAGCATTCAAAGGGTTGATAAATAAATGTATAGTTATCTATATGAATGACCTAACTATCTTTTCAAAATATTGAAGTACTCATATTGGTAATTTGAGACAAGTTTTCAACATATGCCAGAGATATGGCATATCTCTTAATCATTAGAAGTATTTGTTTAGGGTTACCAAAGGAAAGCTTTTGAGGCACATTATTTTTGAAGTTAGAATATCTATTGATCTTGAAAGGGTAGAAGCTCTTCTAAAAAATTTGCCTCCCTATAGTCACAAAGAGCTTAAATCTTTCTTTGGGAAGGTTAAATTTGTGATAAAGTTCATTAGTGGTTTTGTTGAGATAGTAGGTCTCCTTAATGACTTGCTAAATAAAGAAGAATAGACAAAATGGGTTCCTAATATCAAGAAATATTTTGAAGATACAAAATTAGTTATCTTTATGACTCCAGTACTTGTAAGTCCATATTATGGTTTGCATTTCAAAATTTATTTTTTCACTTCAAAACACTCATGTGTCAAGATTCTCACTTGAAAGAAAGACGAAAAAGATGAGAGAGTTGTCTCATTTATGAGTTGTCAACTAAAGAATTCTGAATTGAACTATTCGAATCTTGAAAACAATCTTTTACCCTAATAAAGATAGTCATGAAATTTCATCAATACATACTCAGGAGGAAGGTATATGTTATTGTGTTGGATCTTGTAGTAAAATCATTACTAATGTAGAATGAAATAGTAAAAAGAAGAGGAAAATGGATGGCCATATTACAAGAGTTTGATTTGGAAAACAAATAATGAAGCTAGTGAGAGGACAAGGGTTGAACAAGATGATAGCTAACAATGAGATTGATACTGACAATGAAATTAGATTTTATCATGAAATCAACACTAGCAATGCACAAATCATCATAGTGTCTCAAGTAGACATTGACCAAGGAATAAGCATGGATGTTTGGTATCAAGATATTGTGTACTATATTTTAGATAATCAATGTCCTAGCTTGATGAATACTTCCTAACATAGAGGACTCAAGATGAATGTGAATCCTATATGCTGCAAGATAGAAAAATTTATAAAATAAACTACTAGGTATTTTATTTGAAGTGTTTGGGACATGAAGAAGTGAAAGAAGTATTGGAATAGTATCATGATAAGTAGGACATTGGATACATATCAATAGAGGCTATGACCCATATGATTTTGAGATCAAGTTATTTTTGGCCTATGATTTTCAAGGATACATTTGAACATGTATGCTCTTGCCATACTTGTAAAAAGAACCACTAGTAGAGAAAGACATCCAAATATGCCATTACAACTAGTATTTAAGGTACAACCTTTTGCTAAGTGGGGGCTAGACTTTATTGGACTAGTAAACCCACTGTCATCAATAAGACATATGTTCATCTTCACAACTACAAAATATTATACACACTAGATAGAAGCTAATTTTTTTTGAAAATGCATAGCAAAAATGGTTACTAATTTCTAGGAAGAGCACATTTGCACTAGATTTGGAATGTTATTCTTACTTCTATGCAATAATGGGCCATCTTTTGCATTGATCTTGCTTACTCAATGGCACTAGACAACCAATTTATAGTCAAGTTTTCATCTAACTACTACCCCCAAGGAAATGTTATGGATGAGTCCACTAATAAGAACTTAATCACTATGATAAAATAGTTGCTCAAGGAGAACACAAAAGATTGGCGCACTCAGTTGAAATCTACATTGTGGACAAATAAATTAAAGATTAAGATTTCTTTGGGAACATATCCATATCTACTAGTTGATAGACAAGAACTAGTAGTCCCACTCAATCACAAGATTCTAGTGTTGAATGTCATGAAAGGGTATGCTCAAGATGCTGATAGAGTTCAAATGAAATTGATGAATCTCTTGGAATTAGATGAGAAAAGGAAAATTGTGTTAGAGTACAAGTCAAAAAATTAGGCTATCATAAAATGGTAGTTCAACAAGTGAGCCACAATCAAATATTTTAGAATCTCTAACATTGTTCTCTTGTGGGAGAAGGCAAAAGAAAAACCTAGTCACACCAAGTTGCAATGCTTGTGGATTGGCCCCTATCAAATAGATAGATTTTGGAAGAAAATACTTTTTTGCTAGAAGTTATTTAAAAGGAATTGGTCCCATTGCAAGTCAATGGCCAATTTCTAAAACCTTATTTTGAGACTTGAAACCAGAAAAAAATTTATGCATTTGTGCTTACTTTATGTAAGTGTGTTTAATTTCAGTCTTGTGCTTACTTTATGTTATGTGTATACTTTTAGTTGTGTGTTTTCGTTAAAATTGTGTCTATGTTTTATTATAAGTCCAAGAGTTAGGTACAATAAAGATACTTTATTTATGAATTCAATAGATCACTCCATTTGGTATCAACTTTAGGGAAGAGGTATCTCTTTATCAAAGCATTTAGAAGATTTTGTTTCTTGTACAAACTAAATTTTTTTTTCCATTGCAATTCTAAATACTTCTAGTCATAAAATTAGAATCACATATTAATGGATCTCAACACATTACAACTTTAAGAATTGATTAGCTTGGCAATTTTCAAATCTAGGCTGATAGTAGTAAGGGATAATTCAAAACTTTCTAGTTTAGACAAAAGGTCTCTTCAAAGAAATGCTAAGATCACTATTTGGTGTGAGATTTTCCCAAAAGTTAATTAAAAGAGGAATACAAGGGTTATGAAGTTGAAGAAAAAATCTAGAAGACAACACCAATGCCTTGGCCACACATTCTAAGCATGGTCATGGTAGAAAAAAAATAAAAAGAGTCATAAGGGGGTGTTCAATCTAAGGATTCCAAATTATTTTAAAAGGTAATTAGATAAAGGGGTATGCACTTCAAAATGGCTATCCTATTCTATGCAAAATATTTCAAGGAAGAATCAAGAAAAAAAATGTGAGCTCTGTACAATAAATAAAAAGTGATTAACAAGGACTCAAAATGAAAGAATTGATAACAAACATGTTTTATGCAGACTCCCAATAAATGGATCGGTGGAGCCAAAGATTCTCTCCAAGTTGCTAGATACTCATGATAGACTGCATCCCAAGATGTCAAAGAAATGAATACACTAAGAAAACATTGAGCTTGAAGATTCTAGATTTGAAGGTTTTAACAAAAAAGGGACTTCAAAGCATCTTGAAATGTTTGAAATTCAATTATCACTTGACACATGTTAGGATAATTCTTGCTAATGAAGAAATGCCTTTGTCATTTCTTCCTTTTGTTGGGCTTATTAATTTATTATGGTTTCATAATACATGTCCCATTTTCATGTAGAAAATGGGGACCACCTATTTTCAAAATCCCCACCCAAGCTTCTAGTTTTAAGACCTGGTCATTTTGGACCATCCCTTAGGTTTGGATCAAACCTCCATTTTTAACTAGAAAGGTATAGGCAATTGGAGAGGAGAAAAGTTCTTTTTTGGGCTTCATTATGATTCAAGTGTTCATATACACACATGCACATGTGTGGACCCTCAGAGAGTTCACACTTAGGAAGGCGTACACCTATGTAGGTGCCAATTTCCCTAACTTTTTTTGTATCTACGTCCTTTGAATGCACCTCCACACACTTACCCCATGCACTACTCCACTCATCTTCATACCCCTATAGGAAAACAAGCACAAGGTTAGCCTCCTTAAGGTGTGCACATATAGAGCCCTATTAGGTGTGCATGTGCACACCTCTACACACAAAGAATAAACACAAAAAGATACCCTAACCTAAGAACACTAAGGCCATAAAGAGGTGCACACATGCACACCTCCATGAGGTACTCATGTGCACATCTACACATAAAAAGAAACTAAAGAATAAGACTAAGACTACCCCCATAAATGTACAAGTGCAATTGCACACATGTACATGTGTGTACCTTGTCTAGGTGTGCATGTGCATAGGAGCACAACTATTCAAAATAGCCATTCAATGGCTAAACTAGTGCACTAGCACACTTGTAAGGGTGTGCTACCTTTCACATCAAGCCTTTTTAGGGGGTCTACATGTTGACCTATTCTGATAATATTAAAGTTTCTATAGAAGTATATTTTTACCTTTTGGTTGATGTTTCCCTCTTACATGTAGATCAAATGGCATCCTCCTCATCTTTCATTGTAGAGAATTTGGCACCAAAACTAATTGCATTCAAATATCAAGGGGCACCCAAAAAGTCACAATTCCAAGATGGGCACACAGAGATCAAAGACAAAGTTGGGGCAAATCGACTAGAACACCTTCCTTACAGTCTACAAGAAGCCTAAAGAAAGGTCTACAATGGTACCTACTTTATTCCATTCTAAGATCTTAAATGCAACATCTCACCCTACATTAGTCCAATCTTTATAACTAATAGTGACTCTAGAGGAGCACTATGTGACCAAGAAAAACATTGTGAAGACTATAACTGGAGAGATAGTCCTAGACCTCTAATCCCAAAACATTGAGAAAGTTTTTCATCTTCTAAGTGCTGACCAATATCTATAGATTTCATTTGATGGGGAAGAATGATGGTATAAAGATAATAAGAAAGAGGAGGAGGAACTTGTACAAGCCTCATTTCTCAATGATAGGACACTTATGGGTCATAGAGTAAGAAAGATAGACATGACCAAAGGCTACATGAAATACAACATTAGATACTAAATTGTCCTCCTAAGAAGAGCCATGGGTTTTCCTATAGTAGGCCATCTTCAAACATGGATGGTTCATTTCATTAAAACCATAAGGATTGCAAAGATGCCCACTGATTAGGTCAACATCCTAAGTGATACCTTGGATGAGCATATAGTAGCTGTTAAGTCCAACCATTAGTTCTACATGATATCATACATGGTGTACTTATTAGTAGCTAGAACCACTAACTACCTAGGCCTCTATAGAAATGGGAGCATGAAAGATTCAAAGGCTTGGCCTTGTGTGGTATACCCCTAACTAATAAAAAAGAAGCTACCACTATAAAGTGTAGAATACAAAGTGGTTAATAATGGGTTCATATTCTCAATTATCAAATATATCATAGGTAATTATGAAAAGGGAATGCCAATAGAGGAAATGACCAAAATCATAGAGATAGGTGCCTACTACATTCAATTTAAGACCTTTATGTATCTTTGAGTAGTTGGTACTCTTGTATGCCACAAGAAGCTCCCAATATAACCTTCTAATAGATTAATACTCCTAGAAATAGCCCACTAACTCACTTCTACTTATGACAAAGTGAGGAAACAACATAAGAGGACATGGGTCTAGCCCATTATAATAGACCTTACACTCAAGGTGAAGTATAAACAAGAAATTTAAACCTTTGAATTTGAATGGGATCATTATCCCTTGAAAGAACACAACTCCCCTCACCCATTCTTCAATAAAATTGGAATGGTGCATCATATGGTAGGGAAATAATTTATGCATATTATTTTCCTAGAATATCATTGGATAAATGTAATAGATGACTATGATGTGCATATAAGGGACTATTCTAGGATGATTCTATGCCTAGTAGAAAATGTACATAAGATGAAGATTCTTCTAAAGGCCATAGAGAAGGATGCCAAAAATGTCATAAACCCTTTGTACAATAGAAATAAAATCTATCATAGGGCTATCATGAATGTTGAGATAGGGAAAGATGAAAATGATGACATAGATCATCAAGCTAGACATGCGATTAAGCTAACAAGGAAATGGATTTAGAAGCCATTTCAAATGGACCCAGGTCCCTAGGACATATCTCTACAAGCCAAAACTAGGCCTATTAAAGTTAAAGGTGAAAAGGTGATCATGCCAACCAACTTCACTCAATCCACATTAAGGCCAAAAATGGTACATCAACATGAGTGGGAGGTTGAGTAATTTGAGGTTGATAAGGGTAATAATATGAAGAGTTCCCCTAGGTATAAGAGACAAGAGGTTGAGGGCCAAAAAATTTCAACTCAATAGGAGAAAGCCAAACCTTAAGCAGAGCAAACACAGGAACTTTAAGAGTAGTCATAATGAGAAAAACTAACTTGGAGGAACAAGTAGATTAATAGAGGCTCCAACTCCTAACAACTATAGAGGAAGAAGCCTCCCCCTTAGCTCCAAAGAGAGAAAGGACCAAAATAATGATGGTGTGTACATGAAGGATAATATTGAAGAAAACAATATTCCATCCCCACACATTTGAGAGACCATCCTAGAAGCTAAGGATGAAGAGGAAGGGGAACAAATAGAGTTTTTCCCCTTAAGCCAAAGAATCCTCTCAGCTAAAACCACAGGGGAAGAAAGGAGAAGAATCTCTAAAAAGACACCTCCATCTGCTCCAAAAGAGCCTATCCAAGTATTACCTTCAGAAGATGAACAACAAAAGTGGCTAGCAGAGATGGAGAGTGAAATAATTGATGTCTTCAACCTCTCAGACTTTGGTTTTATGGTAGTGAAAGAGAAGATTAGAGATACTCCCATGATCAAGACTTTAGTAGAGGATTGACATCAATCTCCTCCTCTACCTCAAGTACCTCTAGGCATTCTACCACCACCATCATATGAAATATTTTTTCTCAAAAAAGGGTTAGTGACTCTATTTCCTCCACTCAATCAAATGGAGGAAAAAGATCAAGGAATGAAAGAGGGTGAATACCAATAGCTTCAAGTTGTTAAAGTGTCTAAGGAGGTAAAAATACTTGAAGAAACTCAAAAAACTCCTTGAGATACAAAGGCTAGGTCCTTAATCCAACAGAGTACAAAGACTCCTTCTAAAGATCTTCCTCCACATGAGTGGACTCTAGAAAGAAGTGATAACGGAAAGGAACTTGCTACACAACTAACCTCTTTAGTTAAGTACATGTCACCCATGGGCACCATAGTAGCATGGTTAAAGAGGGAGGTTATGTTTCTATAGAAAAGGGAGCTAGATCTGACATTAGAGGAAGGAATGAAAGAACTAATTAAAGTGGTGAAGAGGCTTGAACAACCTAAGGTTAATGCGAGAACACCGGCCTTCATAATGAAGAACTAAAATTGGGACCTTCTTGCACATATTTCTATTCCTCCTCCTCATGTTGACACCAAACAAGTGACTCTAAAATATTACCAAATAAAGGAGATCATGTTGGGAAGGCCGACGATGGACACAACCAAAGTGATGATTGCCATATGAAGGAAGGAAGAATTTTGACACATGGATTAGGATGAGTCAGAATTGAGAACACTACACAAGGAGAATGAGCTACTAAGAGGATACTTGAATGAAGCCATGTCATTTAGACCTATTTTTGTAGTCATGTCAACAATGACATTGTAGTTTTGAAGAGAGGAGTGCAAACAATACAGAGAAATTTGACCTTATTGCACAACATCTAATCAAATGCCAATAGTTTGGTTTCCATAGTAAATAAGGATTTTGGGCTAATGGATGAAGTACATACCTAGACCAAGGATTTAAAACCATTGAGATTAATAAAAGGTCAAAGGTACAATATGTTAATGGAGATATATGCTACAAACAAGCTACACAAGCTTAATGATTAGAGTGAGAAAATATATGTAGGTAATAAAGTAATGGAGGGATTGCATAAAGAGATCAAGTAGATTAAAGATAAGGCTCAAGATAAATTTTTAGAAGTAGAGAGGTACTATAATGCAGCCTGCATTGAGATTTTTGAGGATGAGTCTAAAAATAAACTTTTTTTAGTGCAATTTGTAGTTCAATAGTTCAAAGGGACATTTGAAGTGTTAGATTGTGGTGACTGATCAGGAAAGTACTGTACATAATTCATAAAAAATAAAATTGGGCCCTATTTTATCAAGATTTTGGGCCAACATGTAATTATTAATTATAACCCTAAAGTGATAAAAATACTTGTATAAAAGAGATTAGGGTTACTGATTGTTTCATAGTTGTGATGCAAAATTGGTCCTTGCGACAGTATTGAGCTATAAGGGATTATAGATTGTAATTAGGTTGTAATCATTGGATTGTAAAAATCATTGACTTGTTGTTTGGTGGACATAGCCCAGGGATTGGGTGAACAATGTTAAATTTTGGTGTCTTTTGTTCTTTTCTATGTGATCTATTATTTTCTATTATTGGTTATATTTGCGTGTAATTTTTATTTCTATTCATGGTTTAATCCTAATAAGTGGTATCAGAGCCAAGTTTTTTTTCAATTATCCTCAGCAAGAAAGTCTCACAGTTGAGTGGGAATGATGGAAGATGAGGGTAAGCTAAGGGTTAATATGTTTAATGGGTAGAACTTTTAGTTATAGAAGATGCAAATGGAAGACTATCTTTATTAGAAGGATTTATGGAAGTCGTTGGAAGGAAAAACCAA
Source organism: Cupressus sempervirens (assembly GCA_028749045.1). NCBI lineage: Eukaryota > Viridiplantae > Streptophyta > Pinopsida > Cupressales > Cupressaceae > Cupressus > Cupressus sempervirens. The sequence continues at coordinate 879,379,232 of CM053787.1, forward strand.
GAATCAAGGATCTATGTCAAATGATGAATGAGATCTTTTAGATAGAAAGGCACTTGGAAGAATGTTATTATGCTTGGCACCATTAGTGACATTTAATATTACAAAATAAAAGACAACAAAAGAGTTGATGAAAACCCTAGCGATACCATATGAAAATCCCTCCACTTCAAACAAGGTATTTCTCATTAAAGTTTATTTAACATGAAAATGGTAGAAGGTGGATCTGTTGCAGATCATTTAAATGAGTTTAATACTATTACTAGTTAGTTATCTTCTGTGGGAATTAATTTTGATGAGGAAATTAGTGCTCTCTTGATTTTGTATTCTTTTCCTTAAAGCTAGAATGGCTTACTAATGGCTGTGAGTAATTCTATTCCTAGATCTAGTACCCTAAAATATGATAATGTGATCGGTGTTATTTTGAGTAAGAAAACTCATAGAGAATTCTCAAGTGGATCTACATTTGGAAGGGCTTTAAATGCAAAAAGTTGAGGTAGAATGACTGAGAGAGGAAGTAATTCCAAAACTTGTGGTAAATCAAGAAGAAAGTCAAAAGGGAGTAGGTCTCAATTGAGAGGACTGAGTGGCTGCTAGTACTGTGGGAAACTAGGACACAAAAAGAAAGATTGTTGGAATTGAAAGTAAAAATGAAGGAGATAAATTAGATGGAGACAATAAGGAAAATGTGGTAAGTAACAAATCCAAAGAGGATGCTCTGCTTCTATGTTTAGAAAGTGTTGATGGTTCCTTGGTTGTAGATTCTAGTGCTTCATTTCATGCTACACCTCATAGAGGTTATTTCATTGATTATGTCCAATGGGATTTTGGACTTGTTTATTTGGGGGATAATGAACCCTATTAGATTGTTAGAAAGGGAAAAGTTAAGATTAAGTTGTAGAAAGAGAATCATTGGCTACTACATGAGGTAAGACATGTTCCAAGGCTAAGTATGAATTTAATTTCAGTAGGGCAACTTGGTGATGAGGGTTGTTTAGTTACTTTTAATGATGAAAACTAGAAGGTTTCAAAAGGTTTTCTTGTAGTAAAAAAAAGTGTGAAAGTAGGCACATTATATCTCTGTTCAAGTCACATTGTTCCTTTTACTTTAGTTGTTTCAGAGAAAAATGAATGTTTAGGAACAATTGCACTGTAGTTGAGCAAGGAGAAAAAATAGTTTCTATAGATTCTGATACAACACTGTGGCACAATAGACTTGGGCACTTGAGTGAGAAAGTTATGAAAGTGCTTCATTCAAAGAAAGTTTTACCAAGTCTAAAATCTATTAATATGAATTTTTGTGAAGGTTGTGTGTATGGAAAACAAAAGAGAGTGAGTTTTGTAAAGACTATGAAGGAAAACAAAAAGAAGAAATTAGAGCTTGTGCATATAGATGTATGGGGACCAACTTAGGTATCTTCCCTTGGTGGCTCTTTTTACAATGTTACATTCATTGATGACACAACTAGAAAACTATGGGTTTATTTTCTTAGATAAAAATCTAATGTATTTCAAACTTTTAAGAAATGGAAATGCTTGGTTGAAAATGAGACTAGTAAGAAATTAAAATGTCTTAGATTTGATAATGGTGGTGAGTATTGTAGTCATGAATTTGAAGATTATTGCTCCACTAATGGTATTCATAGATAGAAAATTGTTCCAAGGACTCCACAAGAAAATGGAGTGGCTATAGTGGAGAGCGCAAGGAGGATGAGGTTGCATGCTAGGTTTCCCTTACACATGTGGATAGAGGCTATCAATACTACTATATATTTGATTAATAGAGGTCCCTTTACTCCTTTGGGCTGTGGTATTCTAGAGGTACCATGGACTAGTAAGAAAGTGAGTTTTCTCACATAGACTCTGAAAAAAGAGCCAAGCTAGAAGCTAAGTGAAAGAAATGTGTATTTGTTGGATATGGCATTAATGAATCTGGTTATAGGATTTGGGATTTTAAAAATCATAAAATTGTAAGAAGTAGGGATGTCATATTCAATGAGAAAGTGTTGTACAAAGATCTATTGTAGCAACATGAGAAGAAAGAAGCTGATTATGTAGTTCTTGATGATACTCCAAAAGCTAATATTCCAGCCATTCCTCATGATGTGAAACAACTGCAACAAAAAATACCACACACACTAGTGAATTTTAGATGGTCAACAAGGAAAATTAGACCTCTGGAAAGATTATCTCCCTCTTTGTATTCAATTTTACTTATTGATGCTAGTGAACCTAAATGTCATTATGAAGCTGTGTAGGTGGATACTGAGATTCAATGGGAGTTTGCAATGAAAGATGAAATAAGACATGGGATTTATGCAAGTTTCCTATAGGTGAAATAAGACATGGGATGAAATGGACTCTTTATTGAAAAATAAGACATGAGATTTATGCAAGTTGCCTATAGGTAAAAGAGCTTTGCAAAATAAGTGGGTTTATAGGTTAAAAAAAGAGGAAGTAGGTAAGAAAATATTTAAAGTTAGGTTAGCTATAAAGGATTTGTATAGAAAAAAGGCATTGATTTTGATGAAATATTTTCTCTTGTTGTTAAGATGACTTCTAACCATACTGTTTTAAGTCTTGTGGCTACTAAAGATTTGCATTTAGACCAGCTTGATGTTAAAACAACCTTCCTCCATGGTGATTTGGATTAAGAGATATTTATGGCTCAGCTATAGGGATTTTCAATCAAAGGTAAGAAGAATTGGGTGAACCCACAATAATAGGTTCCACTTTTGTGGGATGAAGAAAATCCAAAAAAAATTGCAAAATTTGCAATTCACATTTATCAATTGTTTGCCTGAACATATTAACTATGTTTGCACCAAACATATATTATAATAATGTTCAAAATGAACATATTTCACATACATTAGGCATGGTTGTTGCAAACATACCTTATTAATATATTTAGAAAACTTAATGGTGTGTGTTTGTGTGAATAGGTGTTCACAGTGAATAGTATGTTCATAACCAACATGTCAAATTACAAAATTTTGACCCTCTTTTCTAAAAAAAATTTAAAATTGGCTCTTTTGACACCAAAAATTGAAAATGATTGATCTCCTACTATAAAATAAAAAATACCAATTTGTGCTACTTGGAGCAAGCTTTCCAATGACTATAATTGTAATACATATTATATTTATTAAGACGTTCAAATATGACTTTAACTCATTATAGGTTCATTACTGATTGAACATCAACTGACTTTGACACTTTAGGAAAATTAGTAAATTAGGTCAATTTTTTTTTGAAAAAAATCTAGGAAATAGGTTACTAAGTGATGCAGAAGCATCTTGCATGGAAAATTATTGGAAAAAAAAAATTGGGGAGGAGAGAGAAAGTGACAAAAATTAGAGGAGAAATAATAAATAAATTTAAAAAGGGGAAAAAGGAGAAAAGAAAGGAAAAGAGTATTTCTATTTTCGAGGTGCATAGGTAGCATAATAAAATAAAATACAAAATAAATGGTTGTCATTCCATTTATCGAGGCATGTGGGTAGAATTCTAGAAAGTTATGAATAGTGTAGAAAGTTATGGATATTGTAGAAGGTTATGGAAGTTGTAGAAGATTGTGGAGGAATTTTAGAAGGTTGTGGATAAGTCATGTATTGGGTGGTAAGTGCCTATTTAAGCAAGGCATATGAGCATTTCTAAAGCAAGCTTGGAGAAGCTTGGAGAAGCTCAAGGAGTAGCTTGAGAGGTGGAAGCTCAAGGAGAAGCTTGAGAAGTAGAAGCTAGAAGGTGTGAAGCTAGAAAGTGTGAAAGAGAAGAAGAAAGTAAAGAGTGAGTTTTCCTGAGTCTGTGAACAGAGCGTCGAATGTGAGGCAGTTTACAGTAGGATTGTGGCAGAATTATGAGTGTGTAGATAGAGTGCTAAATGTGAGGTAGTTTACACTTGGATCTTGGATTAGGTTTGTGAGAAGAGCTAGTGACTATAGTTTAGAAACAAGGAGGTTGTTTGGTGGCTTGCGAGCACAAGTTGAGATCTCAGAGGTTTCTACCAGAGTGTGGATCTAGGCTAGCTTGGGTTTGGATTGGATCTTGAGAGATCTTGTTGCATTCTTTGTCATGAGTTGGTAAGGGTGGTGTGGCCCTTTGTCAGTGGTATCAGAGCATACCTTCATCAAATGGTATCAAAGCCGTATCTTCATCACTGAGGTAGATTTCTATTCAAAAAAAAAAAAATTTATGATAAATTGAGTTCAAGTTATCTGTGTCAAAATGAATGTATGTCTAAATTATGAATGGTGTCACTTCAAAACTTCATAAACTATACAATATTCAACCAAATTGAATCAAACCAAATGTATCCTTTAGATATTGATCTTACAAATCCAAAACTAAAAGAATTACCTCATTATCTTTTCTAGAAAAAAAGGTTATGTGTGTCAAACAAACTGTCACTCTTTAAAAATATTGAATTTTAATATGTACCACTTTTCAGAAGAGAAGAAAAAATTGACATAAATATATATTTTTTAAATCAAAAAATATGGTTGCAAAGTAGGAACATAGTACTATAAATTACTAGTTTATGTCATCTTGAAATTATGCATAGTTTTAGAGATATAGTCACTCGAACATGAGGTTTTTTTCAAAAATATTGATTTTAGTGTCAAAATTGGTCAAAAAGTGGAACCCATTATTGTGGGATCACCTTTAGTGTGTAAATTGAAGAAAAGTTTATATGGCTTGAAGCAAGCACCTTGGTAATGGTATCTAAAATTTGATAGTTTTATGCATAAGCATGACTATAGTAGGTGTCATTTAGATCATTTTGTTTATTTTAAGAGGTTGAATGATGCTAACTACATTATTTTATGTTTATATGTTGATGATATGCTTGTAGTTGGGTCTAACATGGATCATATTAAGGGGTTGAAATGCCAGTTAGCACATGCATTTTCTATGAAGGATTTGGGGGCAAAAAAACAAATCCTTGGTATGAAGATTTACAAAGATAGGAAGAACAGAACATTGACACTAGCTCAGGCTGATTATGTTGAGAAGGTGTTGCAATGTTTCTCTATAGAAAATGTTTAAGCTATTAGCACACCTTTACCTGGTCATTTGAGGTTAAATAAGAAGATGTGTCCCAAGAAAAAAGAAGAGGAGGATAAAATGTCCAAGATACCCTATGCTTTAGCTATAGGAACCTTGATGTATGTTATGGAATGTACCAGGCTAGATATTGCACATGCAGTGGGAGTTTTTAGCAAGTATATGAGTCATCTAGGAATTGAGCATTGGAATGCAGTCAAATGGATTCTTAGATATTTGAGAGGAATATCTAATAAGTGTTTACACTTTGGGGGCTCTACTACTAACTTATAGGGCTATGTTGACTCAAATTTGGTAGGGGATATTGATCCCAAGTGGAGTACTACAGGTTATTTCTTTACTATTGGTGGGGCAACTGTGAGCTAGGTTTCTAGGTTATAGAAGATTAATGCTCTATCCACTACAGAGGTAGAGTATGTTGCTACTATAGAGGCAACCAAGGAGATGATATGGCTTTACTTCTTCTTGGAAGAATTGAGACATCATTAGAAGGATAATTAGTTATTCAGAGATAGTCAGAGTTCCATTCATCTTGCAAAGATTCTAGCTCTGCATTCAAATACCAAACACATACAGTTGTGGTACCATTTTGTTTGGTCAATTTTGGAGGATGGACAGTTAAAGCTAGAAAAGATACATACAAATGAAAATCCAATAGATATGTAGAAAAAGGTAGTAACAAGGGAGAAGTTGAACTCCTCTTCAAATTTGGTTGATCTTCTAGACTAAACATAAATAAAAGAACAACAAAGTCAAGGGTGGTTTGATCTAGTGGGAGCCTTGTGGAGCAGTAACATAGCTACAAGATTAGTCTCCAAGTGGGAGATTATTTTTTAGTGTGGAGCTTGATCAGTCCTCAAGTGGGACATTGTTATATTGTGGTGACAAATTAGGAAAGTAATGTACATACTTCATAAAAAAAAAATTGGGCCCTATTTTATCAGGGTTTTGAACCAACATGTAATTATTAATTATAACCTTAAAGTAGAAAAAATACTTTGATAAAATAGCTTAGGGTTAGGGATTGTTTCATACTTGTGATGCAAAATTGGTTCTTGTGGCAGTATTGAGTTGTAAGGGATTATAGATTGTAATCAAGTTGTAATCACTAGATTGTAAAAACATTGGGCTTTCTATTTGGTGGATGTAGCCCAGGGATTGGGTGAACCATGTTAAATCTTGGTGTCTTGTGTTCTTTTCTATGTGATCTATTATTTTCTATTATTGGTTATATTTACATGTAATTTTTTCTTTCTTTCTATGGTTTAATCCTAACATTAAGAAGCCTCATCAGAAGATGACATTAGTAAAGCATTCAGAATTGAAGAAGCATAGTTGGAGCTAGACATCAAACTTTAAGATTTTGTAGATAAAAGGATAGAAGTTAGTAATTACCAACAAGTAGTGAAGAATACATATGGGGCTTTAGATTTACCAAAATCTAGCCAAGTGGGTAAGATGACAAAGAAGTTCAAGAATAAGTATCCTTACATCATTTTGATCTAAAGGGGTAGAAAACTTAGATGTTGGAAATTTATTTTTGACACTTAGAATATTTTTTGAATTTTGGAATTTTTCAAGTGTGCAAGTGCACTTTTCATAGACGTGTGACAACATTTTTGAAGAAGAAGCAAGGCACTGACAGTTAATTTTTGGTTAGAGCATTCCATGTAACAAAAATGCATTATGATGATAGTGCAACTCCAAGAAATGCCTAGAGAAGGGCATGCTTCCATTTTTAGAGATTCTAGAGACTTCCATATGATCTCACATCTTCCTTCTTCTTTTATTCTTATTCTTTCATTTTTTTTAATGTAATGTAAAGGCTCATACACCCATTAATTTATATAAATAAGGGTAGAGACCTACTTAGAACAATTTAGCGATTCATTTTTTATATAATTAGATTTTTTTATTTAGTTTTTGGCATGATTTTTAAATTTTAAGAGCTCTCACTCCTAACACAAAGGGAGGAGATGATTTGTTATGAATACATGGATATAATATGTACTCTAGGCCACTATTTTGATGCAATAATATATATGATTCATTCTATTATTTTTATTTTAGTTGTTCTTGCCAAAGTGTTTTATTTTTATGAATTCATGGTCATAAATAATAATGGCACCAATGGGTTTATTGTGTTGTTATGATTGTGCGATCTTTTAGCTCTTGCATTTTCCTTGTGTTAATGAATTCTATTGTTGTGACAAATTGGAGAAAGGATAATCTATTTTTCATTCATAGCATCTTGTCTCAAATTAGTGCACTTTCTATGGCCTTGTGATTTGATGAGACATGAAACATATTTCTAGTTATATTAAGTTCCCATCAAAAATTGTGTTAGTGGAGTTGAGGAAGTGTTGCTCCTATTTTCATTGCTTTGCTACCTTATAATTTTGATAATTAAATTTGAAGACATGTTGGTACCTTAGGTTATGTCCATTAGGAATTTCCCTTTCAATTTATTTTCTTTAATCTCTCATTATGCTATCTTTTTTATTTACTTTTCTAAAACTTGGTTAAAATAGGAATTCACGTAATTGCACTAGTAGACTACATTCATCATAAAAATATAGAAATATATCTCTTTTGTGGTTACATTTTTAAAACAACAATAGATTGTCCAAGATTAGTTTGAACCAGCAAAGGCCTTCACATGAGCATACACATTTATCTTCAATTGAGACAAATCAAGATGGTTGTAAAACCCCACTGGAACCTTGGAGTTCAACCTTGATCGAATTTTCAAGAGAGGGATTCGAAAGAATTCCTGGCATTTAGCATTGTGCGAAAAAATAGAACAAAATTTAGTGACCTTCATCAGTTTATTCTAAGCTAGGAGGCTCTATCAACTCACCCCCCCCCCCCCCCCCCCCCCCCATCCAGATACTATGGAAGGTCTTACCCCCATATATGCATTGACAATTAAGGAAGGAAAGGAACAACTGCATATTTAGGGACAAGTCTTCTCCCCTATTGGTTACTCTATAGATAAGTGTTAATTTATTAAGAGAATATATCCCCCAATTGATATGGAAGACCCTTATCCATCCTCCTTCTCTTAATGAATGCATTATTGTAGATAATTATAGACTACTTGATTTGGTTACTAAATTTGACAATGCCAAAGCTCTAGCCAAATAGAAAGTGAGATGCAAATTGGCCCCTACCTATTGGTTTAAACTTAATTTTGATGGCTTTGTTTTGGAGGGTCTTTGTGTAGTGGGAGGCATTATTAGAGATGATAAAGGTAACATCATGATGAACTATTCTAGAAACTATAGTAAGAACACTAGCAATGTTGTAGAAGATATGGGGTTATTTTGGGGGTCAGTCAAGCTATCTCAATTGATATTCAAAATTTGGTTGTTGAGGATGACTCACAACTTATTATTGAGGCAGTTAAGGGGGAAAAAAATTATCTAGAAAGTTACCCCAATTATCAATGATTCCCATACGCTCATTTTAAGGTTTTTGGAAGTAGCTATACAATATATTTACTAGGTAGGAAACCAAGTGGTAAATTTGTTGGTAAAAAATGGGCATGTTGTGGCTAGTATGCATAGCTAGGATAATATAGATGACCTACCAACTCATATTCAAGCCTTAGTTATAGAGAAAATAAATTAACTTTGATTGGGTCAATCATTAATCATTACATTAGCATCACCTTTTTGGCGATCATTATTGTGAGTGTCTTTTCAAAAGATGGCTCTCATAAACTTATAAATTCCATTATTAGCTCATTAGTAGAAAATTGAGCTTGGAGAAATTTTTGTGTTAGATAGGACATCACCTTTGGCGAGATTTGGTGTGATCATGTAAGAGAAGGCGGCACACAAATATTAAATATTGATAGTATGACCATCATTGGTAGCAGAATATGTGGTTGGCATCAAAAGGTGAGTACTAGGACTAATTATGATTTTAGTGGTCTTTGCCTGTTGCATGTGATTATTACATCGACATTTTGTCATTTGTGTGAATATCATTTTAACTATTCATTCTCAAATTTCTCTCTAAGATCTTTCTTTCCATTTTCAATCTACAATGGGGGAAATATTTTGTAATGTTGGCATCCTTAGAAAAATTCATTAAGGATACAGATGAGAACAAATAAATAAGTGGGAATCATGTTCATGTTCATGTGAACACCATTGAAAAGTATAATGAGGTTGGTTGGGCTATTTGAAATAGGGTGATTTGCATTCTTTTGTGAAATGTATAGAGGGATATGATGAGTCAATGTCCATGAAATTATCAACATTTGGAACAAAATGTGGTTGATTGTTAATGGAATCCCATTTGAGATCAATGAAGAGATCATTAAGAAAATTGGCCACTTCTCCTTGGACGGCTAAAAATGGTGATCCAAGAAGACAAGGGTTTTGGATGACACCAACCTCAACTAGCTCTTCTGCTCTAGTGAGAGTCTAAGTTGAGATCGCTAGGGATTTGTGAGAATGACCCTAAGATCCTTGAAAAGAGATATGTTACATTATCATGTGTTACATCAATTTAGAAGGTAGGTTCTATATTTTTTACTACTATTACTTCCCCATTTTGAACAATTTTAGAAACCATGATCTCATTTCATCCCATATCTTAGTTTGCACTCTATGGAAGATTACATCCTCAAGATTGGAAAAATAATAAAGAGGGTAAACAATACAATATTCTTCATCAAGCCTCTATGTTCAAACTATTAAATTTCTAGAAAGGTCTTTGCCCTTCCTAGCCTATCAATGTCCAATTTTTTCTCCCTAATCTTACTATCTCCACCTCGACCCCTCCAATTTTTATTCAAGTTATTTCTACTTTGGATATTAAAAGCCCTAAAACCTATTTGCACCATATTCTTAAACAAATTAAAATGGAGAAGGATTTTTAGATTGTAGATTCCAATGTGAAAATGAAAGGGAGAAGATGGAGATTCCTTAGGAACAAGAAAAATATAGTGAAAATGGATCCCAAGGCCAAACATCAATCATCCTATTAGTTCAGATTTTACTAGTAGTGCTAAATGAAAATCCCCACAAAAGAGGAAGCAATTGAAGGATTTTAGCAAAAAATACATTGAGGATGATGAAGATGAAATGACTAGTGAAGGGAAAGAGGCAGAGGTTAACCATGCTATTAGTCAGTTAAGCCTTATGTTCTCCCATGTTTTAGACACCTTAAAAAATAATACACCTAAGAATTCCAAATTAGTGGGTGAAAAGGGAGAGACCTTTATTTCCCCTCCCAGTCAACATGAGAAGGACAAGAAGAACCAAGTCAAGGAGCCCCAAGTGTCCCTAGATGGTGAAACCTAGAAAGAAGAAGAGAATCATCCTTCCTTGGAGAGATGCTTTAAAAAACTAAAGGAGAGGCAGGAGATTATTGAATAGAGATTTGATGATGTGACTAGGTTTCTAGTTAGGGAATGATGCACTCAGCATCTTTGACTCTTTACCTACTTCGTACTAAAAAAGAAGGCCCTACTGTTGTAGCTAGAGTGAACACCATTGGTTCTCTATAAAGGTTCTAGGCTGATGATTGGTTGCAACTGTTGTTGGATGAGCTAGAGGGAAATGAGAAGAATAAGGAGAGTTGTATCTCCTCTATGGTTTATGTTTTTCTACTTTAGCACTTAGTCCATGTGGGATCTATTCATGGAATTTTTTTGGAATTTTTGTATTTATTTGTTCTATATACATTATGTTTATGAATTCTAGTATTTTAGTGGTTTTTGATAGATATTGAGATACTGTGATATGTAGGGTTTTGAAATTAAGAAAGGGCTTAGATTAGTATATGTTGTATTTGACTATTAGCTAGTTTAAAATGTTTTATTTCCTAGGTTAGCCCCCATTTCTTGTTGCTTTTCTATTTCAAAATAATTTTCAATTTAATACATTTGGAAAAATGTTAGAAGCAACATACAACTTATTGTATGTGACTAAGAAATAAAAACAACATTTGGTACAAGAAATATATTCACATGGGATAACATCTAAGAAATGTAAAATATATTGCATACATTGAGGAACCTTGTACCTCACCCACTTCATTTATATTGATAAACAAAATTATAGTTATATGAATATATATATATTTTTTCCTTAATGTCAAAGGGCCTTTGGTCTATTGATAAAGTTGAAAAGCTCATAAAGATCCCACCAGGTAAATCATGCCTCGTGCTAATTTGGCAAAATGGATAACGCTCAATCCTTTGTTCTTAATGAAATAGGCTAAGTGAGCATTGAACCTTCAACAAACAAACATAAAAATACTAGATACTACAACAACAATAACAATAGACAACTATGTATAACCAATAAATATGATCTGCAACTACACATTTATTCACTTATGCCTTCACTAATGAATTCTTCATATTGATAAAGGAAATATGTTTTTTCTTACATACACATCATTTGATGAGGAAAATCTTAAGTTTATGTAGTTTTTACAAGAGCTCAACTCGATGAGATTTATTTTTCCTTTCAAATATTGATTTTGGTTGACAAATATGCTTAGGCCCTATTTGGTTTCCATGATTAGATAGAATTAACATTTATAATTTTAAAGAAAAATTAATTTGTTGTTTGGGTGCACAAAATTATCATTAGAATTGGAAGAAAATAGATCTTGGTATCCAAATTCACCCTCGAATCCAAAATTTGGTCTTGCATCTAAATATTTGGAATTGATAAGTAGGAGATAATTTCCTTAGAAAGTAAAATTTTTATATTGCTATCAGGATTTAACTATGTAATTTTGAGTCAAACTCATTGACCCATATTTCATGAGTAGTGATTCAACATGAATCTATCTCTCATGAGAATAAATGGAACACTTAGCACTCATTGGATCTAGGTGATGCTCACAAAAATGCTCAAATTCCTATTCTAAATCATATTCCTCAAAAATGAGCATTGAACATTAATTGAAAAAATAAAAATTTGACGTCTAATTTACATAATTCATTCACATTTTCCTCTTCTTTCTCACCCATCTACCATGTCTAACATTGGAGAAAATAGTCCCATATGGGAGGATTTATTAAAAAATGGATGCAATTATCTATGTGAGGCTTGCAAAGAGATTTTTTGATGGAATCCTTTACCTTGGATAGGGAAAGGGCTTTCCACTTTGCTTCTTATAGACAGTGTTAATTATCCTCAGAATGATAATGCAAAAGATCTAGATTTAATTTATTATGATTGTTCATTTTTTTAAAGTCTTAGTCAAGAATTTTTTTTTTTTACATTAGATGAAAGTTAGAGAAAATTCTAGTTCATATCACCAATAATAATTCCATATTCCATAAATAATTTTTCCATATCTCAAGATAGAAACTATGTTGTTTGCAAATTGATGAAGTCATTGATATTTTACAAAGGATAAAATAAGGAGCATGTGCACCTATTGTGCTCATGTTTCTTCCTTAATAGAAAAACCTCTTAGTCCATCTCTTGGGTGGAAGATCCCATTTCTTCACTTCATCTTGCAATTTTAGAAATAATATATTAGTGACCTTAGCAAGGATTTGTGCATCTTCTAGAACCTCATCAACATCTAGTACCTATCATACTTGAGAATATACCTTTACGTAAACAAGTCACATTCTTGGGATCAAAATTGTGTGAATCTTGGGAGAAATTTAAACAATCTCAAATTAGAGAGAGCTTCATAATAATTCTATTGAAGCAAACTATTTCCAATTTCTAAGATTTTTTTGTTCATGTTTTAAATTGTTTCTCCACCTTAAAAGTGCATAGGATTGAAAGTTTAACTAATTGTGACTTTAAAAGCTTCAATAATTTTTGCATCAAACTGATTGTGACTTTAAAGATCACAACAAAAAGCTCTAATTCTTGAAGAATGCAATGAAAAAAATACAAGTTTTTGATAGATTCAACTATTCTAGATATGGAATGTGAAATTTTTGGGTTTGAATCAAACATATTTGGTATAACAAATTCTAAGTTAGATCAAATATTTTTGAGTTTGAATCAAACATTCCCAAACTAAATTCTGAAAAATCATAATATGGATTTCAAGTTCCAGAACTCCAAATCCAAAATTCTAATTCCTAAATCATATTCCAATGACCAAATAGGGCCTTACAAATTTTGAATCAACAAACTGAACTCCATGTTTGATGCATAGATAACCTTTATGTTTTTCTATCTAAAGAACACACATTTAAAGAGCCTATGATGAATTAAAAAATGCATCTATAAATATATCATTATTAATATATTATAGAGACAAGAATCAAAAGCTTATATTATTATTTTTCAATTATTAAAATATAATATATAATTTTTTTATTAAATTTTAACATTTGTGTTAATAGTGTTATAAATTCATTAATAATAGAATATCTTTACAAGATATAATAAAATTATTATAATTAATTGCTAAATTATAACGATAAGTACAAGCCACTAATTATACTTATTTTTATTTTAAAAAGTAGATAATATAGTTGACGCCATTCCTATTGTTAAAAGTTGGTTTACCTATAGATATAATAAATGAGACTGTAATAATGGTATACAATTAAATATTATGGATAAATGTAACTTGTTTTAAAAAATCTTTATCATTTTTCTAAATGGAATCCTTAGTATATAGATGCAATTATCAATTGCATATAACTTTCTACTTGATTAATAATTTTTAACCATGCTTAGTTTATTGTGGGATGGAAAAAGAGAAAAGCACATGTTTGACACTCCAAATTTATTGTGCATGCTATAATTTGATTTCGAAATGCACTCATGTAAACATTATCTTGGTCAATATCATCCCTTTCAATGGCTTCCTATATGTGAAATTCAAATTACTAAAAGAGGTCTAACTTTTTCTCTGAATACCAAAGAGAACAAAGCAACAGAGCAAATAAAGAGTACTAAAGAGCTTTATCCTGCTCAACAAGTTGAGCCAACTTATGAGATAAATCAGAGGGAAGCATCCTATGATCAAGAATGTTCCAATCTAGTGCATGCTCAAAGGCCCATTAGCAAATCCATCAACCACATCATTCCACTCCTGAGGGATATGCATAAAAGACACAAATTCTAGATAATTGCATAACTAAGTGATCTGTTGAATAACTAGCGCCAAATGCTAGTCCACATCCACAAGGTTCCATCTATTCAATAAATTCACAACTACCTATGAGTTAGTCTCATAGGTAATTCTTCTCCAACCACATTGACAACACTATTCTACTACAACCAAGATAGCAAGAGCTTCTATGAGGTTATTTGTAAGGTAACCCTTGTAGATAGAAAACATAAACTAAACATCACTAGAGTTGTCATTCCAAAATCCCCCAATGCTAGCTAGTCCATGACTTCCCTAAGAAGATCCATTAGTGTTGATTTTAAGAACTCTATCTTGGAGAGGAGTCCAATGCCCCTCATGATTAACACATTGAGAGTGCTACTTAGCTCTATTCCTAGAGCATCTATGTGGGAGAGAGGGAGAGCTGCCTTGAAGAGGAAAGGAAAGTGTTGAATTCAAAAGAGGTATTCTTTAATTTTTGCATGTGACTACTTTCCCCTTAATATAAATCTAAGGGAGTAGTAGAAAATTAAATTGTGTATGCTCAAAAACAATGGGAATGACAAGATTGGGTATTTGGAGAGCCATATTTTTTAGTGTCTTCCTCCATTGTGCTTCAATCATAGGTGCTTTCTCTAAAAGGAATATGATATTTAGAAAAATAAAGGAATATTGTGTTGTGATGATCAAGGATTAGTTTTTAATACACATAATTTAGATTTTTTCATAAATTACATTTCATAAAAGCACGTATATTAATTTTTTTATAAATAATTAAGTTGTTTCTCTACAATCACTCTCTAACTAATTTTCTACATTAACTATTTCCCCTAATTTTACACAATCTTAATTTCAATTCAAGGTGCTCACTTTGGTTAACTTGTTGATTGTAGACTTTTCCTTGTAAATCTAAGAACCTTGCAAGAAAGAATTGATCTCTTTAAACAATGTGTTTAAGTTAGCTACAGGTGTGAGCCATCACCAAAAGCAGCTTCAACTCTTTGGTGTTTGGAACTACATGCAAATTAAAAAATACTCTATAGACCTCAACACAAAAATCTATAAGACCTATATTACTACTACTTTAGTTCACTGTGTCTCTATAGAAATCCTAAAAATGTCTGATTCAATGTAATGTCAAGATTTGATCCAATCTAGTTAAGGTTCTAGAAGCTTTATTGATCCAAGCCAAATAGTTTAAACCTAGCTAGGATTTACTTATTTTATAGCAATAAAATCTTTTTTCTGATGCTTATAGTACATCAAAAGGTGTATTCATATCCACTTTGATTATTGGGCTAGCATGGAGATGCATGCCATAAAATATTGGGTCTTATCTAGCCTTTGGTTTGAGCCACAATTGTTTTTCTTTCTCCAAGATACTTTTGGTAAGTTTTGATCCCCTTTCCTACCAATTCTATTGATTATGTTTTATTGTACCTATACAGTACGAAAAAGGTTGCAAATCCTTTGCATCTGAGACTAACAAAGTAGTTTCTCTACAACTACAAGTGAAGGATAAGAACAATCTAATAGTTAGCATAGAGTACAAGAGGGAGGATTGCCATATAAAATTCAAATTTTTCTATTCCATGTTTATTTTTACCAATTCAAGGTAAATATTTCTAGATTTAGGGTTGTGAGTATTTTAGAATAAATGTCTCCATCTACACCTATTCTCATGCATCTTATATTTTAGGTTCTTTTCAACTTTGTTCAATATGTTCGATTAGGTTAACAATCTTCTCCTAATGAATATACCCATAATAGCTCTCTTTGTATATGATAGATTTTTATGAATATAATGTTTATTAGCATTGTACCCTATATGCATTTTTTAGTAATCAAACACATTGATCCAGCTATATTTCTTCTTGTGCTTTCAATTGCTGAAACGTTTTCCTTTTTTGTGTGTTGGATATTTGAAAATTGGTAATTTTGGCTATTTTTTTTAGAGTGGTTTTATCAATGATGGGCTATGTTTTTTTCTCTTGTGAATGTTAGCTTGGTTTGGTTTTACTAAGTGATGGATTAGTTTTGTTTCACTTATGGATATACCATTGGTTTTACTGATGTGGATTTGATTTTAATTTTTTTGGCTGCCATTTTGCCCAAAATTTGGAGGAATCTATGTGGGAGAATCCACAAATTCATATGCTTTCTTAGTTGACTATAATGACATTAATAGTGTACCTAAAATAAATTTCAAGCATATGCCATAGTAAATATAGTATGATATATTTCAATTATTTTTAGATGTTAAGATCTTGCCCATTATTATTTCAATATCATTGTCAATAAATATGATATGGTATATTTCAATCATTTTAAATGTTAAGATATCCTCTATGAAGAATAAACCAACCTAAAAAATGGAACATGGATTATTATTATTATTATCAAATTTTACAGTTTACCATTTAACTCTACAACTATACCAACTCTAAAATTATACCAACCAACCATTTACCTTATAGCTCTTTTCTATGTTTAATTATAACCTAGAAAGCTAGAGCAATGGAATATCTTAATCAGTTTAACATAGAAAAGTTGGACCAATACATCAATTGAAAATTCTCAATCATCTACTTGAAGAAGTCAAATTTACTTCCTTCTACCAAACATCACACATACATAGAAGACCCTATATTGCACTTTTCTTTGTGAAGTTACAACTTTACAAAGCTAGAAAAATAGTCACATTTTCTAATTCCACCAAACATTATGTATCTACTATGAGATCCAAGCATTCAAAATGAGTGGACTAGCCATTAATTTTAATACACCTTGTAAACTAGGGAACCATCTTTGGTGCAACTTATATGCACCTTTGTTTAGTGTATTTTAGTTGTATATAAATGTAGCTACTATGAGCTCCAAGCATTTAAAATGAGTGGACTAGCCATTGATTTTAATACACCTTGTAAACTAGTGGCCTCATCTATGGTGCATCTTATATGCACCTTTTTTTGAGTGTATTTCACTTGTATATAATGGACTTAAGACTATTTAATAGTAGTTTAGGTGCATATAAGTTGCAAAATAGCCTATTCCATAAACTAGGTTGAATTTGAGTTAGGTTTTGTTGATAATATTCCTTTCTCTATAAACTGAGATGAATTAGAGTTAGTTAGGCCTTACTATTAATGAAGGAGAATAAAATAAATCCTTTCCTAAAAGTCATCACATGAACAAGAATTGGAGTCAGTCGACATTCAATCACCGAACTATGAATAAAATCAATGTCTTATCTAATTTATGAACCTTCCAATAATTTTTTATCCACTCAATAAGAATAGTACAAGAACAAAGTACTCTAAGAGGCAAGGTTAAATATTTGTGTCTATAGATCAATGTACTTGAGGTTTGCAATTTTCTCTTTGTGTTTCCTTTGTGAAGTGAACAAATAGGGTGTATTTCCATGATTACCACTACAAAACCAACAAGAAAACTATATACAAAATTTACTAAAGAAGTCAGCCAAACTCTATGTGACAAGATTTTCAATTATGCTTTTAACAAGTACAATTTATTAAAGATGTCTCATATTATTGATGAATTACATAAGAAATAGGACATTACTAGTCTATATAATAACATGTAATCAAACAAATTAGCACCACCACCATGAAAATACCAAATAAACACTGTCAAAGAAGAAGCATCACAAACACACCAAAATAGTATACAAGAATGAGAACACTCCCACCACCACCAAATTATGTCCTCCCAACTCATCATTGTCCAACATCTTAGAATTCCACCTCAACCTCTTCATATTCATGCCCTTTATTGGAAGCGAGATCATCCCAACAAACTTAAGAATATCTACTTTGCATCTCATAAATAAAGACATATACAAAGAAACACAAATTAAAGTTTTCTATCATCTAACTTTTGAATATATATTGTGAATTTAAAATGTTATTTGTCCCATCTTCCTCTTAACTCTTTTTTATAAGGAAGGGACCCAAGCTCCCCCAAAGCTCTTGTTACATTTAGTGTGTTAGTTAAATTGTTAAATTTAATAATTTTATAGCCAATTTAAGTCAAAACTATTATTATAATGGCACTATTTAAGAGTGAAAAATGTAAAATATAAAATCTAATTTTTTTATGAATATTTTAATATTGAAAAACAAAAAAGTAAAAGTATTTTAATTCATAAAAAGTTAGTTATAAGCTATTAAAAAGATTAAAACTAAATTATAAAATAAACATGTAAACAAAATACACTAACTTTATTAGATAGAGTCAGTAAATAATAGATGATTATATTTTAATATTTCATTAACAAGTCATAAAATATTAAATTTTTTAAAATTAAAAAGTAGCCAACAATTGACCCAGGGATACATGCTGAGAAATAGCTAACTGTCATGTACATAAAATATTTAACCTAACCCTCTTTTTAATTTAAAAAACCCCCAAATAAGAGCATCCCAAAATCTAATAGTATTAATTGAGATGATAACCATAATATATATATATATATATATAATAGTCCTAAGAAGTGATGTAGAGGGATCAACACTAGAACTCTCCTTAAGGAATTTAACACTCAAGGGATTCAACAATAGATCTTCTTTTCTACATCACAAATTATAAACTCAAATCTACATATATAGGCTATTAGCTATATCTGCATATACAACTGGTAGTCTTACTAAAATTCATCTTCCTATAGAAAGCCAAGCATTTCAATTTGAATAACCGAGAATGGGGTCACTATTTCTAAAATGGTTTAGGATAGGGAGCCAATAATGGTAGAAAAATATGGAACATACTCTCTAGGGTGATATAGTGCATAATGGGGTAATATATACCTCTTTCCAAGGATACAACATGTAATGCCCCGCCAAGGGATCCAAAGAATTAACCTAGAATTTCACTAAGTTTGGTAGCATTTTTTTTTAAAACATGAAAGTAAATACCACATATAACTTATGCACAATAATGGAAGCAATAGAAATGTCCATCTAAAAGTAAACATAACATACATAACAGATTACATTCTTTAAAGATCCCTTAACATTGAATTACATCAAAGTTAACTAACATACATGAATCCATCTAGTACAACAACCACATGAAATAATAATGATAAGTCCAATGTTTATACATTACATTTCAAATGCTCAATCATCCACTGTACATGTCACAGGGTATGACAATCTCAAAAGAATATACATATGTAGAATAAGGTACATCATCCTATTCTAATCCTTGATACATCGAAGTAATGATAATCACATGATACAACATCATAGAAGATCAAACATAATAAACTAAGTACACAGCTCCTCCCAACTGTTAATAGCATCATTAGACCATCATGGATCATATCCATCCCTCTGTGTGTAACATTCCAAATCACCGAAGAGATCATCAATATTAACATAGTAGGAATGTCACTCCTAACATATACTATATCATATGCAAAAAGTAATCTAACATGCAAATAAAAGCATAAGATAACATCATCTAACATATGCTAATCATCAATGAAAGGATACATATCCACCATCACGAAGGATGCATCAGCCACGATGTCTCAATGAATCTCAAATGATAAGAGTGGAAAATACACTACCACTCGACCACATGGTACCTAAGTGGTCCACTCCCACCGTGCTGAGGAGATAATCTCAAGTCCCAAATAGGCTATCCAAAATCACATAGGACAAATCTCTGTAAGTCTAGGAATCCTAAAAGTATACTAACTCAAAGGTTCCAAACATAAAATCAACATCTAATCCTAGAGGCACACAATGACATGTAGGAACCTACTATGCAAGCGAGAAAGTGTCATCGCATTTATCACATACAAGTTACCTTGGTAGTTAGCTAAACTCCATGAGTCCATACTGATCTCATGCAGCCACTAGTATCCTCTCATACTGAAGAGGCATACTACGGAATGCAAGGTCACAACCATGCATTCTCACTACTCCCATCCTAGCCTGTACAAGCACTCAAGGCATGGGCGAGAAAAAAACACTTATCTTTTTAGGTTCATTCAGTTAGTATTAGGTGTGAATGTTATCACTTATTAATCCAACTTACAATGAGTTACCCTGGCAACCTCTCAGGGTCCCGGCCCCCATTGCAAGCCACTTCTCATCACTACATGAAGATATCCTACCCTAAGCTCATGGAATCATAAATCTCAAAATCACAAAAGATAATCCATAATAAAATCATCAAATATGCATAAAAGCATCAAATCTCCATGAGCAAACATCCATAGAAAATGATGATCACAACAGCTCTCTATTGGAAACTGAAGCATCACTGATAATCAAAGTATCCAATGGTTCTCAATAACCAAAATATATCTCATCATACTGATCGAAGACTCCAAAAATGGTTGAGTCAAACATGTCACATCATGACATCATCAAGAATAAATCCACATTACAGTCCCATCATGGCGACTAGAAACTAACCAAGGATAACTAATCGATGACCAAAAATGGTTAAGTCAAATGTCTCATACATAAGAATCTCAACTATAACAATCAATAATTAAAAAAAATACATAGAGCATTCCATCACATAACCATGGTTCGATTTATAAAGATCGAGATTAAAACATCATCATGACATCAGAATCACATAACTCCCAAGCCTCTAGTAGACGTCCTATAACTAGTCAACACTAGTCAACCTAAAACCCAAAACAATAGCATAAAGAATACACAATGCAAACACATGTTTTGGTTTTGCTAAATGTACAAACTTGAATTTAAATGCAAAAGTCTCGGTTTACATTTCCCAATTTAAATATCAAGTGGAGAAATTTCATGTTTAACCTAATCCATGTTTTTGTATTGGTAGATAAAAGTTTCTCCCCAAAAACCATTAGACTCAATTTTCTAAATGTTCTAAATGTCTCTTATATTCCCATTTAGACCCCCATCATTTTCAAAATAATATTTGAAAT
Organism: Cupressus sempervirens; assembly: GCA_028749045.1. NCBI lineage: Eukaryota > Viridiplantae > Streptophyta > Pinopsida > Cupressales > Cupressaceae > Cupressus > Cupressus sempervirens. Next base: position 879,400,308 of record CM053787.1, read on the forward strand.
TCTTTTCATGTTCATCTTTCTAAAATCAAAGCTTATATTGAACCTATATTCAACAATATAAAATAACTTGTTATTAAAGAATTACTCTTTAAATTCCAAATATCTATTAATATATCAATTATTTATTATTAATAATGTATATACATACATATATATATATATATTTATACCTATATATATATAAGTACATATATATATATATATAATTATTAACTTATAACCGAATTATATATAAAAAAATTGAATAAACCTTTGACAACACATGGAGAGTTTATAACCGCCAACACATTTATATGTGTGACCTACGGATCACAAGGTAGACTGCGGTACCATAGTTTCCTTTAGCAATACCACTGACGGGAGTGGGAAACATGTTCCCCTGCCCGTTCAAATTTATAATTATAATTGTCACGATGCGTCATTCGCTCGCTGTGAATTATGTGACATTCGACTTTTTTTAATGAAATATATATAAAAGTATATATGTATATATGTGTGTGTGTGTGTGTGTGTGTGTGTGTGTGTGTGTGTGTCTATGTATAAATATACAGAGTTTAATCAAATATCACAGCATATAGACATATATATATAATTATATTTATATATATGTATATATATATATGCATATATGTATTCAAATTTGGAAATATAAACATATATAAATTCTAGTTCTCAGAATTTTCCTATAAGTCTTTGATCTCAATTTTTTTTCCAATAATTAATCTAATAGGTTTGACTATGAATCTAAACCCTAGCCCCATGTTCTTTTTAGATCTATGCATATAAATTTCTCAAATGAATTAAACTACCAATACTGAGAATGCATACAATAAAAATATGAAATTCCTCAGAAGACATATGGAAGACACGAAGAAGATAGGGAATGCAAGATGCGGAAATAGCATAAGTAAAATCACAAGAATCTACCAAGATTCTAATACTAATTCGCTCTTCCTCAAAAAACTCGCAAAGCAAGCTCCCTTCCTCAGAGTTCTCGAATCCTCCAATGCTCCAATTGCACTCCAAATGCTATGTCTAAGCTTCTAGGAATGCCTAAATATAAAGAGCTCTCAGGAAACATCTAGAATGCCTCTAGAAACAGCTAGAAGGTGTCACCAACTAAGCATGGGTCTTTTCCAACCTTGTAGATGGGTCATAAGGTTGTAGACACCATGTGCTTAATTGATGCACTAACCCCCGTGTTGTTGACATAAGAGAAATAGAAAAGTGCGTTAACTCCCATGCAAGCTTATAACTCCAATTTACTTTTTATATAATTTCTATTTAAATATTTATAACTTTCATTTTAATTTTTATAACTTTTATTATTATTATTTATTTATTACTTTATTATTATTTATAATTATTATTAATTTTAATTTCTAGTTTTTTTTATTTAATTCTTTTTCCTCAATTAATTCATGTTTAATTAATTATAATCAAAATATCAAAGATCATGATATTTTATATTAATTTTCTCAAATAATTAATTTATTAATTAAATCTATTTATTAAGACTTAATTAATAAAAAATTCACCATAGACCTCCAAGATAAAATATGAAAACCCATCATAGAGAAATTCACACAAAATCAGTCTAAAGGGTTAAAAATCATGAATCATGTCATCTGACACATTCGGTGGGTAAAATATCCAGATACTTGTCCTACCTCACTAGGACAATTGGCTTAAGGGTTTGGGATTTGGACTTGAGAATTTATCTCCCTTCTCTTATCATTGAGATAGTATAATAGGGTATGCTCATCCTAGCAATTCAGGGAAGTCGATACCTGGTGCCTGTAACTTGCAGAAAAACCATGCATGTACATACAATATATATAATGCTAAGCTAAACAGACAATGGAAGGAAGTGGTGCATCGTGTAGATCCTGACTAAGCAAGTGATTACGACTCCCTTCCTTAACCATATCAAAAATGCCATACAATATGAAAATATGCACACCATACACATGCAAGTATGGGGTAAGTATCCATAATAAAACACATGAGATAATAAACCATCTAACTAATCATCAACAATAACTTAAAGCAATATTATGATCATCAGGTATGCATGAAATGTAAAGTCTAAATGATCTCTTCATGTACCAACTGAATCCATAACATAATGTCTAATAGTCTCAAAACAATACCACTAATCCATCAACAATAAAACTAATCTATCATAGTCTGATAATAACAACAACAATGTCTAGAAAAGATGTGAATGAAATGTAGGCACTACATCCACCCCCCCTTGGGTTAGGCTTTCTCCTAGAAGCCTAAAAACAAGTAGGGATATAACTCCCGCAATCTAGCTACATCCTACCATGTAGCTAAAGAATCATAAGTAGGGTCCCATTGGACCCTTGCCTACTCAATGGTTCAACCCCTGAGGGTCAACTTCCGCTGCTCTAGAATACAAACCAGCTCCAAAGCCAACTACCCAACCTCTACCTGCAACGTATTCCAATAAAGAACATGTACAATATCATGGATATACTATCAAAGCACTAAAACATGAAAAATGTCATGAATGCGAGCTAGGCTGGGCAGTAAAGCAAGGTGGTAAGAAACTAGGCCAATGTTCTCTAAAACCTCGAATGGTCCCACAAAGTGAGGTGCTAGCTTAGAACCCTTTCCATATCAGATCAGACTCTTTCACAGATGCACTCTCAAGAAAACCTTATCACCCACAGCAAACTACTTATCAGTCTATTGTTACTTAGGCTTGCACCCTTGTCCAAGGCCTATGCATGAGGACAACCTAGTGAAACATGGAAACAACCTCCAAGCAAGTTTTTTGATGGAAACATATCGCCCCACCAGAAAAGTCACCACGGCAAGACTTTAGGCAAATGCATGAGTCCCAGCTAGTACCTTGTCAGCTCAGTTGAAGTTCCATGCCGTGCTAGCCAATCAAATGGAACACATCTGCAAAGGAAGGAATTATTACAGTTGGGTGCTATGGCGCTATGGGGATTTGGCCTTGATTTCCTCATAGCGACATGGCACTTAGTTGACATGTGGCCGTTCTGTGGGGTCAAAGTCTTGGGTCTGCCAGGTTGATGCTTCGAAGGCCAATAAGGAGGTGCTGAGTGTATGAGTCAGAGCATATTTGGTTCATGGGCCCAATGATTTTCAGGGGATGTGCAGAGTACGAGGTGGTTCTGATCGTCAGATTGTGATTGATCTACAATGGGCACCATCACACTATGAGGAACTGCTTGAGAGATATCAATAGCGACATAGTGCCTCGGTATCATGTGTCTTGGTGGGACCATATTTTCATGTAGTCAATGCAGTAAAGGGTTTGGGTCACTCGTAATCACCAAATCAGTTTATATCGATGGGTAGGCACCATCTCGCTATGGTGAAGTTGCGTGATCTTTACCATGGAAACATAGAATTTTGTTGACATGTGTCTCGCTGGCTTGCCCAAGGTTGACGGTTAGCGACTAGCAGTTAGTGTCATGGTCAGGTTTGTGCGATCATCACAGTTAATGATGTGGCATAGTTAGTTTGATAAAAGGTGGTCAACACAGAAAGACTTAGCAGGGTGGCAAAAGGATAAAAAGCTATTGGTCCACGTGGCTCATTCTGGTGCCAAGGATACGTTGACCTGCCAGCCCTATTGATTCATGCACTAAAAGGAAAATTGAGGGTTATCTTACGGATCTTATCTCAATGATCAATCTCGACCTACCCGAAATGAATGCAGAATGAGGAAGAAAATTCCATCGTCTCAGTCGATCCTCTACCCAGTTAGAACATTGATGGTGCCATTTTCAGTCCTCTCAGGACACCTATTGCAACAAAGATCAGATTTTCTTTAGATCCCCATGATTGTCCTCTGCAAGACTTAATGGTAGGTAGCTACAAAGTCATTTCAGCTAGAAAAGATCTCAGTTATGCCTGAACTATAAAGGCAGATTTTGTAGTCTTTTGTAAAAAAAGAAAGGGAGGACCTTCTCTCTAATTTTCCTCTGCTTTTGCTCTACAATTCTAGAGTGAATTCCCCTGTGCCTCTAAATTGTTTGATTCTCCACTTATCTCCTTTAGACAGTGGTATTAAAGTGCAAGAATTCTTTGCCTATGCCATTGCTTTGTGGAAATCTATAATCTGCATGACTGTATCTCTGCTAGCCAGTGAATGATATATAAGTGAACTTCTTCCTTGTGTCATTCATCTTGGTTTTCTAATCTGTATGTGGTTATTTGATTAAAGCAAGTCTAGATGTGTATATCCTTAGTTTCATTCTAGTTCAGTAGCGCATGTATGGGCAAAGAATTGGTCCGAACACTCTATTTTGGTGCATCACCTCCTTAGATTAGAACTAGGTAGATTTTCTTTCATGCTCTCTTTCTCCCTTTTCCTCTCCAAGAGTAGTTAGGTGCACCATGATAGTAAGAGGAAGCTAGCCTTCTTCGGAGACTTAACCTCACGGTTCAAGTCCCATAGCTTGGAGGTTTTTTCCATGTTTCACTAGGTTGTCCTCGTGCATAGGCCTTGGACAAGGGTGCAAACCTAAGTGACAACACAATCCTATGAGCATCAACATACTTCTTCTGTCTATCCTGTGCCATAGTCAAGTGCTCACAGATACACACTACCTATTGCTCCATATCATGAAGCATCTTAGGACCCAATAGGATGCGATCCACAAGACTATCCCAACTCAATGGTGTACGACAAGGATTTCCATATAATGCCTGAAATGGTGCCATGCCAATAGAACTATGATACCCATTGTTGTAAGAAAACTCCACTAGGTAGAGATAGTTCTCCTAATGTGTCTGCCTATCCATCACATACATCCATAACATATCCTCCAAAACTTGATTCACCCTCTTTGTCTAACCATCAGTCTCTAGATGATATGCCGAACTGAATTTTAACTACTCTCCAAGCTCATGCTGCAGCGATGTCCAAAATGCAAATGTGAATATAGGATCCCTATTATAAATAATCTTTCTAGGAATACCATGTAATCTCACAATGTCATGCATGAAGACATTAGCTACAGAAGTTGTTGTGTCGGAAGACCTGATCGGTGAGAAATGTGCCACCTTGGTCAACCAATCAACGGTGACCATGATAGCATCATGATGTCAAACAGTCATAGGTAATCCTACTATGAAGTCCATGGAGATGATATCCCATTTCCAAGAAGGAATGAGATTAGGCTACAAAAGTCCAGCCAAGTGCTAATGTTCTGCCTTAACTCCCTGACACTCAAGGCACCTAGCCACAAAATCAGCAATGTGTCACTTCATCCCCAACCAAAAGAGCAAATGTCTTAAATCAGCATGCATCTTCTTGACACCTGGATGTGCTTGTATATGAGCAATGTTAGTATGCTAATAGAAACCAAATTTAAATAAAGCTTCTACAAACTAAACAAAATTCATAAACTTAAAGATAGACTAAGATGAGCTCTCAATTGAGAATATGAGCCATTAATGGACTCTCTCAATAAGAATCTCTCTTGTTGAGTGGCTTTATCTAAATGGATAGGATGTATGCTCAATATGCTTCCAAAGGCTTCAATGGATGATTGTGGATTTTTGGTGTGGATAGATGGCTTTAGTATGGATTTGGCTCTCAAAATAGAATTATAACTTTACTTCATGGATTGTGTTATTTTGCAAAGGGGAAGGATCCAATTTATAGGCAAGAGGCTTGAGGGTTTGAGGGCTAAGATGCAAGGATGAGAAAAAGCTTATGCAGGGCTCAGATTGCATGAGAGGAGAGCACATGGATTGTGCTTCCTTATAGTCAATCAAGGAGTGACACATGTCACATGGTGAGAGGATGGAGGAAAGGGGAAGGATGAGTCAACAAAGGAGGCTCAAGGGATAAAATCTTCATAAAGACCCTCATAATGACTTGTAAGAGCAATAAAAGGGCTTGTAAGAGTCATTTATGACCTAGTGGACTTCATAAAGTTTTATGGTTGAGATATTTTGAGGGTGATGAGAGAAATTTTGACTTGGACTTGATTAGGAAGGTTTTAAGCTTGTTTAGGCTTGTGCAAATGATTAGAGGATGGATTAGGATGGTTTAGGATTAGCTTAGGGATAGGCAAGTGGATGGCATTTAATGAGGGTGGGTGAAGGAGGAGATATTTGTTAACTTTGGCTTGGGTTAGTAAGTTTTAACCCATGTTTAGGGAATGTGACAAGGTTAGGAGGGGATTAGGATTAGGTTTAAAGACATCTTCTAGAAGAGTCTAGATTTTGGATGAGGATAAATACTTTCTAGAATAGTCTAGAATTTCCTAGGATGAGGATAAATTAAATTTTTAGGAAATAAATAAAGTTTTATTTATTTCAAGGGTTTGGGTTGAGGAGATATTTATTAAAACTTTTTTAATAAACATGAGGATTAATATTTAATTTTAATTAAATATTTTGATTTGGGGTTAGGGGTAGGAAATGATGAGATTAGCCTTTAATCAAAATTAAAGAAGGATTAGAAGATTTTGGAAGAGGTTATTGGTCATAAGGAAATTGGCCAAGTTTTGGGCAAAAAATAATTTTTTTATTTATTTTAGGATTTTTGGTCAATTTATTAATTAAATAATTAATAAATAAGGAAATAATGTTTAAATAAGATTTAAACATTTTTGGGAGGGATTCCTTAATTAAATATTTTTAATTAAGATAAAGGGATTTAATGGCATGAAAATTAATTAATTAATTAAATAATTAATTAATTAATAAATGATGATGTCATCAAGACTTTTTTAGAAAATAAAAATACTTTATTTTCTAAAGGTTTTTAGGTGTCTACATTTTGCCCCTCTTTGATGTGATGTCGCAAGTGGCATGGCATCAAAGATAAGAAAATAAGATGCCCAAGGCTAGAGCAGAAGAGGAGAGAATGGACTGTGAGATGCCCCCTCAAGAAGGTAGCGAGGAGAGAAAGTGAGGCTCGATGGCTTCTTGAAAAGTACAAGAATCCGAGATGAGCAAGGAGACTCAGATTGGAAAAGAGAAGGGGTTGAATTAGCTCAAACTCTCACTATGGGAGAATTATAAAGGAGAATCAGATGCACAAGAGGAAGGAAGCTTAAGACCTTAGGGAAGGTGGAGGATGAAGGAGCAGAGTGCTATAGAAAGGAAATCTAGGATAGGGAGATGGATGAGGGGATTATAAAGTTGATGCAATAGGATTTCAAAGAGTCAGATTAGTGGAAGATGGGTTTTGGAGATCCCTAGGACTAGGATTGTGGATCTCAAAAGATGAGGCTTGGTGGATTGATTTGGATTGGTGGATCCCTAAGACTAGGATTGTGGATCCCTAAAGCTAAGAGTGATGAGTGATTCAAAGAGATACTGATGCATAAGCTGGGGTAGGAGAGATGGATGCTGGATATGGATGGGGGATAATGGAGATGAAGGAAAACCATTGAAGCTTTTTGAGCGAGGGGATACTTCAAAGAGAAGTACCACCATGTAGTTGAGCACTAGATTTGCTATAGGACTATTGGTTAATTGCCAAGGTTACCAAGAACATCAAGGCCTTTTCACCAATCGTCCAAAGGATTGACAAATTAACTCAAAACAAACACGTAAGGATTGCCCCAACATCACACATGAATCCTAGAGGAAGCAGCGTGGAAACGACATTGGAGAACCCTCAAGCAGAAAAGAAAAACAAATGAAAGACCTGATCAAGACCTTACGCTCTAATTGCCCTATTCGCAGCATACCATGATATGGAAGATCGTGGCAACCTTGAGGAGGGAACAAGGAGATTTCTTGGAAAAGATACTTCAAGACCCAAAAGGGAAGATCCCAAATCAAAAGAAAGTGAAAATCCAAAAGAGAACCGTTTGCCAACGAGATGGGTAGGACGAGGTACTAACGGACCAAGATCAGACATGAGGAAAGCTATATCCTGCAAGGACCTATCAGAGAGCACCTAAGCTAGTGGATTTGGATGAGTGATGCATCTGGCAAGCTAAACTAAGAGAGATAACACTTTGGTGATAGGAAATCTAGCTAAAGGATGCATTGGAATATCTAACCAAAGTGTGCGATGTGTGCAAGATGTTGACCAAGGACAAACTGACACGAACGCTGGATAGATACAATGGTACTAAGCTAAAGAGGATGTACAAGCTGAGGGACCAAGATATGTTACAAATGTACAAGTTTTTTCATGTTTTGGTTTTTGTGAGATGGAAATGTTTGTGAAGGATGGGATGTCTATAATAGGTGATAGGTGGATAGGTAGATGGTTTGCAAAAAGATTAAGTGAAAATGGGGTTTTGTGTGTGCACGTGATAGTATACAAGCTAGGATACAAGATTATTTATAGGCTGGAATATGGTACAAACCTTGGACAAGATTTAGATAGACAAGGTATGGTACAAGATTTACAAGGTATAATACAAGCTTTGGTACAAGATTTACAAGCTGTACAGGAGGTATTTACAAGCTTCATCAGATTTTGGATATTTGGTTGGAACACCAAGGGAACAAGCAAGTGTGTCTTATGGGATGGTGGGTAAATGGATGAGAGATAGGATAGTGATAGATAATGGATTAGTCTTTAGTACACAAGGCACCCGAATTACTAGGTTTTCACCAAGGTACCTATCCAAGGTGCTTGAATTGCCAAGTTTTCACCATTGGACGCTTATTTCTCTTTACTATTTTTTTCTTTTGTATTTTTGAAAAGCCTGGTATACCAAGGATCTTCAAGCGTAGAACTTCTTGAGATGAATGATGTTAGTAGGATCATTCAAGAGTTCTCCTTCTGGTGTAGATAGCTGATAAGCTCTGAAGCCAAAGGAAGCAATGACAACATAAGGACCAAGCCATGTAGGTTCAAACTTGCCTTTCTTTTCTCGATCTACTTGGACTTTCATGTTCTCTTTGAGGACCATGTCACCTGGCTGAAAGTGTCGTGGAAGCACCTTCTTGTTGAAATTCCTTTTGAGATGAGTTTGATAGACTGTGAGATGATCATAGGCTTGTTGTTGCTTTTTGTCTAAGAGATCTAGCTGGGTGAGTCGAGCTACTCTATATTCTTCATCTGATATTTGCCCTTGCAAAGATATGCGCAAGGAGGGAAGTTCAACCTCTATAGGTAGTACCGCTTCGGCACCATAGACTAGGGAGTATGGAGTTGTGCCTGTGGATGTACGAAAGGAAGTTCGATAGGCCCATAGGGATGGATTTATTTGTAGGTGCCAATCACGGCCGAAATCATTGACAACTTTCTTTAGAATTTTGAGGAGGGTTTTGTTAGTTGCCTCTGCCTGGCCGTTCCCTTGTGGGAAATATGGGCTAGAAAAGTAGTGATGGATGTGGAGGGAAGTGCATAATTCTTCCATGTTGATATTTTCAAAGTTACCTCTGTGGTCGGTGAAGATGGTGGATGGGATGCTGAAGCGGCAAACAATGTGGTACAAGATGAACTTGGAGACCTGAACTCCTATAGCTGAGACTAGGGGGACTGCTTCCACCCATTTAGTGAAATAGTCTGTAGCTATTATTATCCATTTATGTCCATCAGATGAGAGGGGTGTGATAGTTCCAACTAGATCAAGGCCCCAAAAATCAAAAGGCCAAGGTGGTGCAATAGGCTGTAGATCCTGTGCTGGAGCGTGCACAAGATTTGCATGCTACTGACATGGGAGACACTTTTTGACAAAGTCACAGGAATCTTCTTCAATGGTCGGCCAATAGTAGCCTGCTCTAAGGATTTGTCACGCTAGGACAATACCACTCGTGTGGGCACCGCAAAGTCTAGAGTGTACTTCCTTTAACACCATCACAGCCTCATTTTGGTCTAAACATTGAGAGAGAGTATCGTGATAACCCCGACGATATAGGGTATTGGCTATGATAACATAGCGGGATGATTTTCGGATGAGGTTCTGGCATTGGGTACGTGTGAGGTGAGGGGATATGATACCATTGTTAAGGTAAGCGTGAATCTCATGGTACCAAGGGGATTGGGGACCAACCAAGATACAAACACGATTTGAATCCTCATTCGCATAGGCAGGTGTGAGGAGCTGCTCCACTAAAAAATCATACTGTGTAGCTGCTTGGGGAATTTCCAAGAGCGAGCCTATAGTAGCCATAGCATCTGCTACTTTGTTCTATATTCGAGGCACTTGTGTAAACTAAAGCTTTGTAAAATGTTGGGTTAGCTGATCAACTAGCTCTTTGTAGGGTAATAGCTTTTCATCTTTGGTTTGATATTGATTTAGGGCTTGCTTGATGATGAGCTAAGAATCGCCAAAGATTTGTAGCTCAACAATGTTCCATTATGCAGCTATCTTTAATCCTACTATGAGGGCCTCATATTCAGCTATATTGTTGGTGCTAGGGAATTGTAGCTTGAAGGCTTTTGGAATGTAATATCCTTGGGGTGTGACCAACAATATTCCTGCCCCTAATCCATGAGATGTGTATGAGCCATCAAAATAAAGTTTCCATGGGGGTTGTTCTTCAATTAGACAAATATGCTCATCTGGAAATTCTGTGATCAATGGATAAGCATCTATTAGAGGTATATCAGCCAGGTGATCTGCTATAGCTTTCCCTTTGATTGCCTTTCTATCCACATACTAGATGTCAAATTCACTAAGGAGCATAACCCATTTGGCCAAGCGGCCTATAAGTGCTGTTCTAGAGAGCATATACTTGAGAGGGTCAATCTTGGAGACTAGTTGGATGGTATGACTTAGCATGTAATGGTGAAGCTTTTGAGTTGAGAAAACAACTGCCAAACAAGCTTTTTCCATAGGAGTGTAATTGAGTTCATAACCAACTAGGGTTCTACTGATGTAGTAGATGGCTCTTTCTCTGTAGTAGTCATCAAGCTGTGCTAGAAGTGCCCCTAGAGCAGTAGGTGTTGCTGATATGTACAAAATTAGGGGATGACCAGGAACTTGTGGAACCAAGATAGGGGGATTGATGAGATACTGCTTGAGATGGTCGAAGCTCCGCTGACATAAAGGATCCCGCTTGAAGTTCTCATCCTTCTTTAGTAAATGTGAAAATGGTGTACACTTATCTGCAAGCTGGGAGATGAAGCACCGAACAGATTGGAGCTTTCCTTGAAGAGAGCGAAGCTATCATAGTGTCTGGGGAGGAGGCATGTCTAAGATAGCCTTGACCTTCTTGGGGTCAATCTCTATACCTCGTTTAGAAACTATGAAGCCTAGAAGTTTGCCAAATGTGACCCCAAAGACACATTTCTTGGGATTCAGCATGAGATGATATTTGGCTAACCTATCAAAGACTTTCTCCAGGTCAGCAAGATGATCCATGAAGGTATGAGACTTGACCAAGATATCATCCACATAATCCTCCAAAATGCTATGGATGAGATCATGAAAAATGGCTGTCATAGCTCTTTGATAGGTAGCCCCAGCATTCTTTAGGCCAAAAGGCATCATGTTGTAGCAAAAGGTTCCCCAAGGGGTAGTGAATGTTGTCTTATGCTGATCCTCTTCTGCAATCTTGATTTGATTATACCCAGAAAATCCATCCATGAGGGACAAAATTTCATGTCCAGCTGTAAGATCTACAATCATATCTATGTTGGGCAAGGGAAAATCATCTTTTGGACAAGCTTTGTTAAGATCTCTAAAATCAGTGCATATTTTGATGTCACTGAAAGGTTTAGTGACAGGGACCATGTTGGAGATCCACTCTGAGTAGTCAATAGGTCGGATAACCTTAGCAGCTAACATTCTTTCTAATTCAGCTTTGACCAATAATGCCACCTTGGGGTGCATTTTTCTAAGCTTTTGTCTGACAGGCTTGATCTTTGGATCAACTGCAAGATGATGAACTACAAGCTTTGGATCAAGTCCTGGCATGTCCTGATATGACCATGCAAATTGGCCAATGTTCTCTCTTAAGACCTCAAAGAGGAGGTCAGCTTGGTCTTGTGATAGGGATGCAGTAATGTGAACAAGTCTGGGGATCTCTGAAGAACCAATGTTGACTTCTCGAGTATCCTCAATTAGAATAGAAGACACCTCTGGTCGATTATCTTGAGGAGGCAATGCTAAATCCTCATGTTCTTCTTGTGGCTCTAGATTTTCTTGCTGAGGGGTTCTCTTCGTTGCCTTAGCTAGTCTTAGATTCACCTTAGTTCTAGTTTTGGGTGTATCGGAACTAGGTTGGGAATTTTCTCCAAAATACCCCTTGGGATCTAGCTTGTAGATATAGTTAGAATCTGGCTTTGTTTTCTTGTGAGGAGTTTCAGCTCCCATGAATCTTAGAAGTGCCTCCTCTGATGTGAACTCATCGATGTGTATGACACTTGGTTGGTCCCAATCTATGAGTTGTGGATGGGCGAGTGGTAGGTCAATGAGGTGGATGGATAGTTCTTGGAGAATAGAGTCTCTGAGGGAGATTTGGTCTAGGATATCATCGTAGGCTCTCTTTTCAACTTCCTCAGGAATGTCTTCGATTTTGACAAGGTTGCGATGAATGTTCGAAAAAGCGTGACCGTTCTCATTGGTGCCCCCAGTTGTGGGTATGCCAAAGCCAAGACCTGACTTTGATTCCCACTTGTGTGCGTCGATGGGGCACTGCATGCCTCTTTCTTCTGGTCCTAGACCACCACCTTGATAGTTCCATTTGTCAGTGATGAGCTTATGTTCTTGGGGATACTTTTGGCTGAAGTGATCAAGGCATGCTTGATTTCTTTGAGGTGCATCCTTATGTAACCATTTGTTGATATCTGGAGTGAGCTCCTCATGAAGAGGGAATTTTGAGGATATAAAGGTTGTTGGGCCAAACTATTTGTATCGAGGAGGTGGAATCTCCTTAGCTTTGTGATATGTCGATCATCCATGGGCATGTGGATCAAGTGGGAGTGCCCCAACAACAAATGCATCTGACAGACTATACTCTCCACAAACTTTGTTATTGATCTTCACGGTAGACAGGGTAGAGGCGAGGATGGTTTCTGGGTCATTATAAGTGTGGGATGAGCTGGTGATGGATGTGTCGATATCAATTCCAGGGCAGTGGTTTGTATATGAAGCTTCAACCGCATTGCAGTAAGCAAAGGGTTCTGGATCGGCATGGATGGTTACCTCAGTGCCTTGATGCAAAAATTTGACGCACTGATGGTAAGTGGATGGAATAGCTTTCATGGCATGAATCCATGGGCGACCAAGGAGGATGTTAAATGGTAGGTTTAGATCAATAACATGGCCGAGTGTCTCTTGGATGACTGGCCCAACCTTGATTGGCAGAAAAATAGTTCCTTCTGTGGTTCTTTCCAAGTTGTCATAAGCTTTGATGGTGATAACCTCATTGATGATATCTGCCTCAGTATACCCAGCTTGTTTTATGAATTTTAGGGTGCAAATATTCAAGGCTGATCCATTATCTATCATTACTCTTTTCATAGCAAAGTTGGATACCATGATGGCTATGTGAAGCGAAAGGGTGTGATCTGGCTCAACCACAGGTATGTCGGTGGGTTTGAACGATAGGGCACATGAGGATGAGAGGTGTCCAACAAGATTATGAAAATCACTAGCATTGATATCAGAAGGGACATGGGATTCTATGAGAGCACTGTCAAGGATGTTCTTGTACACAGGACTAGTGCGAAGAAGGTCTAAAATGGAGATTTTGGCTGGCATGTTCCTAAGGTGTTCCAAGATATTGTACTGGCTTTTGGATGGAGCTGATGGTGTTGGTGTAACAGGTGGGCCTGCGATGTTAAATTGTGCTCTTCGAGTGGTGACTGAACACTCATTGTTTGGTCCTTGGATATTGATAACATTGACAGAAGGCTCTTTCTTGGATATACAACCTATAAGGCCACCATAGTCTATATAGGATGAAGTGTGGTTATTGTTCTTCCCATGTTGTTGGTTTGGCTGACGGTTGTTGGTGTTGTTGTTGTTGGTTTGGATAGGTGCTTTTCCAGGATTTTGGTTGTGGTGTGGAGGAAAAGCATTTTGATAGATCTGTAAGCCTGCATTGGGAGAGGTTTGGGCACCAACAGTGATTTCCTTCCGATCAATGAGATCCTGCACATAGTCCTTCAGTTTCATGCATCTGAGGGTAGTGTGACCTTTTACCCTATGCAGTACTCATTATCTTTGTACCATGCAGCTTTGGATTGTCTTGGGTCAATTTGCTAGGTAGGAGGAAATTTGATGAGGTTTTCCTTGACTAATTTCTCAAAAATGATATCCAATGGCTCACCAAGGGGTGTATAGTTTCTAGGTGTAGGTTGGAATCTAGGCTTTTGTCCTGCAGCTACATTGATGGCATTAGCTTGATTGCTAGACCCTTGAAAGTTGGGTCTTGGATTGTGGTGTTGATAGCTTTGGTGATTATGCTGTTGGTAATTGATAGCTTGTTGATTGTTTGGTTGATATGGTGGGTTGGACAAGTTTTGAGAAGGACCAACAATATTCACATGTCTGGTGTCAGTGATGCCATCTGTTGCAACGTGCTTGTTTTTGTTCCAATACCTAGACTTGTCATTGGAATGTGATTGATTTTAGTTGGCTTCCTTGTAAATCTTGACCACACCATCTTTAATGAGTCCTTACTCAAGGATCATTCCTTTCTCTTTGATATCTTTGTAGGTTTGCAAACAGTTCATGGTCATGTGGTGAGCCAAGCTAGGATGGGCATTATCAATAAACATTTTCACCACATGGCACTCTGGCAAGGTGCAAGATATGCGAGTGGTAAGGGTTTGCCATCTTTGCAGGTATTCAGCAAGGCTTTCTCCACCTTTTTGCTTAGTGTGGACAAGGTCAACTATTGATAGCTCTATTTCAACAAGATGGGCATATTGGGCTACAAATGCCTTAGATAATTCAGCAAAGTTTTTAATTGTGTCATAGGGGATTCTATAAAACCATTCAAGAGCTGGTCCAGCCTAGCTTTTGGGAAAAAGGCGCAAGAGAAAGACATCATTGTATGCCACGTCCTGGCAGTGCATGTAAAATTCTTTGATAGGTGTGATAGGGTCTCCTTTTCCACTGAATTTTTCAAATTTGGGTACCTCAAAGTGTTTGGGAAATGGTGTCATGGTAATGGCTCTGTCAAATGGCTAAGGACACACATTCTCAAACTTGAATGTCTTTGGATCATCCCTTCTTGGATGGCTTTCAGAGCTATCTTCATTTGCTCCCATTCTGAATTGATAGGTGATGGCTGGGGTGCCCCCATTGTAGGAGTGCCTTGAGGTAGGTATGTGCTGGATGGGGCCACTGAATATGGATGGCTATGAGAGATTTCCTGATAGGGATTGTACATTGTTTGGGCAGCTGCATGGTGGATGACAGGTTGCTGAGGGGGAGGTGGCGCATATTGTTGCATGTGCTGCGAGGCTTGCTGTTGATATGGGATTTGAGGTTGGGATTGAGGAACATAAGCTGGCTGTGGGATAAATGGATTGCTTTGTGGAGGTAAGGTATAAGATGGTTGAGAGGCTTGGGGAAAGGATCGGGGGGCTTGTGGGGTTTGACCAATATATGTGGGTTGTGCCCCCATTTGGGATGGTATCTGTAAATAATTGGTGGTTGGCTGGGGTGGTGGATTACCTCCTAGAAGTGGCATTGAAAAGTAGTTGGTAATTGGAGGTAATGTATTAGTTTGTGGTGGAGGTGGTGGGAATTGAAAGCTTTGGAATGGCACTGATGGGGTTTGATAGCTTTGTGGTTGGATTTGGAAGCTCGGTAGAGTGGTGGCAGGGGCTGCGTTCACTTGGGAGCTTGGTAGAAAATTGGTAGTAGCTTGTGGGATTTGATAGCTTTGTGGAGTGAGGGTAGTAGCTTGTAGATTTGTGGCTAATGGTATTGAGCTCCCAAGACCTAATGGAAATGATGGGATTGTGCTTTGGGCTGCAGTGAACAAGTTGGGGGTGATGAAAGGTTGATTACTTGGCCCCATGGGTGGCATCCCTGTTGTATATTGCTGAGGTTGGCCAAAGATGCTAGCACTTATTTGGGAGATGGGTGGATTTGGAAGGCTGGGTTGGGGAGCAGCAGCAGCAATAGTGAAGGGGGTGAACGGTGAGTTGTTTTGGGTAAAGTGGGTTTGGAGCGGAGAGGTATGAACCAAGGATGGAGTGGTGGTGGCTGGGTTGACTTGTGGCATGGAGATTTCAACTTGGGTGGATGATGGTATGTTTGGGTCTGTTGGATCATATGGATTGGCTAGAGGCTCTTCTTTTGGCATATATTGAGGATAATTTGGATCATAAAAGCCTGTGGGTGGTGGTAGCTGCCCAAACAATGGGTGAGATGGATCTGATAATGGAGGGGGTCTTCCAAAGTCAAAGGTTCCTACATTTTCCCTTCAAAAATTAGCCATGATTGTCTCTTTGTTTTTGTCTATAATGGTATTTACCAATACTACATTTCCTGGTTGGTTCATGAAAGCTTCAATGTCAGTACATGATGGCATAGCTTTCTCTGGGCTGAAGGATGGCTGAGTGCTCAAGGGGGGTGAGGCTGTTCGATCCAAATTATAGGGCTCCATTGTTTCTTTCTTCTTGGCTAAGCGAGTGACGGGTGGCATGAAAAATGCTCCTAGGGATGAGATGCAATAATCCTAGTGGATGCAAAAGGGGGAAGGCTTCTCTATGCAAATGATTTCCTAGGTTAAGGCAAAGCTATATGACAAAACCTAAGGAGGATTGGGTTGGAGATTCTAACTTCAAAGATATGTTGCCAAAGCACGAAAGGTCTGCTTTCCTATGTGCAAGCTTGGTGGTGATTGTGTCAACTTAAGGATAAACTGATGATCCTTTAGGAAGAACACGAGATTGACCACTTGTGGATCCCAACCTTTAGCTCAAGGTGATGAGGGATAACAAGTGACAAAGTTGGATTACCCTAGACAAAGCTCTGTCAAAGGGATAAGCTTGGTGAGATTGATGGATTTGGAAGATTTTAGGAGTGGCAAACTTTTGGCAAAAGTGACAACAATTTTGAAGGCTTGGATGTGAGGTTTTGATTGTTGGCTAGATGGTTTGATTCTAAATGAGATGGATGAGCTAATAATGCTTAAGGGGATAACTTAAGATGGCTAGCTTTTCTACAAAGATGACTCTAAAGTGAAGCTTATCCAAGAATATGTGGAGCAACAAGGGTGTCTAATCATAGTAATCATGCCTAGTTGGTAAGGCATAAGCAGGATTAACTCCTAGATGTTGGCTAAATTTGATGGTGTGCTCTAACCAGGCCTCTTGAAGTGCTTTGTCGGTAGCTTTGTCCTCTGCTTTGTGGAGTTTGGCAATTCGTGGGCTTGGTGTTATTTCTTTTCTCTTGGCTGAAAGTTCTTGGTATGCTAGAGATGGTTTGAGTTTAACTTTGTGGAACTTCTGTTTGGGTTTGGGTTGCTCTGACATCAATTTTTGAATCTGCTTCGCTTTGAGAGATCTTGGTTGTTTTTCTTCAACTCGTTCAACTTTTGGAATAGGCAGTGACTATGCTAAGTATGCCCTAAGCTAGGATTGACCAAGTTTGACAAACATTCATTCAACAAATAAAAGATCAAGCAATAGATAGAAACAACCAGATAGAAGTTTTTGATTCTCAGAAAGTGATAATTGCAACAAGGAGTGTGTATGTTCTACAAATGTTTCGATCAGTCACCTCAAACACATTAACATCCTAGATGGTTGTCTACAAGGTTGACAGTTTGTTTAGCTAAGGATTCCTCGATATACCCAAGGTACGTGAGGCCCAAATCCATAGATGAGACCAAAAAGATGTCACACAACCGAGAGGAGCGGTAACCCACTTCTCCTCTTTCACTTTTCAAGGGTATAAATTTCTTTGAGGCTTAGCCCGAGTGACAAAATCTTGATCCCAAGAGAGGTGTCTTTCGATTCACCTCCCAATTCTTATACTCCGCCAGAACGCTGGAGTTGAGGTCGTCCAAGGGGTGATGAAATCCCCAAGCAGGCCTCCTCAAAAGAAATAAGGTTTTGGATCCTAATCTTATGCACCCAAGATGGCCTCAAAAGACGACAAGGGGAGAGAAGACTTGGATGACCTTGGGCTAAAAAACACGCTTGTTCTTTTACCAACTGACGCTTAAGTTTTCTGATCTAGACTTTGCAAGCACTCATGCTTAAGATACAATGTTTATTCCAACTTGAAGCACCAACAAAAGTAAATCGATCGAAGAATGCAAACAATAAGAAGAGTTAGGGTCAACAAAAGCAAACTCGCGCGCCCAGAGGCCCTCCACGTCAAGTATCGATTAATTTTCTTTAAGGCATTCAAGATTGAGTGTGAGTTTGTTTTAAGCCCAAAACAAAAGTGTGTGAGATTCGATTTCAAGCGCATGCCCGGAGGCTCTCCACATCAGTTGTTGTTCAATTTTAGTGCCCAAACTTGAAGTGTGATCAATTTAATCTAGAGTTTTGATCATTTAAGAATTTTGATAAATTTAAAGCAAACATTCAAAGACCAAGTGAGTGAGTTAGATTGTGGAACATTTAACACCTTTTTCAAGTAGACCCATCCCCATAAATGGCGCTGAGATTGCAACCAATGGTTAATATTTGATGGGTGATTAGAAAAGAGGTGAGTCCAAGGAACTACTCAAATTGATTTTTGCAAATTTGTATTTTAACTTAACAAAGTTTCTTAAATGTCCAAAAATCAAACTTTACTTAGATTGCATGTGGAAAA
Source organism: Cupressus sempervirens (assembly GCA_028749045.1). Lineage (NCBI taxonomy): Eukaryota > Viridiplantae > Streptophyta > Pinopsida > Cupressales > Cupressaceae > Cupressus > Cupressus sempervirens. Next base: position 879,418,982 of record CM053787.1, read on the forward strand.
GAGATTTGTTTTGTTCAATTTTTAGAAGCTCCAAATGAAGTGTTTGATATTGCAATGGTTAATTGATCCTTGGAATTCAAGATTGGATTTGTTGTTTTAATCATGCATTCAAGGAAAATTTGATTTTAATCCATGACATTCAAGAGTGATTTTAGCAACATGCATTCAAAGACAAGTGGTTAAACATTCAAGTGTTTTCTTTTGAGCATTCAAGATTGAGATTTTGTGTGTTTTTTTAAGGACTTTGAAGTGCTTTGTTTTAACCTTAGATCATTCAAGATTTTTTTGGACTCAAAAGTGAAAATGACTCTTTGGACTTTGGTTTTCATTCAAGATTTTGTGTTCTAGTTTGCATATTTTAAGCCCAAAAATGATATTCCTAGATTGTTTTGATGCATGAAAAACCTAAGAAACATTCAAGATTTTGCAATAAGACATTTGTTTGCAACAAATAACAAAGCTTTTAGGAAAATTTTTGGCAACCATTTAGGACTCTTAGTTTTCATGAGACTTTTTAAAAGAACTTTAGTGTGCACTTAGTGTTGATTTTGAACCTTTTGAAATGGAAACTTGAAGTTCTTTTTAAATTCCCAAAAATGAAGTGTTCCTAATTTTGCATGAATGCATCTAAAACCTTTATGTTGCAAGGATGCAAATGATTAGATTGGTTTAGTTTCACTTGTTAAAAGATTTTTTCTCTTTTGCAAATTTTTAATTTTTCAATGGATTTAAGTATGATTTGGGGGTTCATTTTAAGCACTAAAAAGAAGTGTGTATGATTTTGCTTCCTTAAAAAAAAATGGCCAAGATCTCCCACAAGAAGAAGAAGAAGAAGTAGATGGAATAAGAAGAATATAGACAAGAAGAGGAAGAAGAATTTCAAGTTCTTTGTCCACCTATAAGCTTGAAAAATCTGCAAACACTATGAGATAGATTACGAGTTCCTTTGTCTTTTTCATGCTCATGTGGACCTACAAAACCAAATTATACAATCCTACCAATCACAAAAACAAGTAAAATTAGCCAAAATCAGCAAATGACATACAAAACTTGACTAAAAAAGATAATGAAGATGACCCATGCGGGGTCCCACCGGGCGTGCCAAAATGTATATGAGCAATGTTAGTATGCTAATAGAAACCAAATTTAAATAAAGCTTCTACAAACTAAACAAAATTCATAAACTTCAAGATAGACTAAGATGAGCTCTCAATTGAGAATATGAGCCATTAATGGACTCTCTCAATAAGAATCTCTCTTGTTGAGTAGCTTTATCTAAATGGATAGGATGTATGCTCAATATGCTTCCAAAGGCTTCAATGGATGATTGTGGATTTTTGGTGTGGATAGATGGCTTTAGTATGGATTTGGATCTCAAAATAGCATTATAACTTTACTTCATAGATTGTGTTATTTTGCAAAGGGGAAAGATCCAATTTATAGGCAAGAGGCTTGAGGGTTTGAGGGCTAAGATGCAAGGATGGGAAAAAGCTTATGGAGGGCTTAGATTGCATGAGAGGAGAGCACATGGATTGTGCTTCCTTATAGACAATCAAGGAGTGACACATGTCACATGGTGAGAGGATGGAGGAAAGGGGAAGGATGAGTCAACAAAGGAGGCTCAAGGGATAAAATCTTCATAAAGACCCTCATAATGACTTGTAAGAGCAATAAAAGGGCTTGTAAGAGTCATTTATGACCTAGTGGACTTCATAAAGTTTTATGGTTGAGATATTTTGAGGGTGATGAGAGCAATTTTGTCTTGGACTTGATTAGGAAGGTTTTAATCTTGTTTAGGCTTGTGCAAATGATTAGAGGATGGATTAGGATGGTTTAGGATTAGCTTAGGGATAGGCAAGTGGATGGCATTTAATGAGGGTGGGTGAAGGAGGAGATATTTGTTAACTTTGGCTTGGGTTAGTAAGTTTTAACCCATGTTTAGGGAATGTGACAAGGTTAGGAGGGGATTAGGATTAGGTTTAAAGACATCTTCTCGAAGAGTCTAGATTTTGGATGAGGATAAAGACTTTCTAGAATAGTCTAGAATTTCCTAGGATGAGGATAAATTAGATTTTTAGGAAATAAATAAAGTTTTATTTATTTCAAGGGTTTGGGTTGAGGAGATATTTATTAAAACTTTTTTAATAAACATGAGGATTAATATTTAATTTTAATTAAATATTTTGAGTTGGGGTTAGGGGTAGGAAATGATGAGATTAGCCTTTAATCGAAATTAAAGAAGGATTAGAAGATTTTGGAAGAGGTTATTGGTCATAAGGAAATTGGCCAAGTTTTGGGCAAAAAATAAATTTTTTATTTATTTTAGGATTTTTGGTCAATTTATTAATTAAATAATTAATAAATAAGGAAATAATGTTTAAATAAGATTTAAACATTTTTGGGAGGGATTCCTTAATTAAATATTTTTAATTAAGATAAAGGGATTTAATGGCATGAAAATTAATTAATTAATTAAATAATTAATTAATTAATAAATGATGATGTCATCAAGACTTTTTCAGAAAATAAAAATACTTTATTTTCTAAAGGTTTTTAGGTGTCTACAGTGCTGAGTAAGGTGTACGATGGGCTTCTGCTAGAATCAAGGTGCAAATCTTATCCAAAAATGGCACATATATCCTCCCCAAATGTCTTAAAAGACCATATGATTCTCGAACATAACCTGAAAACCTACCTTCCAAAGATCTTCCTGAATCAATCTCTTTGCACACTTCCTGATACCAAGAATCTATAGGAAGTGCCCAAAGAATTTGACTCCTCAAATCCACACTAAGAGTCATCGATGATACCACATGTCCCCTATGACTCAAAGCATCTGCCACCACATTCTCCTTACCTTGAATGTACTTAACCTCAAAATCATAGTCGCATAGAAACTCCATCCATCGCCTTTGGTGAGCATTCAAATTAGGCTGAGTAAAAATGTACTGAAGACTACGATGATTGTTATGTAGCTCAAATCTATGCCCCAATAAGAAATGTCATCATCTAGTCAAAGCATGAACTACTATTGCTAACTCAAGATCATGTGTAGGATAATTTAACTCATGATCCTTGAGCTTGCGTGATTCATACACAATCACCCATCCATTCTGCATCAACACTACCCCAATCCCTTCAAGAGAGGCATCTGTACACACCATGAAATCACCTTTCAAATCAGGTACAACTAAAATTGGTCCACTGGTCAAAAGCTCCTTGAGCTTTTGGAAAGCTTCCTCACATTTCTCCATCCACACAAACTTCTTTCCTTTCCTTTAAAGAGAAGTGATAGGATGTGCTATCCTAGAGAAGTTCTAGACAAATCTGTGATAATAACCAGCTAAACCCATGAAACTATGAATTTCTGACACATTAGTCGGTGTAGGCCAATCTATTATCACTTTAATCTTTGCAAGATCCACTGAAATACCATCACCTGAAATAACATGCCCTAAATACTGATTCTTCAATTTGAAGAATTCACACTTAGTTGCATTAGCATAAGGCTGATTGTCTCTCAAACATTGCAATACAAACTACACATGTTCCTTGTGCTCTTTTTGAGTCTTAGAATATATCAATATGTCATCAAGAAACACAAGTACAAACCTATCCAGATAAGATCAGAACACACCATTCAACAAACTCATGAAAAATGATGGAGCATTAGTCAACCCAGAAGGTACCACTGTGAACTCATAATGCCCATAGCGAGTTTGAAAAGCAGTCTTGTGAATATCTGCTTCCTTAATGCAAAGCTGGTGGTATCCTGACTTAAGGTCAACCTTGGAGAATACTGTAGCTCCCTTGATCTGATCGAATAAGTCATCAATCCTAGGTAGAGGATACCTATTCTTAATAGTCACCTTATTCAACTATCTGATACAAAGGTGCAAAGAACCATCTTTCTTCTTCACAAAGAGCACTAGAGCTTCCCATGGTGATATGCTAGGTTGAATGCTCCCTTTGGCCAGAAGTTCCTCTAGCTGAAGATGTAGCTCACCCAATTCCTATGTAATCATGCGATAAGGAGCTTTAGAGATAGGCTCCGCTCTAGGAATCAGATCAATACTAAAGTCAATGTCCCTCTTTGGAGGCATGCCTAGAACCTCACTTGGAAAGACATCTGCGTACTCCTGTAAAATTGGGTGATCTAAAGTCTTTCTCATAGGATCTTCCTTATCAAGATCATTTACCATAACAGCAAATATCTAACATCCCTTATGGAAACTTCACTTTATTTTCATAGCAGAAATCATCCGCAGAGATATAGGCCTCGGTATCCCAACTATCTTCACATCATTTCTTTGGTCATCTTGGCACAAAATAATCTTCTTCCTACAATCTATGCTGGCTCTATGAGATCCAAGCCAGTCCATGCCTAAAACCACATCATAGGAACTAAGTTGTATGACTTGAAGATCCACTGTAGTATCAAAGCTTCCTAAGCTAAGCCCGCACTTATGAACTACAGAATTTGTGGAGACCTTAATGCTTGAGGCTAGTTCCACTTGCCAACCATGATCTTGCTTCACCGCATCCAACTTACACTTAGAAACTATAGATGGTGAAATAAATGAATCTGTAGCTCTTGAATCAAATAATACTAAAAAAGATATACCTCTAATAGCACCTGTTGTCTCAACCACTGTTACTTGATGATCTGCCTGACGCTGATCAACTGTTGCAAAAACTCTATGAGCTCTACCTACATCATCCACTGTAGGCTCTGAAACTGTAGGTCTAGGTCCTAAAAATTGAGGTGCTCACTATGGAAACTAATCTGCATAATGTCCAATCTGACCACATGAAAAAAAAATTGTATTTCTACCAGATCCTCTACCCATAGGTGGTACATTTGATTGCTGATGACTGTTCCTACTAACAAAAGACTGGCTACTCTGAGCTGGCTGATTGGACTAATTTTGCTTATTGTATTGAGAATTGTGGTTGTTCTTGGTGTTAGAACCTTTGCCACCACCTTGAGCCTAAGAATTTTATCCCTTCTATTGTTGTGTCTGCTGCCGATACTATTTCCCCTTAGAGAAAGAAAACTTCTTGTTACCACCTGAATTGTAGTTGCCTTTAGATCCTGATGTTGTTGGCGCTCCTACAAAACCACCTTGACCAAGGTTGACACTTTTCTCAACAAGGATAGCTTGATGTACCGAATCCTTGAGGGTTTTTGGCTCAAATACCTTGACACCCCCAATTATACGGTTATTCAAACCCCTAATAAAATGTTGTGTCAACTGAGCTGAATTTTCACTAATCCCTAAAAAAGACATGAGCTCATAAAACTTACGCTCATATTTGGTCACTGACAAAGTATACTGTCTAAGATGAAATTCATCTGCCCTTTGATGTTTCCATTCCTCTGGTAGGAATCATTCACAGAAACTCTCTAGGAATAACTCCCATGTGATACTGCTCATATCGATTCCCAGCTTCTTCTCCTCAATCGTCCACCAAGTGGTCCCAAAATTCTCTAAATTAGTGATCTCAAATCTTTCCTTAACATCGTTATTGAACTCCTACATGGAAAAAATTCTATCAAGGGAAATAAGCCACTACTTGGCCACATAACTAGAACCTTGCCCATTGAAAGGCCATACCTTGGATCTTGAAAGATCCTTCATCTTAGTGGACACAATGGACCTCTGACAATCCTTCTGAGGACTCCTAGATCTGGATCTATGCTCTTGTTCTATCTGATGCACTCTGGGATGCTCTTGAATAGGAGGTAGACATTCCAAAATAGTTTGCATCATCTATCTCAAACCAACCTCTTCAGACTCAGCTTGGTCCTCTCTATGGCTCTGTTCCTGCTGCCTACTAGAGTGCTCTTCCCTGCTCTCTACATGAGCCAATCCTTCATGGACAGACTCATGGACACTGATAGCTCTTCCATGACCATGGCCTCTACCATGGCCTCTAATAGAAGACCTAGTCCTAGATACCATCCTACAATAGTACAAAGTACTATTACAATCACACGTTGCAATAGACTAAGTTCAGTTCTATTATTAGGTTTAAGTAAAATTTCCAATTTTGAAACTAAGTGTTGAAGTATGAAAAATATGCAAGTAACAGTTTAGGTTCTGTTTCAGTTCACCTAGTTTCAAGTTCAAAAAGATACACTTAATAGTTCAAAGTTCTAGTTGTTCCAAAATACCCAGAGCTTCCAATGTAGAAACTCGGGCTCTGATACCAAATGTAATGCCCTGCCAAGGGATCCAAAGAATTAACCTAGAATTTCACTAAGTTTGGTAGCATTTTTTTTTAAACATGAAAGTAAATACCACATATAACTTATGCACAATAACATAAGCAATAGCAATGTCAATCTAAAAGTAAACATAACATACATAACAAATTACATTCTTTAAAGATCCCTTAACGTTGAATTACATCCAAATTAACTAACATACATGAATCCATCTAGTACAACAAGCACATGAAATGATAATGATAAGTCCAATGTTTATACATTATATTTCAAATGCTCAATCATCCACTATACATGTCATAGGGTATGAAAAGCTCAAAAGAATATATATATGTAGAATAAGGTACATCATGCTATTCTAATCCATGATACATTGAAGTAACGATAATCACATGATACAACATCATAGAAGATCAAACATAATAAACTAAGTGCACGGTTCCTCCCAACCGTTAATAGCGTCATTAGACCTTCATGGATCCTAGCCATCCCTCCGTGCATAACATTCCAAATCATCGAAGAGATCATTGATATTAACATAGTAGGAATGTCACTCCTAACATACAATATATCATATGCAGAAAGTAATCTAACATGCAAATAAAAGCATAAGATAACATCATCTAACATATGCTAATCATCAATGAAAGGATACATATCCACCATCATGAAGGACGTGCATCAGCCATGATGTTTCAATGAATCTCAAATGATAAGAGTGGAAAATACACTACCACCTGACCACATGGTACCTAAGTGGTTGGTGCAGGAGCACATTAAATTTCAAGAAGACAAAGATATAAAAGCTAGAGAAGCCATTTGTAATAAGTTGTCAAAGGAGGTCTTAATATGATAAATAATGTAAAAATATTTATTTAATTGGTGAATGGATCTATTAGCATCCATCTAAAGTCATTTGAGTCATACTGTTGGTCTAGGTTGGGTTTGTATGAAAGTTGTAATGTAAAAAAAAAAATGCATACAATGCATAAAACATTGTCAAGAATGCAAAAGGGTCAAAAGAATGTAATGGGTTGGTTTAAAGGGTGGTTTGGAAGTTATAACCAACCAAAAAAATCTATAAAACTATAGGTAAGGTTGAACCAAAGCATTAATGAAAGGAATAGATGCATTTTGAAACAAATTTGGTAATATTCTGAGTTGTTATTTTGATTGGTTTTCAGTTTTAGTGTTGGTTCTAGGTCTTGTACGACCATGTACAGCCTAGAAACCATGTAAATTTTATATATTTGGATAGATAAGTGAATAAAATTTCTTTTGGATTTGGTTTTGATTTTTTTCATTTAGAAATGAAGAAGTTATGCAGGTTTTGGCAAAGCTTGTAAATTGCAAATTTGAGAATGTCCAACTACAGTCAGATTGAAACGTTTGGTACAATAGGAATATTTTGGAAAATAAAGACCTCTAAAAATTTTCATTGGAAATATACATGAATTAACTTTCATTTCCTTTTGGTTTGGGTTGTTTTTATATAGATTTGTGAAAGTTATGAAGATTTGAGTGAAAACTGGTTTTTAAATGCCTTCAATGGTGTTGCAGGCAAAGATTTGTGCTTATACATTGATTTATGTATTGTATAAATTAATGGCTTACAGATTTGGAAACTAGAATCACAAATGGATGATGTGGAATTGGTGTGGGGTTATTTTAATTTGTTTTTTGAATGTTATGTGATGCCTTAGGAAGGGTTACCAGTTTTGTTTCTGGTTTACGACAGAAAATATGGGTCTTGGTTCAGAGTACATAATTTATAATCTGCTTATTGGATTGGTCTCATCTTTGGATATGTTTTATAATTACTAATTTATAACAATTAAACCAAATGTTTTTTCAATAAGATATTTAGAACTGGAGTTATGAACAATGCAATCAGACATAGCAATCTGATTGTGTGAGTGAAGATGTTGTCTTTATCGGTGTATAATGTCAGGGTTCTTTGTTGTAATCTTTGAGATGTTCTTGGTTCCTTGAGGGTGTACCAGCCTATTTTGAATCCCTTGAGTTGAACTAAGATTCCTTGAAGATAAATACAGAGGGCTCTGCATCAGATTGGTATCAGAGCTTAAAAGATTATGAGCGTGTAGATGGAAGATGATCTACACCACGCAGTGTTGGGTTGTTTTGGATTCTTGTTTTGAGGTTTGTGGTTGCAAAATGGTGGTAGTTTGCTCAGCTGCAATGGGTGGACAGGAAAGGTCTACCAAAGGATCATAGGAGATGATCCAGGGCCAGAGAGGATTGTCCTTTGTGTGTTGCCAATAGATTGGGGAGAGAGGCATGATGGGACTCCCAGGTGAGGGACAAGAGGTTGTGATGCAGCATGGAGGAGTGGACTAAGGAATGAGAAGCACCATAGAGGCAACTAGCATAACTCCATTGATGGGAGTCATTAGTGAAAGAGACAGGAAAGTGGAGGAGGCACCGATCCAGTGATGATGGTGAAGAGGCAAAGGAAAAGATGAGGATTTTGATCTAATATTTTTTCTTGCAGGTTATTGATTCTATGTTTCCAAGGGACTTGGAAAATTTTCAAGTTTGGGAGTATGGTGCAGGAGCACATTAAATTTCAAGAAGACAAAGATATAAAAGCTAGAGAAGTCATTTGTAATAAGTTGTCAAAGGAGGTCTTAATATGATAAATAATGTAAAAATATTCATTTAATTGGTGAATGGATCTATTAGCATCCATCTAAAGTCATTTGAGTCATACTGTTGGTCTAGGTTGGGTTTGTATGAAAGTTGTAATGTAAAAAAAAAAATGCATAAAATGCATAAAACATTGTCAAGAATGCAAAAGGGTCAAAAGAATGTAATGGGTTGGTTTAAAGGGTGGTTTGGAAGTTATAACCAACCAAAAAAATCTATAAAACTGTATGTAAGGTTGAACCAAAGCATTAATGAAAGGAATAGATACATTTTGAAACAAATTTGGTAATATTCTGAGTTGTTATTTTGATTGGTTTTCAGTTTTAGTGTTGGTTCCAGGTCTTGTACGACCATGTACAGCCTGGAAACCATGTAAATTTTGTATATTTGGATAGATAAGTGAATAAAATTTCTTTTGGCTTTGGTTTGGATTTTTTTCATTTAGAAATGAAGAAGTTATGCTGGTTTTGGCAAAGCTTGTAAATTGCAGATTTGAGAATGCCCGACTATAGTCAGATTGAAATGTTTGGTACAGGAATATTTTGGAAAATAAAGACCTCTAAAAATATTAATTGGAAATATAAATTAATTAACTTTCATTTCCTTTTGGTTTGGGTTGGCTTTATATAGATTTGTGAAAGTTATGAAGATTTGAGTGAAAACTGGTTTTTAAATGCCTTCAATGGTGTTGCAGGAAAAGATTTGTGCTTATACATTGATTTATGTATTGGATAAATTAATGGCTTACATATTTGGAAACTAGACTCAAAATGGATGATGTGGAATTGGTTTGGGGTTATTTTAATTTGTTTTGTGAATGTTATGTGATGCCCTAGGAAGGGTTACCAGTTTTGTTTCTGGTTTACGACAGAAAATATGGGTCTTGGTTCAGAGTACATAATTTATAATCTGCTTATTGGATTGGTCTCATCTTTGGATATGTTTTATAATTACTAATTTATAACAATTAATCCAAATGGTTTTTCAATAAGATATTTAGAACTGGAGTTATGAACAATGCAATCAGACATAGCAATCTAATTGTGTGAGTGAAGATGTTGTCTTTATCAATGTATAATGTCAGGGTTCTTTGTTGTAATCTTTGAGATGTTCTTGGTTCCTTGAGGGTGTACCAGCCTATTGTGAATCCCTTGAGTTGAACTAAGATTCCTTGAAAATAAATATAAAGGACTCTGCATCAGTGGTCCACTCCCACCGTGCTGAGGAGATAATCTCAAGTTCCAAACAGGCTATCCAAAATCACATAGCACAAATCTCTATAAGTCCAGGAATCCTAAAAGTATACTAACTCAAAGGTTCCAAACAAAAAATTGACATCTAATCCCAGAGGCATAGAATGATATGTAGGAACCTACTATGCAAGCGGGAAAGTGTCATTGCATTTATCATGTACAAGTTACCCTGGTAGTTAGCTAAACTCCACGGGTCCATACTGATCTCATGCAGCCACTAGTATCCTCTCATACTGACGAGGCATACTACAGGATGCAAGGTCGCAACCATGCATTCACACTACTCCCATCCTAGCCTGTACAAGCACTCAAGGCATGGGTGAGAATAAAACACTTATCTTTTTAGGTTCATTCAATTAGTATTAGGTGTGAATGTTATCACTTATTAATCCAACTTGCAATGAGTTACCCTGGTAGCCTCTTAGGGCCCCAGCCCCCATTGCAAGCCACTTCAAGGACCATCACTACATGAAGATATCCTACCCTAAGCTCATGGAATCATAAATCTCAAAATCACAAAAGATAATCCATAATAAAATCATCAAATATGCATAAAAGCATCAAATCTCCATGAGCAAACATCCATAGAAAATCATGATCACAACAACTCTCTCTTGGCAACTGAAGCATCACTGATAATCAAAGTATCCAATGGTTCTCAATAACCAAAATATATCTCATCATACTGATCAAAGACTGAAAAAATGGTTGAGTCAAACATGTCACATCATGACATCATCACGAATAAATCCACATTACAGTCCCATCATGGCGACTAGAAGCTAACCAAGGATAACTGATCGATGACCAAAAATGGTTAAGTCAAGTGTCTCATACATAAGAATCTCAACTATAACAATCAGTAATTACAAACACTACATAGAGCATTCCATCACATAACCATGGTTGGGTTTATAAAGATCGAGATTAAAACATCATCATGACATCACAATCACATAGCTCCCAAGCCTCTGGTAGACGTCCTATAACTGGTCAACACTAGTCAACCCAAAACCGAAAACAATAGCATAAAGAATACACAATGCAAACACATGTTTTGGTTTTGCTAAATTTATAAACATGAATTTAAATGCAAAAGTATTGGTTTACATTTCCCAATTTAAATATCAAGTGGAGAAATTTCACATTTAACCTAATCCATGTTTTTGTATTGGTACATAAAAGTTTCTCCCCAAAAACCATTAGACTCAATTTTCTAAATGTTCTAACTATCTCTTATATTCCCATTTAGACCCCCATCATTTTCAAAATAATATTTGAAATTCTTTTCATATTCATCTTTCTAAAATAAAAGCTTATATTGAACCTATATTCAACAATATAAAATAACTTGTTATTAAAGAATTACTCTTTAAATTCCAAATATCTATTAATATATCAATTAAATATTATTAATAATGTATATAAATACATACATATATATATATATATATATAAATACATATATATATATATAATTATTAACTTATAACCGAATTATATAAAAAAAAATCGAATAAACATTTGACAACACACGACTAGTTTATAACTGTCCACACATTTATATGTGTGACCTGCGGATCACAGGGTACAATGTGGTCACAAGTACACTGTAGACTGTAGGTATGCTACAGTACCACAATTTGCTTTGGCAATACTACTGGTGGGAGTGGGAAACACGTCCCCCCGCCCATTCAAATTTATAATTAAAATTGTGTTTTATTAAAATGCATCCCTTAATCGCGATGCGTCATTCGCTCGCTATGAATTATGTGACATTCGACTTTTTTTAATGAAATATATATATATATAAGTATATATATATATATACATATATACATATATACATATATGTATATATGTATATATATATATATGTATGTATATATATATATATGTATGTATATATATATATATGTATATATATATATATGTATATATATATATGTATGTATATATACATATATACATATATGTACATATATATATATATATACATATATACATATACATACATATATATATATATACATACATATATATATACATACATATATATATATACATATATATATATATATACATATATACATATACATACATATATATATATATACATACATATATATATACATACATATATATATATATATATATATATATATGTATTCAAATTTGGAAATATAAACATATATAAATTCCAGTTCTCAGAATTTTCCTATAAGTCTTTGATCTTAATTTTTTTTTCCAATAATTAATCTAATAGGTTTGACTATGAATCTAAACCCTAGCCCCGTGTTCTTTTCAGATCTATGCATATAAATTTCTCAAATGAATTAAACTAATCATATTGAGAATGCATACAATAAAAATATAAAATTCCTCAGAAGACATATGAAAGATACGAAGAAGACAGGGAATGCAAGATGCAGAAATAGCATAAGTAAGATCACAAGAATCTACCTAGATTTTGATGCTAATTTTCTCTTCCTCAGAAAACTCGCAGAGCAAGCTCCCTTCCTCAGAGTTCTTGAATCCTCCAATGCTCCAATTGCACTCCAAACGCTATGTCTAAGCTTCTAGGAATGCCTGAATATAAAGAGCTCTCAAGAAACATCTAGAATGCCTCTAGAAATAGCTAGAAGGTGTCACCAACTAAGCATGGGTCTTTTCCAACCTTCTAGATGGGTCATAAGGTTGTAGACACCATGTGCTTAATTGATGCACTAACCCCCGTGTTGTTGACATAAGAGAAATAGAAAAGTGTGTTAACTCCCATGCAAGCTTATAACTCCAATTTACTTTTTATATAATTTCTATTTAAATATTTATAACTTTAATTTTAATTTTTATAACTTTTATTATTATTATTTATTATTATTAATAATTTTAATTTCTAATTTTCTTTTATTTATTTATTTTTCCTCAATTAATTCACATTTAATTAATTATAATAAAAATATCAAATATCATGATATTTTATATTAATTTTCTCAAATAATTAATTTATTAATTAAATCTATTTATTAAGACTTAATTAATAGAAAATTCACCATAGACCTCCAAGATAAAATATGAAAACCCATCATAGAGAAATTCACACAAAATCAATCTAAAGGGTTAAAAATCATGAATCATGTCATCTAACACATTCGGTGGGTAAAATATCCAGATACTTGTCCTACCTCACTAGGACAATTGGCTTAAGGGTTTGGAATTTGGACTTGAGAATTTATCTCCCTTCTCTTATCATTGAGATAGTATAATAGGGTACGCTCATCCTGGCAATTCAAGGAAGTCGATGCCTAGTACCTACAACCTGTAGAAAAACTATGCATGTACATACAATATATATAATGCTAAACTAAATAGACAATGGCAGGAAGTGGTGCATCGTGTAGATCCTGACTAAGCAGGTGACTATGACTCCCTTCCTTAACCATATAAAAAATGCCATACAATATGAAAACACGCACACCATACACATGCAAGTATGGGGTAAGTATCCATAATAAAACACATGAGATAATAAACCATCTAACTAATCATCGACAATAACTGAAAGCAATGTAATGATCATTAGGTATGCATGAAATGTAAAGTCTAAATGATCTCATCATCTACCAACTGAATCCATAACATAATGTATGATAGTCTCAAAACAATACCACTAATCCATCAAAAAAAATACTAATCTATCATAGTCTAATAATAACAACAACAATTCCCAGAAAAGATGTGAACAAGGGCAGGCACTACATCAAGGTCATTCTCATGAAACCACCATAGTCACAAATTGGTTCTCATCTAGACAAAAGAATTGGTTGAGGCCAGCTTCATCCAAGACCGTAGTTTTTTTTCTCCACTTCTTGTCATCCTAGGGTAGGTTTCCCACCTTCGCAATGAGCTCTTTGTTAATTTTTAATAAGATCTCATTCATAATTTAAAAAATTTGTTCCAAGACTAAACAAACTACATAGTCACAATATCATTGTATCATTCTATGTATTGCATATAAGGAATTAGACTACCCTCTTTTAGGTAAATCCAAGGAGCTTCATTGTATTTTTTGATGTATCTAGTTCAATGTGCATAGAATTCCTACCCATAACTTTGTCTTCTCCCAAGTCCTCAATGAAATTCTCTGAACAACTTGACATAACCACACCTTCCCCATAAAGTAGTGTAAAAATGGCAAGGGAAATCATAGAGTAAAACTTGTCAATAAACAACTCAAATAGTAAGCAAACAAATGATAATTATCAAATTAAAAATAATGAATCATGGACTCAAACTACTAAAAATCATAATGAATTTGAGTACACACCCTTCAATGTTAGCCATATATTCTCTTGCCAACAGTGATCATACTACTAATATTTAAAACTCTCATCTTCTCATATTTGATATGATCACACCAATTCTTTCCTAATGTGATGTTCATTTGTATATGGATGTCCTTTGAAATTTGATTGGCATTGGTAATGCCTAACATGACCTTTTTAAAATCATGGAAATTAATATGGTTCATGCCATCTTTTAAAAGGCCACCCATAGTAATGATTAGCCCAAATGTAACCCAAAAATAATAATTAATGCTAAGCCCCATAAAAAAATATTTATTTCTTTTAAAACTAGGGCATGTATATTAGCTGGCAGGTCATCAATATTAATCCAATCTTTGCCAGTTCATCAACCATTAGGTTTCCTTCATGGTAAGTATGTTGGATGACCACTTCCCAAAACCTCATTATGAAGGTATGAACAACATTTATTATTGGGGAAACCTTCTAATTTATTATATTTTCTCACTTAGTTGCCTTAATGATGACCTACGAGCCACTCAAAAACTCATTTTTTAATTCCAAGAGAGCTGGTGATTTGATCCCCCAAATTTGTCCCATAGATTCTACAAATTTTTTTGGTGTTTTCATCCTAGTTACTAGAGTATGTCATCACTAGATTACCTTTCTCATCCCTAATAATACCTCCCATAGGTGGAAGACCACTCCAAATTGAACCATCAAATTTGAGTTTAAACCAAGATGTGGGGGGCAACTTTCATCTCACTTTCTGTTTGGAAAGAGATGTAGATTTGTCAAATTTCAAGACTAGATCAAGTGTTCCCCAATTGAAAATAATACTATTTTTATTTAGACTAGAGGGATTGTGAGGGGCCTTCCATCTACAAAGGGGGATGTAGTCTGTTAAGATATTAATGGTGGTTTGTAGAGTCACCAAGGGGGGAGAGGGCTTATCTCTAAAAATGTTGTTATTCCTTTTCTCCCATAGGTTCCAAAACACCCATGGGGGAACCACCTTCCATAGGTTCTTAACAAGGGGGTGAGCAGGTAGGGCCTCCCAACCAGGGATAAATTGTTGAAGATCACTTCTAAGAAACCATTGGACTCCAAATCTATATAATATTCCCCTCCAATTCTCTCTAGCATAGCTATAATGAATGAGAAGATGAGTAATTGATTCCTCCTTCTTATAACATAGAACTCATAGGTTAACAAATTGGAAAGCCCTTATTTTGATATTGTCAAAGATATTTTTATTGAATGAGATTATTTTATTTACACTAAGGGAAATATCTTAAAATCTTAAGTGAAAAATGATACCCAAGACTAAAGTTAGAGGGTATTTTGTTTTTATAAGAATATTCTTTTAAGAAGAGTTATTTTACATTGTTCAAGGCCCTATTTTGTATTTAGCTCCATTATTGTGTTCAATTATAATGGATCTGCAAAATGCATTCACCATTCCCTTGTCAATGCATGGTGGCTCAACCCCATCACATCTTGCCCATTGACATTTTAAAACTACAAGAGTAAAATAACATGAGAAACCATGTAGAAGTCAATATTAAAAAAGAAAGTAATGAGTACAAAAAATAATATACCATAGAAGTCTTGATACCAAATAAAAAGGATAGGAGCATTCCATCCTCCACCTATCTCATCTCCTCCTTAGCTATTAACTAAGCATAAATGAATCACATGCATCCATTCATGTTTTTCACCATCCACATTAGTATCTTTTGTGAAACCATGATTTTTTTGATCCCACATGCAATCACATCAAACCCATGTCCATTAGAATGCATTTCTAAATTACCAAGAATGTAAAAATTTCATTAAAAACATATAAGATCGGGTTAAAAGCCTACTTGGTGGTCTAACACTCCTTGCATGTGCATGCATTGAACCACATATGCTCAATGTTATGATCTCCCCTATCCAACCATCACAATATCACAAAGTATAGCACTACCATACCAATTTGTTATATTCAAGTGCATGAAGATAGCCTATTCTAGCCCTTCTAGTCTCTTGCATTCACACCCTTTTGAATCTATTTTCTACATTTCATCCCTCAAATAATCCTTGTTCCACTCTCTCCTGTATTTTTCTCCCCTAATTCCCAATTTCTAATCTTTCTACACTCTCTTTCTCATTCTAGTTTCATCTTTTTTTGAGATGTTGGTTGTCCTAGTCTTCTCTTTGTGTTGCCTTCTCGAGGGGGCATCAAATAATCTAGTCTCCTTTTTGTCTTTTTGAGACCAAGGAAATTGTGTTGCTTTAAAATCTTTCTCATCATCTATTATTAAAACATTCTTTGAAATAGTGTTACCTCAACACTATATCAAACAGGGAAAACATGTAGACACATCAATCTGATCATAAAATTAAATGATCTTATTTAGTGATCTTCTAAGGTATCATTTATTAAATATTATATATTGAATTAATTTATGTTATCCCCTTATTTATTTATTTATTTATGGTCTGATTAATAATCAAATGACAACCAAAAACTTGATCTATTAATCAAATCATTATTCCTCTATTAAACTAAATAATTGCATAAATTAATTAATTAAATTCTGAATTCCCCCATTTAATTTAATTAATTAAATTATTTAAATCACACAAATCCAAGTCAACCTAGATGCACTAATTAGTCTTATTTTTAACTAAGTAATTTTTTAAAATTATTTAATTTTCTCATGTACTTTTTACTAACAAATCTACCCACCATCCACATCACCCTTTTGACTCAACCACACCATCCCCCTTATCTATGACCGATTACCTCTTCTAAATGACTTGCACAAATAGGCATAAAATTATGACTTCCTAACTCAAGCTCAAGCTCAAGCTTATTGTCCTTCCACATCTCCGTCTCCCACCTTATAAGTGAACTACAAATCTATTCTACACCTCATTCACTTGACTCATCATTCACAATCCCAATATTCTCACAATCATTCTTCTTGTGGCACTTGTTTCAAGGCATACGGATTTTAGATTCCTCATCCTTGGCCTATAAATTGAGCCTTCCATCATTAAAAAATCATCCACCTTTTGAGTAGAGTTATTATGTTGTTTTGAGAGCCCAAAAGATACCAAATAACTATTGCTATGCTCAAATTTTCATCCATCCATCATTTTTTAATCCAATATTTAAATTTGAAGTAATAACCATTGAACATACATTCCAATCCTATTGGACCATATCTACTCAACAAAGGAGCTATTTTGATTGTCAAGGTTTACTCTTTTGTTTGTCATTTTAAGATCTTTTTGGGTCTAATAATATTTGTTGCTTCGATACTTAGTTTCTAGATGTTTAGCTTTGGTTTTTCATTCCTTACATTCTAATTTCATAGCATATAGAAATAATATAGGAGTTCTCTTAGTAAACACTCTATGGGGCAACCATTTTCATTTTTATTCTTGTATGTTAATCTAGATCCAACAAAAATAAGTTACGAACAAGAAAAGTTGTATGGATTTCAAAGAAATGAAAACCTCATAACTATGATGTCATGAACCTTTGTCCTTCTAATTATTCCCTATTTCTCAAGAGGTAAGGGTGTAGAGATTCTTAGTCCAATTTCAAGCCATATATAAGTCATCCATCACCTAATGAATATGAGGAGTTTATATTTTTTGTAATGTATTTAATACTAAGTTTCAATGTTAGGATATTTTGTATGTTTAAATTCTAGATTTGAGCCCTATTTTTTCTCTTTTTTTATTGTATCTTTTGAATTATTTCAAACTTATTCATTTAATCATTGTTAGTCTAGTTAACATAAAACCACTTCACTAGCTTTATGATTTGTAATAAAGGAATAAATATGAATGTATCACTCTACCTTAAGGACAACAATTAGGCCTATTAATGTTCCAAACTTTAATCAAGGATTTCAAATATTTTATATTATATTGATTGCATTGAGATATGATATTTTCTATTTCATTTGGAGAATCCTAACTCTAAGTGTCTAATGTTTGCATGTCATATGATT
The DNA here is from genome assembly GCA_028749045.1 of Cupressus sempervirens. Taxonomy (NCBI): domain Eukaryota; kingdom Viridiplantae; phylum Streptophyta; class Pinopsida; order Cupressales; family Cupressaceae; genus Cupressus; species Cupressus sempervirens. The sequence continues at coordinate 879,437,454 of CM053787.1, forward strand.
TATTTGTAAAAGTTTTAATTTATCTTTTTACATATGTATTTGTATTTAATTAGATAGTTAATTAAATTCAAAATTGGTTTTACATATTATATTTGTAAAATATTTGTTCTATAATATATTAAAAATAAAACATAAATTTTCCTCTTCTTTCAACATTTTCCTTTCCATTGGGCTTAGGAGGACATATTTGAAAAATAGTACTTATTTACGAAATTCATTACTAAAACCATATTCTTTTATATAAGAATAATTTGTAGTAACCTACACTATTTCTTCTTACGAACATTAGTCTTAATATTTTGTAAACTTAAATGATTTTGTTTTAATTGAGGATCGAACATAATATTTAATACCTAACCAAGCAAATTGTACAATGATAATTATATTTTTTTATAGATTGAATGCAAAAAAAATTAATAAAATAAAGTTAAGTAATTCATAGATTGTTAGGAGACAATATAAGTGACACTATAGCACAATTAATGATAAAAGGTAGATGAAAGAAATTGCAAAAAATCATGAAATCAGTAATAACAAAAATTTAATTTATGGATTAAATTTGACAAGGCTTTGACACTTTTAAGAAACTATCAATTTGTTTCTTGGCTATATATCATTTCACAAAAAAATTTTCCATCTATTATGTTGTGAGAACATTTTTATTTTGACTCTAGCTTCCCTTTGCATGTTTTCTCCTAAAATACTATTCCTAGAGTAGAGACATATATTTCATTGAAGTTAGGATCTCAAATTATAAACATGTTTATGTCCTATATGTCCTCTCATGAAAACTAGTAGATCACATTTTTGTCCATCTATTTTGGGTAATGGCGTATGAATTTAACTATAATTTTAGTTTGCATTATTTTTTGGAGAAGACTATTGCTAGAGTCTAGATATATACATGAAGCCATAATCCCAAATGATTCCTTGAATGAACAATCCTAAAAATCATGAAGCCATGATCCCAAATGATTCCTTCAATAAGAATCCTAAAACTCATGAAACCATAGTTCAACATGATTCCTTGAATGAACAATCCTAAAACTTCCAATAACATCATGAGTATTAAAGTTTTTAATTTTAGAAAAAATGATACTTGTCAACCAATGTTATTGAAATAAATAACATATAACTTGGGATAAGTGAATTGAAAAATTAACACACATAAGAAACAAAATCTAAAATCCTTCTCTACCAACACTTATGATTTAATAAAATAATATAAATTAGAAAAATAAATTTAAAATACTTCAATCACTTATAATATTTAATGAAAGATACACATTTTACAATATATAACTTTCAATAACCAACACAAATAAATGAAATGAAATAAATTTTGTTATTTAATTTTTATTTTTATTTTTCTAGAATAGAAGGAGAGTAAAATATAACAATGCAAAATAAAGTTTTAGCCTACAATCATCTTGAAATATGTGACAAGGAAAGATCCATTCCTCGACCCCCCAAAAAAGAAGAAGAGATAAGTCAAATGATGACAATGGAGAGTATCAATTAATAAATCTATAACTATATTAAATTATCAAAAAAATTGTAAGAAAGTAGTAGAAATTGATCTTCCTCCTCCCTATTATAGTCAGTAGTGGCATATCTAACCACGGAATCAATGACGAGTGAGCCAGGAGATGAGGAAATTAGATTATTTGGCTTCCAATTCCCTTCTTCCATATTCTTCACTAGTTGAGCCAATGGTAGGTTAATCTCTTCAATATTTTTAAGCGAGGTGTAGCCATGAGCCAAGTCCTTTAACTCCATGGTCCTTTTACTTTCTTTCCAAATCTTAAGGAAATCTATTTTTAAATTTTAGTTTGAATGTTGCTATTACTTGTTGAGAAATACCAAGAATTATGAATCTCTTTTGAGACTTAGTAAGAAATCTAGTTTTTTCTTTGGAAGACATCATTATTCCTAAGTTTTCAAATTAGCTATAGAATATGAGAAGATATAATAAACCATATTAATTTGAACAATTTATTATTGCATATCTTCCCAGAAAGGATGTTATCAATACTAAAATTGCCATCAAAGGAGAAACAAAAAAATCCCAAACACCTCTAGCAAATGGGTAGTGGAAGAATAGATGCAAGGTTAATTCATCATGCTGACAAACTATAAAGAAAATTTGCACCCCACTAGGTTTTTGAATGGCAATTTGTGCATTCACATTTTCCAAACCAAACAAGACACTTTTTCCATGAGGTATCAGATTGGACTAAAGCTTCATGAGGTAGTTTTCCCATGTTTTTAGGTTAAGGGTTAGATTCCAATAGGAGTTAAGATGATCACCATTGATGTGACTGGCAATACGAGAAGCATAAATTGGTTTGGATTTAATAAGGTGAAGGGGGTGTAGTTAGTCCATCTCAACTAAAAGGAATAAGAGGAAGTAGAACATGAATAACAGGAGGCCAATGTCTTCTCATGTGAAAATCTAACTGAGTAATAGGTTCCCCAATGAGAGTTAGGAAGGTGGACTCTATTTTGAAGAGAATCCCATTGAATAAGCTTTCCATCTTTAAAGATATTTTGGAACCCAAAAATGTGATCTTTGTTGGAAATCTTATTGAAAAGAACTTGTTGAAGATCAAAGAGGGAGATTGTTGCAAAGAAGAACATTTTTTGTTAAAAGAATGTTTTCAATCATTGTTTTGTCATTGATGTCAAACCTGCTATTCGTAGGAATTACAATTTCTTATAAGATCCAAGTACCATCACTTAGTTGATTGATGAAGAGGATTTGATCAATAAGATGTAACAAGAGTACCCAAGGGAAAGGTTGAGTTATGGTGTTGTAATGAAATCAAGGATCAGATAAGACAATGGTTAAATGTTGTATTGATAACATACTCAAAGATACAGAGGATGGTCACACTTAGAAACATTGGAGTAATAAGTTGTAACAAGGTTGACTACAAAGCTTAAACTAAGTTCATTAGTGGGTGCTAAGTAAGCTAGTTGAAGCCAAGAAAATTCACAATTAGAGCTGAGTAACAAAAAATTCTAATGTGTGCCAAGTGATCTTCAAGTGCCAAGTGAAGCTCAAGTGCCAAGCAAAGTATCAGGTGCTGAGCATCAGAAAATCTTAGTTGGTACCGAGTGAACTTCAAGTGCCAAGCATTAGAAAAAACATAGTTTATGTCGAGTATCAGGATTTCAATAGTTCCCAGCTACTGCATTATTTTAAATGATGAAGATTTTCCAAATCTAAGCTAACATAGTTGTTACCTTGAATTTTGTGAATCATCTGGAGGATAAGGATGATGAGCTGGTGGCATAGAATTCTATGTAAATCATTTTTGGGCAAATTCAAAAGGATTATTGAAGAAGTTTCTAGAGGAAACAAAATATGATTTAGATATAGTGAATTCTACCTAATCCATATGAATTGAAATTAAAGAATGGAAAATTTGAGTGAGAAAGGAACTCCAAGACTTTTATTTAACTAGTCATAGACCAAGAAACAAATGTTACTACTGCCAAAGAGCCAAATTTTGAAGAAGTTGTAATGGTGTCAAGGAGAAGACATCTAGGAGAAGGAAGAGCACAAAGCCTCTACTTCTATAAGTGGTCAAGAAGAGATGTATGCACTGGTACATTAAGCATGAAGACTGAAGGAGACAAAGCCTGAAAGGAGGCCATGTTGTCAAGAGTTGCAAAGTTTGAAAGCTAGGCAATGAGAAGAGATGAAGAATGATCTGAGATCTACAAGTTAAGTTGTATGCTATAATTAGGTCAAAATCCCTAATTGTTACTCTCTAGCATTTTTATTAGTTGGGATAGAAGGAAAATCCTATGGACTTAGGTTGGCCTAACAACCATTTGTAAATCCTTTAACAGGGTGGCATTCCAAGTGAATGTTCTAAAATCCTCTAATCAAGACCACTTCTAACAGGGTGGTTAAATCCTCTAACAAGGTCACATTTAACAATGTGTTGTAGTCTTTAACAAGGTAGGCCTTTCATAGGGCATCACTTTAGAAGAGTGAGAATAGAGTAGAATGTTACCAGTGATTTTTTCCAAATTGGGTTTCCACATAAATCACTGTGTTATGTGTTGATCTTTTATGTGTTATGCTTGCATGTTGATTTATAGTAACTTGCTGGATTGAAAAGTTAAAGCTTGAATGAATTAATGGGTTCACTACATGTAGTGAAAAAGTTTGAATAGGACATTTGGACCTTGAATAACTGATTCACCCACCCCCCCCCCCCCCCCCCCTTGCACCCCCCACCCCTACCACTGCTCTCTCAGTTATTCTAAATAATTTCTAATAATTGGTATTAGAGCCATCTATTGACTTAGCTTCAAGGTACTAGAAGTAGGAAGATCAAGATGTCCAAGAGAGAAGTTCCCAAGCTTAACAAATAAAACTTTGCTACCTGGTAGAGTCTGATGAAATTGCACCTTGGATCAATAAGTGACTATTCAAAAACCTTAATTGGAACAAAATATGTAAATCTAGCTACACCTCTTACTGTAGATGATTTGAGCAAAAGGAAGGAGCACAATCAAGAAATGCTGGAGATTTCCTCTATACTCAGCTATGTAGAATATGATGACATAAAAGATTGTGACACTACATTCAAAATGTGAAAAGCCCCATTAGATATCTATGGAGGAGATTAGAATTTCTAGAGAGCAAAGAGAGAAAGACAAAGAGGAAATTTTGATGAAATGAAAATGGAAGAAGGAGAAAATGTTGCTCAATATTCTACTAGAATGAAAGAAGTGATAAGTGCAATAAGAAGTGTAGGTGGTCAATTGGAAGAAGAGACTGTAAATAGTAAATACTTGGGAACTCTACTCCCTATCTATGCTATTAGAGTTCAACCATCCAAGAGCTAAGATGTGTACAAGGAAACACACTAACCTTTGAAGGTATAGTGGGCAAAATTACTGCATTTGCATTGTCCAACTTTGATAACTACAGACCCAAGAACCTTGAAAATACTTTCAAGGCCAAGAAGCCAATAAAAGACACTGAGGAGGAGACATTAAGTAAGAAGAGAAGAAAAGGAAAGCATGCATCCAGTGATAGCATATCAAATGAGGAAAATGTAGAAAAATTGGAAGCACCACTAGCTAGAAGATTCCATAGAGGCAAAGGTAAATTCAAAGGTGAGCTCCCTATCATACATTTCAATTGTAATAAAGTAGGTCATATTGCTACAAGATGTACATAGAAGAAGAACTACAATGAAGGAAACAAGTACAAAAACAAGAGAGAAGATGATAGCAAAGACTACAAGGAAAAATGCAAAAGATGCTACATTTTTGAAGAAGATTCTAACGAGAATGATGATGAAGTAATCTATGTGGCCATGAAGGATGAATTAGATAAAGATGAAGATGAAGCAATGACATTGGTAACCTATGTTAACAAGAATGACAAATGGATCATAGATACTGGGTGCTCACATCACATGACATGAGATAAAAGTAAGTTCATTACCTTTACTCAATATGATGGAAATAATGTTAGATTTGGTAATGATGCTCCATATCAAATCAAAGGAAAAGGCTCAATTAAAATTACAGAGAAAATTTCATGTGATAATGCATACTATGTTGAAGGATTGAACTACAACTTGTTGAGTGTATGGAAGTTAGGCAATATAGGTTGCAAAGTAGAGTTTGGCAACAAAACTACCAAAATCTATGAAACTAATAAAAATATAATATGAAAAGGTGAAAAAACTAGGAGTAATCTATTTTACCTAGATATGAAAGATGCAACTTGTCTTGTTGTTAGACTTGATGATGTGTGGTTATGGCATAAAAAGTTGTGTCATGTTAACTTTGACAATCTAATTAGTATCAGCAAAAAGAAGAAGGTCAAAGGGTTGCCCAAATTGAAGAAACCTAAAAACACAATGTGCAAACAATATCAACTAGGGAAGATAACTAAGTCTATTTTCAAAAGAAAAACATACACTTCTAGAGAAGTACTAGAGTTAGTCCATATAGACTTATGTGGTCCAATAGAAGTGCAAAGCTACCAAGGAGATAGATACATAATGTTATTTCTAGATGACTATTCTAGGATGATGATTCTTATGTTCTTGAAGAAAAAATTTAATGCATTTCAAATGTTCAAGTAGTATTTGGCTAGAGTTGACAAAAAAATAGGTAAGAGTCTAAAGTGCCTAAGATCAGATAGAGGAGGTGAGTTTACATCAAAAGAGTTTGAAATATTCTGCAATGATAAAGCTATCAAAAAGGAAACATCAGAACAAAAAACTCTACCATAGAATGGTATCGCTGAAAGAAGAAACAAATTAGTGATAGACTATGCTAAAACCTTGATGATGGAGAAAAAGGTCACTCTAAAGTACTAGAGAGAATCTATAAGTACTACAATCTACACATTGAATAGAGTCTAAGTAAAGAAAGGTATAAATGCAACACCTTTTGAATTGTGATATGGTCACTCAGCTAATGTAAAATATTTCAAAGTCTTTGGTTGTAAATGCTATATTCTTAAAGAAAATAGAAATGGTATGTTTGATGCAAAGAGCGATGAAGGCATATTCCTTGGATACTCCACTAGAAGCAAAGCATATAAGTGTTTGAACACTAACACCAAAGAGATTGTGGAAAGTACAAATGTAAATTTTGATGAGCATGCAAAAATTCAAGCAAATGGAACTAACCAATTAGAGGTTTATAGATCCTTTGTATAATTCTATGAAGGAATGATTGTTGAAGAAAATGCTACAAATAAAATTGGGAATCAGTAACAAATTTTAGTATCAGTCGAGTCACAGCTAGTGAATGCCAAGCTACATTCACAAGCTGAGTTGTAGAATGTAGAAAATGAACATTTTGACTCTAAAATCAGTGCACATAAAAGAGATGATGAAGCACCAAATGAATAAGAACAAAATAACTCTGAAGCTGAAGGTTCAAACATGGAAAGAAGGATAGAACCAAGATTAGCCAAGTATGTGAGAAGACATCACCCTGTAGATCAAATCATTGGTGACAAGGATGCCAGACCAATGATATAAAATAGACTAAGGAATGAATCATTTTTTCTGAGCAAGGTTGAGCCCAAGAAAATGAAAGATGCACTACAAGATGAAGATTGGTTTAAAGCTATGGAAGAAGAGATAGCTCAGATTGAGAAGAACAAAACCTAGGCCCTAGTTCCTAGACCAACTAATAAGAATGTGATTGGTACCAAATGGGTGTTTAGGAATAAACTTGATGATAATGGTGAGATAACAAGAAACAAAGACACATTAGTTTGCAAAGGCTATGCACAAGAAGAAGGACTAGATTCTAGGGAAACATGTGCCCGTATTGCAAGAATGGAAGGAGTAAGAACACTTCTTGTATATGTTGCATACAAAGGTTTCAAAGTCTAGCAAATGGATGTGAAAGATGCTTTTTTGAATGGTATGCTAGAAGAGGAATTCTGCATAGAATAACCTAAGGGATTTTTTGATGACAAGAACAAGGATATGGTTTACAAACTGCACAAAGCACTTTATGGTCTAAAGCAAGAACCTAGAGCATGGGATGTGAGACTACCCAAATATCTTGTGAAGATAAGATTTGAGAGAAAAGATGACAATAACAACTTGTACATCAAAGCTGAAAAAGGTAAAGAAATTTTTTATATCTAAAATCTTTGTTGATGATATAATATTTGGAGGAAAAGATGTTCTATGCAAAGATTTTGCTAATCAAATGAAGCATGAGTTTGAGATGTCAATGTTTGGAGAAATCAAATTCTTTGTTGGATTGCAAGTACATGAATTGAAGCATGGAATATTTGTGATTCAATCCAAATACATCAAGGTGATACTCAAGACATTTGGATTAGAAGACTTTAAACTAGTCAGTGCACCAATGGTAATAGGACATAAGTTATCCAAGAATGATGAATCACGTAAAGTAAATTAGACATTGTATAGATCAGTGATTAGAAAGTTATAGTATGTTGTACATAGTAGACCAAACATTGCATTAGCTGTTGGAATAGTGGCAAGGTTTTTTTCAAATCCAAGAGAAAATCACCTGATGGCAGTAAAGAGAATATTGAGGTATCTAAAAGGAACTGATGACTTTGGTATGTATTATAAGAGAAGTGAAAAGTTTGAGTTAAGAGCTTACACTAATGCAGATTGGGGAGGTAACATTGATGATAGGAAAAGCACCAGTGGAGGAACACTTTTCTTGGGAGAAGGATTGAATACATGGACTAGCAAAAAGAAAAGTTGTACCTCATAGTCCACTGTTGAAGCTAAATATGTTGTAGCTGCTATCAATTGCACCAATATTTATGGATCAAACATTTTCTACAAGGTATGAAAGAAGAAGTAAATGAGCATGTGATAATTTATTGTGATAATACAAGTGCTATAAACATATCAAAGAACCCTTTAATGCATTCTAAAACCAAGCATATTGCAATCAAGTCTCATTATGTAAGAGAATTGGTGGAAGATAAACAAGCGAAGATGGAATATGTTAGCTCAAAGGAAAAAAATTGCTGAAATCTTCACAAAAGCACTACCTAAAAATGCTTTTGAGTATCTTAGAGGTAAGTTAGGGGTGATTCCCCTAGCCAAGGCTACTTAAGAATAAGTAAGACTGCCCTGCATCAAATGAGTTGATTGTTGAAGATTTTACACATTGATGCAGATGATGTTTACTTTAGGATTCATGCCTAAAGTAATCAAAGTCTAGAAGTTAAAAATCAATCACAAGCAAGGTGATAGAGAGAGAAATTGAATGAACTTGCAAATGCTACACTTGCACGATAAGATGCTAATATGTCTATGGCATTGTTGTCAAAGAGGGAGTAGTGAGAAAATGATCAACAACATTTGATCAAAAGTATGAGGGAGAAATGCCAAAAAAATATAAAAACTGATCAAATGATGAAAGAGAAAGAAGTAGATAGAAATGATCAACAACTAACAAGAGTGGCTGATCAGATCAAAAAATAGCAAAAGATCAACAATGCATATAGTGGGAGAAAAAAAAAGAAAGGATATAGCAACTAAGAGGGAGATACGAGAACTAATGGTAATGCAATTTTATTTTTGGCATTTGACTTACTATTTTAACCTTGTTAGCTTGTGGTTTAATATTTTAGTCTGATGGTTGATAAGTTTGGTTTGCCATCAATGCCAAAGAGGGAGATTGTTGAAAATCTGATTGAAAAGCTCATTGTTTAGAAGAAAGTATGTTGTTAAAAGAATGTTTTCAATCATTGTTTTGTCATTGATGTCAAACCTACTATTTTCAAGAATGACAATGGCTTATAAGATCCAAGTACCATCACTTAGTTGATTGATGAAAAGGATTTGATCAACAAGATGTAATAAGAGTACCCAAGGAAAAGGTTGAGTAATGGTGTTGTAATGAAATGCAAGGATCAGTTAAGACAATGTTAAATGATGTATTGATAACATACTCAAAGATACAGAGGATGGTCACAGTTAGAAACATTGGAGGAATAAGTTGTAACAAGGTTGATGGAAAAGCTTAAACTAAGTTCATTAGTGGGTGCCAACAAAGCTAGTTGAATCAAGAAAAATCTTGGTTGGAGCCAAGCAATGGGAAATTCTAGTGTGTGTTGAGTGATCTTCAGGTGTTGAGTGAAGTTCAAGTGTCAAGTAAAGTATCAAGTGTCAAGCATCAGAAAATATTTCTTGGTGCTGAGTGAAATTTAGGTGTCGAGTATTAGTGAAAATGTAGTTAATGCCGAGTAATACAATATGTGTTGAGTATCAAGATTTCAATAGTGTTGAGCTGCTACATTATTTTAAATGATGGAGATTCATCAAATCTAAGCTAAAATAGTTGTTACCTTGAATTTTGTGAATTATCTGGAGGATAAGGATGATGAGTTGGTGGCATAGAATTCTATGTAAATTTTTTTTGGGCAAATTCAAAAGGATCATTCAAGAAGTTTCTAGAGGAAGCAAAATATGGGTTAGATATAATGAATCCTACCTAATCCATATGAATTGAAATTAGAGAATGGAAGAATCGAGTGAGAAAGGAACTCTAGGATATTTGAGAATTCCTCTTGACTAAGTAGAACATTGCCTCTAATTTTTGGTGAGAGTACATTATCTCTTAACAAATACTACATAGAGTTTGCAACCATAATAAAAAAGAGAAGGAGCCAATGGACACACTTTCCTAATTGATCTAGATAGACCAAATGATCCTAATCTTACCCAATTAGCTTCAATGGTTATTGTAGCATCTTTCATTAAAGTTGAAATCATATGGAAAAATAGTTATGGAAAACTAAGGGCATCAAGCATCATCAAGATAAATTATCATTTACTCTTTCATATGATTTTTCATAGTTAATGAGGAGCATACCAATTTTTTGACCAAAAGATTTATTCCAATCCATGGTTTCCCAAAAATTGATTATATTTTCTAATATATATCATCCTTTGATGAAGAAAGTTTGAGTAGGATTGATAGTTTTAGGAAGGATATTCTCTACTCATGCTATCAGGATTTTGGGCAAAATCTTATATGTTACATTGAGTAATGTGATTGGTCTCTAGTTTTTAACAAGAGTTTTATCCCCACTTTTAGGAATAAGTTTAATAAGACCAACATTGATCTCTAGTCCCAATGTTTCTTTGATCATGGAAAAATCATATAACTATTTGAATCTAATACTAATCCATGCCAAATTGGTTTTGAATAATTCTAGTAGTAGGCCATTAGGTCTTGGGGCTTTCTCTTTAGCCATATTTGGTATATCTCACCTAATTTCCTTCAAACTGATAAGGATTTCTACAGGTAGAAAGTCTAAATCTGACAGTTTATTTCAAAAATTGAGTGAATATTCTCTCTGGATCCCTTCATGAAACTATCAACATCTTCATAGAAAAATAGATTTTTTTAGTAGTTAGTGAAGGCATCAGGGATAGCTTTTGGTTTGGTGATAGTATTACTACCCTCACACAAATAACCAAATCTTATCTTTGTCTTGAAAAGATTTCAAGATCTAGAAAAATAGATTCAATCTCTTATCACAAAACTTTAACCAATTAAACCTTGATCTAATTCTAGCTACTTGAGCTTTGTTGGTTTGAAGTATCCTAAAATTATGTCTAGCTCTAGCCAATGATTCCATTACATCCCCATTGAGAGGCTAGGTTTGAGAAAATTCTTTAGCATCATGGAAGAATGAGATCAATTTAAATTCATCCGCCCTAGTGTCAATAGCTTTTTTCCTACCCACTATCTTTAAAAAATTCTTCCAAGAGTGAAGATTCTGACTCTATTTACTGAAAGGGTCCTTATGTTTCCAAACAGAGGAGTTGTATCAACTAATGATTTTGACTATGACCTAAACATCTTCATCCTCAAGTAGGAAAGTAGTCAAAGAAAAATAATTATGGTTCTTATATTGGGGGATAGGTTGATTAATCCTAGCAATTTCCACCATGATGGGATAGTGAAAAATGGACAACTTGGACTAGATTATCACCTTGACGTTTAGAGAAGTTGAAACCTTTTTTTTTATATAATTAACTCTATCAAGTCTAGAATAAATCCTTTTGTCTCCTTTATTTAAATTTGGCCAAGCAAACCATTTTTCTTTTGAGTGAGTTTTCAAACCGGCCATGAGGTCAATGAGATTGATCTTATTAAGATCAATGTATTCCAAATATACCCTTCATTTATTTTCCAATCAAATTTGGAACCTCCACACTTGTAAAGGGCATGTTCTATCATGTTTAAATCTCCAACTATAATCCATGGAAGGTTAAGAAGAGATGGGAGCCATTTCTAAAGCTTGACTCTATCATAGGGATGATTAGGAGCATATATTAGATAGATACCAAATTCAAAGTCTTTTACAGGTAATCCAATTACAAGGGGAACGATCCCACTAATAGATAAATTTCCTTCATTAGGACCTACTAGAATAGATGTGCCTCCTTTACCTCTTGGATGCTTGGTGGAGAAAGAGGATGCATCCTTCCAAGCCTTCTCTACCAACACTTATGATTTAATAAGACAATATGAATCATAAAAATTAAAAATAAAATCCTTCAACCATTTGCAATAAAAAACTTTAATAACCAGTAATGTAATAAAAATGAAAACTTTAGAAAATATGTGAAAAAATTAGAGCAGGCAATTAGTCATCAAAACAAAAATTAAAACCCTAGGACATTACAATCTACAGTAAAAAAACCAAAGGCTAATTCATAGAATCACATTAGACTATTTCCTTTGGCCAACCAAGATTTGATTAATTCTAACTATGTTGTCAAAACTATCAATAAATTTTCCATCTTGGAGAATTTGTAGGAGAAGGAAAGATAGAGCTAGCATAATCACCATGAAGCAATTTCCCAGCAAAAAGCATCAAATGGAAGGTTAGTCTTGCCCAAGATTACCCAAGTTGAATCCCCCGACAATACCTTAGGATTGATAGGTAACCTTCAACCTCAACCAATTTTTACCATTGATAGTTTGGATAATCAATTTAGGGTGTTTAATCTTACAAAGTATGCTCACGCCAACATCTGTAAGCCTCCCCCATATCCAATAGTGTTTTCTATGATAGCGTCCTCTACTTTGATCCACTCTAATAGGTTAAGATCTAATGCATCCCTTGCTAATTCATATATGTGCCCTTATATTCCTCTGCATCGTCAATCTATGGCTAAGGTTCCTATGGATTCACCAAACCCTAGGGGACATTAAGGTTCTCAAGTACCCCCAAATACTGAAGATAATTCCATCTTTGTCTCCAATGAAGAAATCAAAGACATATGGTGTGACTGTTAAAAAGTTGGAATCTTTGCGGTATAAAATGGCCTTAAAAAAGATTTATTCCATATTTCAAATTAGTTAGAAGAAAAATATGAAGAACACGTAAGTATTTCTCACTTTTTGGATAGAATCCCATATTTTCATTGTATGGATGAATCTATAAAAAAATATTTTATTTATGTGTCTGAATGCTTTTGCAATGGCCATGTTTTTAATTTTGTAGAATGGCGTCCAAATTTTAGAGTAAGGGTTAGATATTATGTGTCTAACTTGGTTTAGTATACAATCTTTACCACTAGAGCTGATCCAAATAGAGATTCTCCGGTCATTAGGGTCTACTTTGGGAGAACTCATAGGTATATATTCCTCCTTTTAGTATTGCAATAATGTGAAATTTCTCATCAGAACCAAGTTTAATCAACCATTTCAAATGCATAGGAAAGTGATAACAAATAGAGCATCATATGATTTAAATCTACAAACATTTCAAGGGAAAATATCAAAAATTATAAAGTTAGATGAAAATAGGAAAATTAGATTCAAAACCTTTCTCTCACTTCAAACTTTCATAGCAAGTTCCCCTGGATAAGAATCCAAAAAAAGAGATTAAGAGAAAGGTCCTTAGATCTGAACACTTCTACATTATTTTATGAAAAGACTTAGATTTAAATAGAAGTCTTGCATACTAAAAGGATTGTCATTGAAAGGAGTAAGAATATTTTAGAAGCTAAAGTAAGATTCAAATTAATCATAGTGGTGGATCATAAGAGGAGTCCAAATTGATTCAATAGTAAAATGGAGATCTAAAAGAAAGCAAGAAGTTTCAAAGAGCATTTTAGGGTAGAGTAAGTCATCAAAAGAAGGCAAAGATATGGAAACTAGTGTCATTAATCTACAATGTGCTCAAAAATAGGTGGCATCTACTGAAAGGGGAGTGAATTTATCTAGTTCCATTGACACTAAAAAGTAGGAGCTAAATATTCCTCTCAGTAGAGATTCTATGGATAAAAATATAAATCTTACAAGTGAGGAAGTCTCAGATAAAATGATACCAATATCTTAGCAAACCAAGGCATCATGGGATATTAGAAAAGATAATATAGAGGATATAGATAATTCCTTATTATTTGAATCAAATTTAGATAAAGGAGAAATTCACAAAATCCTAGAGGAAGTGAATAAAATGGAACAATGTCAGTTGTAGGTTTCAAAGGATAGAAATATAACTCCTAACAAAGAGGTTTCTAATAGATTATCCATGTTTTGGCAGACTCCAATAGCTTAAGGTAGTTCACCATTTACTCCAATCAGCAATCAAAAAGATGTGGACTACAATGCAAAGAGAGTAGAAAGCTCCCTATTAAAAGAATTATAGAATTTCTTAAATGAGGGTATTGTTATGAATTCAGAATTGGAAATTTTGAAATCAAAAGATGAGTGTCTTGATCAATTAACTGATGAATTAGTTCAAGTATTCTACTTTGAGAATATTGATAATAGTACAGAAACTCAAAAGGAAGATTTAATTCAAAGAATTCTTAAATTAAGAGGTAAAAACTACACATGTGAAGACTTAAGAAGAGATCTCCTAAACTTTAAGGCTAAGGATAATAATAAGGGTCAAATTCAGACAAGTGGATATGTAATGGTTATAGTTTAAAAAGATAAAGGGGTTGGTAAAGATAACATGGAAGCTTTAGATTTAGAAGTTGGATATTAGCCAAGTATAATAAATCAAATCATAAGAGAACTCAAAAGTAATGATACAAAAGGAAAGATCAGTAATAAGATTACGATTTCTTAGAATGCAAAAAAAATACTTAGAACATCTAGGGATCTAGATGAATTGTCAAGGTCTAAGGTCACCCAAATATAGAAAAGTGAAAGGTAAAAGAGGTAGAAGATCTTTGAAGGAACTCAGGGAAATAAATGGTCTAAGGATAGAACAGAAAAAGATAGATCATTTACTTAACAATGGGAAGGGGAAGTGCCTTCCAAAGGAGTCATGAAGATTACTACATGGAATGTTGGGTGCTTAAATGCCCCTAGCAAAAAAAGGTTACTAAAAAAAATCTTAAATTATTTGAGTCAGAAATCATTTTAGTATAGGAAACAAACTTAAATAAGGTAGAAGGAATGAAAGTAGATAAGATGCTAGCTCTATGGGGTTCCATCTTTCAAGAGTTAGTAGGTGCTTTAGGGGGTTTAGGAATCCTTTGGGACCCTAGGAAGGTTTACATAGATTGCCTAAAGAATAGTAATAATTGGATCAGTGTTATTGTAGAGAGTCTAAAATCAAATCTTTAGTTTATATTAATTATTGTATATGGTTCGATTAGTTATCTGGGGAAAAAAAAATTTTGGGAAGAAATTAAGACTTTTATGAATAACTTTAAGGATAGACCTTTCTTAGTAGGAGGAGATTTTAATACTATTTTAAATCTGTCTAAAAAATTAGGTGATATTTAACATCTCTCGCAATCATCTTTGGATTTTAAAGTATGGTGTGATAATCATAACATGATTGATATTCGAATCAACAATGGGAATTTCACTTGGAATAATAGGAGGAAAGATTTTGTGTACATTGCTGAAAAATTAGATAGGTTTTTCATTAAAGATGATTTGGATGCTAATAATTTTAATTTTCAATCTTTGATTTTTCCAATTGCTAGGTTTGATCATTACCCAGTTCAATTTGATTTTATATACCCAATGAAACCTACTAGGAATCCAATTAAATGTGGAAAGATGGGGTTCCTAGATCCTAATTTTATCAAGAATATAAAAGACTGATGGGTGCAAGATAATTTTGAAGGCTCCAAGATGTTTATTTTCATTTCGAAAATGAAGATGCTAAAAGAATAGATTCTCAGATGGAATAAAGAACACTTCAGCAACATCTTTAAAGAAAAAATAGATATAGAAGATAAATTAAGGGACTTAAATCTAGAAGTAATTAAGAAAGGTATGAACAATGATAGTTATCTATTAGAAAAAGAATTATTCATTAAATAGGAGGATACATTATCCAAAGAGGAAATTTTTTGGAGATAGAAATTGAGAAATAAGTTGTTAGATGAGGGAATTCTTCCACAATTGCACCCTATATAATATATCAAAGAGTAAAATAACCAGTATTAAAAACTACTTGGGTATACAAACTAAGAAATCAAGTAAAATTGTGGATACCTTTGTAGTACACTTCTAGGAAATATTAAATAATTACAAAGGGTCCAATAGAGAGGTACAAGCTAAATTACTCAAATTTATCCCTAAACTAAGTACACCTGAGGATAATAAGGTTTTAAGTAAACCTATAACTATGGAAGAGGTTAGATCAATAGTTTTTAATATGAATCTAGATAAATCCCTAGGTCCTAATGGTTTTTAGGCCTTCTTTTTCTAGAAATGTTGGGATATTATTAATGAAGACCTTTAGAAAGCCATTGAAGCTTCAAGGAATGGCAAAGATTGATTATCAAAAATCAATCACTCCTTTCTTACTCTGATTCCCAAAAAGATTGGGCCTGAGACCGCTAGGGATTTTTGGCCTATCTCTCTTTGCAACACAGTTTATAAGATTTTTTTCCAAGATACTAGCAAATAGGCTTAAGGGTTTCCTCCTAAAGTTAATTTCTAAGGAAAAAACAAGTTTTTTCCTAGGTAGATCCATTCTCAATTGCATTCTTACTATTCAAGAAACTATTCACTTTGCTTGCAAGAGTAAAGTGGCATGCATGTTCATGAAACTAGATAATCAAAAAACTTATGACATGGTTGAATGGTGATTCCTTTGTAAGGTTCTTGACATTTTTGGGTTCTCTCATCAATGGATTAATCTCATTTTTAAATTCATTTCTACTCCTAAAATTTTAGTACTTATCAATGGGACACTAGAAGGTTTTTGTGAAATATCAAGGGGTATCAGACAAGGAGATATGTTATCTCCTTCCCTTTATATCATTTTGGCAGAGGCCCTTGGGAGAGCTCTATCAAGTGCTTACATCAATCAAAAAGTCTCTGGTATTACTGTTACTAGAAAAATGCCCAATATCACACATCAACAATATGCAGATGATACTATTCATCTTGGAAAAAGTATAGTTATAGAGGCATTGGGTCTAAAAGCCATCAGTAAATCATATATGGTTGCATCTGGTCAAAAATTAAATGAGCTCAAATCTCAGATCTATTTCTTAAATGCTAAAAAAGAAGTGGAAGACCAGATTTGTAAGATCATGGGCTATAAAAAAAGGCTAGTTTGCTTATAAATATTTGGGTATTGCTATAGGGAAGGGCTTCAATCCAACAAGGTTTGGCATAACACCTTTGAAAAATTAGATGCTAGGATTAGGAGTTGGAAATATAAATGGCTCTCAATGGCTAGAAAGAGTACAAAAATAAGATCAATTTCATCTATCATTCCTACTTTTCCTCTTTCCTATCTCCCTCTCTCTAAGAGTTCTCTCCTAAAATTCAAAGTCAAACTTATGATTTTTCTTTGGAAGGATTGTGAAGAAGATAAAAATTTGGCACTTATCAAATGGGAAAATATCTATAAACCTAAGGAAATGGGTGGACTTGGGATTAAGAATTTACAATGGCAAAATGAAGCCTTAGGTGGAAAATTAATTTGGCATCTTTTTAAAGAAAGAGACCACAAGTGGGCTAAGATATTATACAATAAATATCTCAATCCAAATGATGCTTTGTTGATTTTTAGAATGAACAATCTTCCTAGAGGGTCTAAAAGTTGGAATTTCATGATAAAGTATTGTTATTTAGTCTGTAAGTTTCTAACTTGGGATGTTGGTTTGGGTGATGAGGCCTTATTTTGGGAGGACTCCTGGGATGGACACCCTCCAATAGTCTCTAGGCCCTTCCCTAAGGATCTTAAAGAAAAATTGGTCTCTCTCTAGGGAGTTAAAGTTAGTAACTATAAGACAAAAGTTACTTTGAAAGGTACTTGTAGATGGGTTTAGAAATATTTGGAAGGGGTAAGAGTAGACTCTTTGGCTATTAAGGCTTATGAAAAGATTTTGTTAGATAGGAAAATTAAGAAATCTAAGAGCAAAGGTAAACTGATTTGGGTAGCATCAAATAATGGGAAGTACAGTATTAGAAATGGATACAAAAATTTATTACATTCACAAAGATGGGATAAAGTAAAAATTCCACTCAATCTCTATTGGGATGCTACTTGTCTACCCAAGGAAAGATTCTTTTTATGGTTAGCATTCCAACACATGATCTTGATGGCAAACAGGTTATGCAATATTGGCTTTCAAGGTCCTTCTAGACGTGTGTTATGTAAACACAATAGCAAGAATTTAGATCACATATTATATAGTTGTCCATTTTCCCAAGCATGTTGGGAATGTCTTAGACTAAGGTTAGGGTGGTCATCACCTTTGCCAAAATATTTCCTTGATCTCCTCAAAGGATGGCCCACAAACATGGTTAAGGGTATTTACAATAAACTTTGGAACATGTGTCCTTCAATTATGTCATGGGAAATCTGGAAGGAGAGGAATAGACACATTTTTGATACTTTGAAATGAAACTAGAAGAGTTATTATTAAAAATTAAGGCTAGCATAGTGGAAGTAACTAATTCCCACCTTAGAAACTCCAGGAAAGAAGAAGGATCTTTCTCTGTCTAGGATTTTCTCATGAAGAAGAATTGGATCAACTTGATTAATCCTCCTCTAGTATAATTCAAGAAAAGAAAGGAAGCTAGGGAAAGGTACAAATGGGCTCCTCCTCCAAAAGGATGGTATAAAATCAATTTTGATGGTGTAGCTAGAGTCAATCTAGATATGGTAAGAATTGGATATATCACTAATGATGATACAAGAAAATGGATAGATAAAAAAGCCATGTTTATTCTAGCTACCTCCAACAATCTGGCAAAATTAGAAGCCTTGGACAAAGGTCTGCATTTATATCATGAGTTAGGGTTGACAAGAGTCATTATAGAAGGGGACTCTTAGATCATCTTAAATGACATCAGGAAACATGCTACCCCTAATTGGCTCCTCAATTCTAAGCTAAGTGAAGTTCTCAATCTCCTAGACTGGTTCATTGATAGTCAGATTTGTCACATATTCTAAGAAGGTAATTAGAAGGCATATTATTTAGCAAGAAAAGGAGCTGATGGTGTTAATTTCTAGGTTTATAATGATGTATAGTTTTTACATTTATCTAAGTTATTATTGTTTTCCTAGGTCTCATCATTAATCCTCCTCCTTTTAAGTTTATTTAGTTTTCTACTTTTTAGGATTTTATTTCTATGCTTGTAGCATATAGCTAATTTGATCATCCATCTCTCATGGAGGTGTCTTTATTTATGTTAATGTTTGCCAATTATGTTGGTTTTATTATTATTGGCTTTCACTTATGACTTTATTGATTGCCCTTCTCTTTTAGTTATCATTATGATAGGTGGTGTCATTTTCCTTTTTGATTATCTTTGGCCTTGTTTTTGTGGCTTTCTGGTTTTTGGCATTTTCATTATGTCTATTGTCTATGTCTTAGTTTATTGCTATCATCATTATATGAGGTCATGCTAATCTGGGCTTCTAGACTCTTTGTTTGGTTTTGTTTTATTCTTCGATGTTAGTTTCGTTGCCCACTATTTGGTTTGATATTCTCAAAAAATGGACTCTAATATCTATGTCTTCCATATAAAGGAATCTCACACCATGGCATTTTGTGGCAATGTCAAACTAGAGCATTGGAGCAAAATTCTAAAACTGGTGGATTATATGACAAGTATTGTTGTGAATAGAGCTATTGGTGAAGGAGTCTTTTGTTAAAAATTTACATGGAGGATGAATAGCAATATAATAGGCTCCTTTATTGGATGTATGGAAAGAGCTAGGGTGGAGCCTTGGGCCATCATCCAACTTTTCTGCAACATTTTTGCCCTAACTTGGAGGAAGGGTCTCAAACAAGTTGTCTATAGCATTGATGATAAGTTTCTCATTCCTCTTCCAAAGAAATATATGGATCTTCCAGTGGGGTCTCTAGATTTGGAAGTTTTTTATCGTCATCCTTCTTTGATCATTCATGAGAACCTAGCCTTCTACAAGGAATAGCCCAAGATAGAGGCCAACATCCAATTCCTTCTCCAATGGAGGGGTATTATGGAGGAGTAGAACTGAGTATGGTTATCCAATTATCTTAATGATTTTAATGCATATATATAGCCTAGGGTAGTTTTTGACAATCTTGAAACCCTAAATTTCTATTCTCCAAACTCAAAGAAGAATAGTAGGGTTAAGTGTGATTTTGAATTTCCTTCTAACTTTCATGTAGAGAATCCAAATGATGTCTCTAAAGTCATTATGATATACTAGAAGTAAGGTTTTCTTAGAGGTGTAGCTAGATAATATATTATACTCTGGTAATTGGTTAGGCTGATATGTAATTAGGTTATGCTTTTTGGTAACCATGTAACCCTATAATGGGTTTTTTTACTAGAGTTTATACTATATAGTTGTTGTTGACTATAGCAATAATACCATGCTCTAGTTTTTTTTGTAATACTTTTACATAGTCGTATAGAGAATTTAATAACTCCTTTATTTTGTATATAGTATTTGGCTAATTGTGATGATAATAAGATCTATTATTACATTTCTATTTGGCAGCTCTAGTTTTGGAGGTTTCCATGGCCTATTTCTTTTTCCTATTTTAATCTATTTTGTAAGGTTTATTTAACTATAGTTGAGATATACTAATTATGGTTGGCATTATGGAAGCCAGTTGTATGGTTTGAATTCATGGTTACACTATTTTGAGGTTCTTTGTTTTCTATTGATATCCTAATGTTTCTTTGATAAGATTATTAGGTTTGGTTTTAGTATTTCTTGCATAATATTTTAGTAGGGTTTCATAGTGAGAAAATTATGGATATCCAAATCCAATTCATGGATAGCATTTGGTTTGAGGTTTTTATGCTCTCATATGGATTGGGCACCCAATTTCTCTATTGTTAACGGGGCCCTGTACGCAATCTTAGATTTGCTTTATGTTTTTAGGTTATTTCTCTATTTTTGGTTTGCTTTGAAGGTAGCACTCTATGTTGTTTGATATTATTTCCATTTGGTCTATGTTTTGGGGTTAACAGGGATAGTAGCCACGAATCTCTCCCTCTTTGTTTTGCGAAATTCCTCCTATTTGGTAGTTGGTTTTAATTTGTGGGATAGTTCCCTCTATTAAATGGTATTCTATAGATATGTTTTAGTCTTCATTTATAATATTGATCTCTAGTTTATTCTAATTTATATGAGGCTCCATCAGATAATTAATACTCTTCTATATTTATTGATAAATCCTTCATATACACTTAGCTTAAAAAGAAGTTATTATTATATTCTATAAGGCCTCTCTTTGTGCTGGATAGCTTAGGATAGGCATTTAGTTTCATTGAGATGGTGTGAGTATGGATAGTTGAACATGGGTGGTGGCTATGTGCCCTCCTTTTTTGAATTTATGTACTCCTTTTGTTTGGGAAGACTATTAAGTTATTTAGATTGATCAATTTTTTTTGGAGTTTCAGCTGAACTTGATGGAATTTAGTAATTGAGTTTTTATTCTGTGTTTAGCTCTTATTTCTCTTATGAATTCTATGTGAGACAATTAGGTACATTTTCATATTCTTCTTTAATTTTTTGCTTAATATAGGCCTAATTTTATTAATACTTCGATAACCTTAGGAGAGTGTAAATGCATTCTTGGATTCTCCTATAGTTATATTAATTATAAGGGTTCTAACAATATTAATTTGGTGTTAGATAGTCTTTGTCTTAATATTACTATAATATTAATTATTAACCAGTTTGTTTGTAAGATAGCTAGATAGGGATGATCGTATTTGGCTTCCATGCATGAATGAAAAGAGAATTATTGGAATCCTCACCAAGAGGTCTTTGGTAGCATCAAATAGCTATGTACTTAAATATTTTCATTTAAATCAGATTTTTTCATTGTAATGTTTGAAATAAGAATATTCTGACTAAGGTATGCCCCTTTTATGTTGTAATAATAAAGAACCATGGTCCCAAGCCAGATTGGAGGTTTTCTTTCCCTGTTCTTTCCTACCAATGCCTTTTTGAATGGAGGAATGCTATTGTATTTAATTTTATTATTATTAATCAGTTATCATGGCCTTGATAGATTACTAATTAAAAAAAAACTTTTAATAACCAACACAAATAAATACATGAAATGATATATTTTTTCTTATTTTAGATATAATTAAAAAAATGTCACACTTTAAAATATAAAATCTAATCCAATAAAAACATTAAATACCACCACTTTTTAATGAAAAATAAAAAAAACATCACATCTTCAAATAAAAAAACTCACTAAATTAACATTGCCAGATATCTACAATCTATTTGTCATGAAAGTTTGCTTCTGGAATCTAATGAAACACATAGATAATAGATTTTAGAAACTAGTAAACTTTAGAAAGATCTTTTTAAGCTAGTTTTTAATGGCCACCCTTAAACATCACACAGTAAGGAGAAAATTAAGTTTGGAAAAAATAAGTCAACTTTGACTATTTAACACTTTTAGTGTTGCAATGAAGCTTAATATGTGATCTTTAAGCCATCCTTTTTGTGCTTGAACTAATGAAGTTTTAATATTTTTATTACTAATTTAATGCTTTGTTATTTTCTGATGTTTATATGTCAAATATTAATTTCTAAAATCAAGAAAAATATTAAACTTAAATTTCATTGGGTCATATACTTTTTGTCCAATAGTAGCGCATTTGAAGGAACCAATATCCCAATATTTACAGATTGAAATATATACATAAAAGATGAAACCCATAAAAAATATCAAATAATTTTTTAGCTATAATAGTTACATACGATAAATTATAAATAAATTTTAATTATAAATATTATATATTAGAAAATATTATTCATCAAAAAGTTAAAGATGTATATAATTTGATTGACAATTTTGACAAATTAAAGTGAATAGTAACACTACATTTATATAAATTAATTTGTTAATTATATATATATATAATATTAAAATCATTTTTTCTTCAAATATTTATGATAAATTCTTAATCTTAATCAACTATTCATGAACTTGTCTTTTCAACTCCTAACTCTCTACTGGTGGCATCCTGTGCATTGCCTTATTTGGAAAACTGGCTCCTAGAATGAAGTCCAATTGGTAATTGGTTCTCCTTAATGGGTGTAATCCATGATGTACATTATTTGACCTAATATTAGAAAAGTCTCCCAAAAAATCTTCAACTTATATAGGTACCTCCTCAACTTCTTCTTTTCTATGTTTTAGGATTACAACAAAAAACATATGCTCATGCCCTATACCCTTGAGAAACTCCTTTCCATTAACAAAAAATATTTTGGAAAAGCTTCATACCTTTTCTTCTTTCTCCTTGAATAGCTTCAACTTCTGTTTCATTCCATCTTTTCTCAAAGTGTAGGTATTTGCACACCTATCATGTACACTATGCATTTCAATGTGCCACAGCCTACCAAACAAAATGTGACATATGTCCATTTTTATGATATCACCTAACACCACATCCTGGTAGATTCGAATCTTTAACTTCACTAAACATTTCTCATTGACCATGACCTTGTGGTCATCTTTCCCAAGCAATATGACATGGAGGCAGGTGTTTATGCTTCTTGAGAGTTAACTTCATGCCCATATTTTTTGACACCAACTTGTAAGTTCTTCCGTCATTAATGATCACATTAGAGAAATTATCTTCACATTTGCACCCAGTGCAAACCAAGCTCCTCCTTTGATCATGTTCACTCTCACTACTCATCCAAACTCTAATGTTAACTAGGACTTCTCTTATGTCAGCATCTCTGGATTGTGATTATTTGGCATTTTCATAAGCATGTGCAACTCTAGTCTAGTATTTTATTCTTCTATTGGTCCTTCATTGGTGCTAATAAAATTCAAATGCTTGATGACCTTCTTCTCTACAGTGAAAATAATTTCCACAAAAGCCTCGTCTTCCAACTCTCACCTCTTCCTCTTCCTTTCTAATCTATATTGCTTTGATTGTGGAAATTATTGGAACTATTTCCCCTATGACTTCTACTACTAGCCTCATCCTTTTTCTTTTGATCATCATTTTGGCCTCCATGAGACCATCCACCAAATCTTCCACCTTGAGCTCTTCCACTATTTTTTTAATCAAATTTCTTGTTCAACATTTCCTCAACTCTTATGGAAAATTGGTATGCCTCTTCAATATTGTTCATTCAAACTAGACTAAATTCCTCTTGAATACTTGGTCTAAACCAATTAAGGTAATTAGAAACTTTCTCCTTATTAGCTTTTGCATGACTTGTTCTGATGATAACTCAATAGAACTCCTCACTATACTCCCGAACAAATCTTGTAGCTCACTTCAACCCTTGCATTTTATTTAGTATATCAAGTTCATAATCCATAGGAATAAATTATCACTTCAATTTAGCTATCATCTATTCTCATCTAGTGATTTTTTCCTTTCCCCTCCTATTTCACTCTAACTAGATCTTTGAGTGATCCTTCAGTTTGGCCTTTAAAAATTTGAACCTATCTGAATCTTCAATATCTTAATACTCAAAATACTCATCCAATTCATTGATCTAATGGATCAATTCCTCCAAGTTAAGATTTTCCAAAAATGTGGGAACCTCAAACTTAGGTTCCCAATCCTAGAAATAGCCTTAAAATCCTCTCTTCTTCTAGGTTCAAAAAAACCCCTTATCACTAGTACAAAAACAATAATATGTGATAAATAAACTACCAAATTTTTTAGAGATATGACTAATTTTGATCACATGACCATTAGTAGTTTATTGCTAGACATCTACCTCACAACCAAATTTATGACTAAATTATTTTAATCATTGATTTGGTCATTTATTTGATAGTTTATTTGATAATTTTGGTATTTCATTTCATAATATATTTGATAGTTTATTTGGTAGTATATTTGGTAATATATTTGGTATTTTATTTGGTAGCATATCTAGTAATTAATTTGGTAGTATACTTGGTACTTTATTTGCTATTATATTTGGTAGATTGTTTGGTATTTTATTTGGTTTTATATTTGGTAGTATATTTAATCATTCATGCCATAGTTGATTTGGTAGTATATTTGGTATTTTATTTGGTAGCTTATTTGGTAATATATTTGATAGTATATTTGGTCTATTATATTTCATTGATTTGGTAATTGATTTGGCAGTTTATTGTTATTAATCATTCATTTAGTTAGTAGTTAATTTCTTGTTTATTGATCATTTTCATTAGTTAGTAATAAATATAGTTATAAAATAAATAATTTATTCAATCGAATAAATTTTAAAATACAAAAAATATGATATTAGACTTAACTAAAACATAAAAGCGTATGAATATATTACACATGAATAGGCCATGGTGCACTTGTTGGTTATGTTTTTGTTTTGAGTTTTCCTGATCATGCTTTGCTATGAATGTCTCTAGTTCTTATATGCAAATTAGGGTTTAATATTTTTTTAAATTGGTAAACCCTAAGAAAAGCCCTAAATAAAACCAAATTTGTGCCCTAAGTAAACTCTTTAGGTTGTATACCATTACTTTATCAATTAGGTGGGAAAAAATCATTTTGAAAAGGTATATAATTTTCAGGAAATTTTTAAGAATTTTTCATTTTGGCTTCGTAGTTCCTCAAAAAGTTCTTTACTATGAGATTTTTTAAAGATCTACAGTGGTCATCATTTCATTATACAAACTTGTGGTCATTTTACTTTATGCAACATAGCGACCAAATATATATTACATCTGGAACCCAATCAATTTTTAATATGTTTCTCCTGCACTATCAGATCTTTCTAGATCAACAATGGTCACTATGTTGCCAACAAAAAAGGCAAGTATTTTGCCAAAAAAATAAAGAAAATATGATAGGCTAAAAGTGAATATGGAATCAAAAGTTATGCCTGTCATTAATGAACCCTGTCAATACAATAGATTGTCAGATGTGTCAAAAGTGTAATAAATAAAATATCATAATGAGAACATATCTTATCTTCATGGTGCTGGATTTTTTCAAGGATTATAATGGTCACTAGGTCATCACCAGAATGTGTAAGAGTTTCACTAGTAGTGACATAGTGACCTCCCAGGAAACTAAAGCACGATGGGGCCAATACGAAGGATGGGCACAAAAAAGTTCTTTGTCATTTACTAAGCGGTGTCATCATTATAGAATTTCAAAAGGTGCATTAAAAAAGGTATCCTAATGAGAGCATGCAATTTTTCTTTATGACACCAGATTTTGGTAAAATCATGGTGGTCACTATGTCGCTACCAAAAATTTTAACAACCTCTCCAGTAGCTACATAACCACTTCCCATGAATTTAAAAAGCACATTTCGACTTGAATTCAAAAAGAAGTGCAAAAATGGTTAACAATTGTAAATGACTTTGCCAACATGTCAAGATTGTCTGATGTCATGCACCACATGGGTCCACACTAAATAAATATATATGTGACTACAACCATCAAATCAAAGATAGATCAATGGTAGGTGCCATGTTGCTATGAAAAAATTCCTTACCTTTAATGCAAGTGACATGGTGACCAAAGGAAAAATAGTAGGACCCACCATAGTTGCATTAATACACTAGCAAAATGTGCATCATCAAATTAGAGATGCATCAGTGATGGTTGCTATGTCACATACAAAAGATGCTTAGTGTTTATATATAGCAACATAACGAGAGTGTAACATGTGTCCATGAGTGCTAGTGGCTCCAAAACAAGTTGCTAATAGTGGAAAGAAAAGCTTATTTGGAGAAACTTGATTGGGTTGATTGCCAGCCTAGAAAATTAACAATGAGTCACTCATGTTTTTATTCCTAGATCGTGGGATTTTTTAGAATTGATAGTGTATTTCAAAATAAGAAGGTATTACCACCCTATTTCTCCTTACACTTAATTTATGAAAATTGAAAGCTCCCCGTGTGAACTAGAACCAAAGGTATATTGTAAAGATCTTGACATTTCTTCTATACACAAAAGAATTTTTGAATTATAGAGAGCAAAGAGCCATCTAAAGAATTCTCTTTACATGTTTGAAATTGCAAAAGAATTTCAGTATTCATCATTTTTTTTTAGAATTTTGAGAAGGATAACTAAAGATCCAAGTAAGTACCCAAAAATATTAAACAAACAAGAGTTCTAGTACTTCTATATAACTAGTAAACATGTCTCCAAAGAAAGTTTTCTTAGGAAAGGTAGATTATACAAGTAGGAACATACATGATGTCCTTCCTAAGTTATTGCCTGAGAATAAAAATGAGTCGACCCAAGTAGAAAAAGATAATTTATGTAAACCCTATGCTCAAGATTGCAAATGGCTTAGATGATAGAGGTAATTGGGCTAGGGATGCTACCACCGCTAAAATAGTGCTCCATCTTTTTAAGAAGTGGTTCTCAGAAAGAAAATTATTTTCTCCTCATGGAAACATTTGGAATTTTGATTTGGGAAAACTAGTTGTCCTTGGTGTTTTTATGGATTCTAACCTACCAATGGCCATTACCCAAAATTAGGACTCAGTAGCAAGAATAGTGAGAAGAATAGATGGGGAATTCTTGGTAAGAATAAATCTCAAAGAAATTTGAGAATTTTTTTGCTCTAGAACCATTTTCAGATTATCATGTAACCATTGACCTACCAGGATCAGAGAAAGAATACTTATCCAGGAAGAATAAGATTAGGCAAGGTGCACTGAGGGCACACATAGGTTCAATTAGAAATTTTCTAGTAGTTATAGTATCTACTAAAGATGCCTTTAAAAAGAAACTTTTCACTTCTAAGGCCATTGATATATATATGATTCTGTGTAAGGTTTTTGGTGATGATGAGGAAAATTTGGTGACAATAAAATTTATGTATATGTTAAGTCACATCTCCTTTTTTGGTCTAGATATTATTTTTAATTTTTCATCCCATATAGCAAAAAAGATCTATATAGGGTTAGATGAAATTGTAATGGGTAAGGTGGAGAATACTTTTTGCCATTATTTATTGTTAATGGACATGTTCCTATTTTAAAGGGTTACATATTTTGAAAAGGAGATGATTTAAACCGAATGTATGAAAAAGAAGATATGACAGTCTAGTTGTGGAGAGCAAACATGACCTAGGATGTGGAGGAGGCCAGTTTTTTCAAATTTGATAGGTATTTTTCCTCTAGGTTAAGATGCCTCATAGTAAGGGACAATCCCAAAGTTCCTAAGGCATTGATGGATTTTATTAGACCCATGGAAAATCCTTTTGGTTTGAAAATGTCACATAATTGGGTAGAAATCATACCATACTCTATTTTAATAGTTTTTAGGGTTTATGGTTTCTAAGAGGCTCCTCATGTACTACCCTATAGGGTGCCTTTGAAGGTAGGGATAGCTGAGATGTGGCAACTAGGGGGATTGGAGGAAGCATATTTGGTTAGAAGAAATAGAGGATCAATTTTTCAAACTTGTACTATAGCCCACCATCTCATAATCACAAAAGGTGGTTGGTTATTCTTGCATAAATTCTTGGACCAGCATAAGATGGATGTGTCTCACTCTGATTTTTGTGATACTGAGGGATTTTTTGATATGTTTAGAAAAAGGGCTAAAGTTGGTTCCAAAAAGCATGAAACTTATTTCCCTAAAGATATAATAAGGAATAAGTTATCTTTGTAAGAGCAGGATGTCAAAAGGGAAAAGTGGAGTGTTTATTCTAGGGTTTTAGAATTTATTCATTGTTTTGATAATAATTACAAGCCTCTTGGTGATTCAAAAATAGAGGTTGACAGATTGAATAATCTCATGACTACTTTTCTTGAGATCATGGAGGTCATGAATGAAAAGAAACAATTCTTTATTAATTCTTTTCCAAAAAAAGCCAAAGAGGTCATGAGGAGGTTATCTTTTACTCCTACAATAGGATTAGGGTAATTGATTATTCAAAAGAGACCTGGCTACAATATGATCCAAAATAAAAGAACCACAGTAGATAAAGGAAAACAAATTATTGGATAAGCCAGTGTTGTTCTTGA
Source organism: Cupressus sempervirens (assembly GCA_028749045.1). NCBI lineage: Eukaryota > Viridiplantae > Streptophyta > Pinopsida > Cupressales > Cupressaceae > Cupressus > Cupressus sempervirens. Next base: position 879,466,373 of record CM053787.1, read on the forward strand.
GGAGATACCTAATGAGATCTTGCCCAAGAGGTAGAAAATAATAAATGAACAAGCACCTTAGATTGAGGAATACTCACCTACTTAGTTCCCACTACAAATAGGAGATGGACAACTCACTAAGGAGTAGGTTGAACAATTGGGATCCCAAAAGGGAGTATTCATTACTCAACTAGAGTTAGAAGATGGAAATCCTCAAGAACCTCCAATTCCAAGCCTTGAATTAATAGTGGAAGACTATAGAGGAAGAGATTTGGACCCTATAATGGAATAGGCCAGCCATGAATTCATCTCAGATGATAATTTTATCAAATCTAGAGCCTTCTACCAATTTTCCTTGAGAACAAACATGGGAATGCTTGAATAAATATGTACTAAGCTGAAAATAGAGCATCCATAAATGGAGGAGACAGATGTGCAAAATCAAATAAAGGAAGAGTTGATGCAAGAATTCAAGACCATGACCCTTGAGGAAGGGAGACAAATAATAAAAGCATCTAGTGTTTTGTTGCTACCCAATTGGGATATTGTAGATGCTTTGGTTTTTAATTATATTGCAGAAAAAATGAGGATAAAAGATCAAGGGAAGAAAAAAATGAAAGGTTCCAAATTTAGTGAGGAGCAGGCTACATTGCTCATTTGGTTAGTAAGGAAAGCATCCAAGAGTTTCTTTTCTTAGCTTGATGACACCAGGTTGATAGGCAACCTAATTATAAAAAGAGTTTAAGAAACTACTAGTGAAAAAGTTGCACATTTGGGTGTTGGATCAGCCCACTTCACCCTAGCCACAACTCTAAGAGATGAAAAGAAAAGGTTGGAGTTATAAGATAGGTATGGGAAGGTTCTTGATGCATAAAATAAAGAAGCTCAAAAAATAATTGAACTTGAAAATAAAATGATGGGAAAATCCACTAGGCAAAGAATCACCTATCCTCGTCCACCAGTGGAGCCTTTTAAATCCACTCCCCTCATTGAGATCCGAGACACACCAAAAAGTACACAGTATTATACTGTATAAGATTTTGAAAAAGAAAAGAGAAAATTGTGGGCATTACATGTGGAACTGAATGTATAGTATGAAGATAAGCTAAGAATGGCACTCATGTATTTAGTTTATAAAATTGATTGGCCTTCATTTTATGAGTAGCTAGCAAAAATAATAAACATATTGGATGAAATAAAGGCAAGCGATGAAGCTTTGAAGCCAATTGTCAATAAGCAGAGAAACAAGAGTAAAGAGGTTACCTTTTTATGTTTTTCAATCATCAGTTTATATATGAACATATTGAAAAGACTTATGATATTGCAATTGATCTTTTAGAATTTGATGATAGAAGAGTTTAGTTACAAAGGAGAATTGTTATTTATCTAGACAATTACAAGAATGTTAAATTTGATTTTTTCCCACATGCTTTAGATAAAAACAATAAATTGAAAAATAAGGAGGAATGGGCCCAAGAATTAGATGACCTATTTTGTCTAAAGATGAATACAGTTATAAATGAAAGAGGAAATGCATGTTGGGGAGATACTACTAAAAATATTGTAAAATTTTGGTTATTCTTTGATTCTTTAAGGCAAGATTTTTTTGAGATTGTCAAAATGACAGAATATGTGATCAAGAAAAAACATTATATTTTATAATTTAATTGGCCAGATGACACACTTTTTGACAAGTGAATGGCAGATATCACTCATGATGAGTAGCTACAAAATGTTGAGACTAATGATGATTCTGAAATGGAACAGGATGAAGTGTAGATCATTGACACAATAGAAAAGGAAGAAGAAGAAAAAATAGAGCAACCATCCTTAACGGTAAGTGCAGTGGTCCCAATTGATGATGTGGCAAGTGAGGACTCAAATATAACTATTGTTTTAACAATACATGATTATGAAAATGGAGATACTCAAGTTAAAGTAAATATGTAGAAGTAGACCTATCCTTAACAAACCTAATGGCTACATATTCTAAAGAGTCACCATAGTAGAATGGAAATCATGAAATTTGTAGCATTTGAAATTGTAATAGAAAAGTGGTCCCACAAAAAGAATGTTATGATATAAAAAATTTTCTATTGCAAAATTTTTTTCCTTTATGATAGTAAAATGTAAATATCTTTTGTCTAAAGGACATCTATCAATTCTCTACTCTTGAATCTCATTGCATCTTACACTATAAAAGTGACATTCCAAGGCTAGAGAAAAGGTCTGAGTATTTTACAATTTTAATGTTCTCTAAGTATTGTTCAGTCCAACTTTCTTGATGCAAACTTTATGATGTATTTTCTCTACAAATATCTAAGAATATATTGATTTTATAGGATCTTAACATTTTGTCTCGAGTCATTTAGAGTTATATCTCAATTTTTATACAACTTCAAAGAAATTTAATATGAAGATGAACTATCCCCATATATTTTCTTCCTGAATCTTGTATCCATTGTATAACCAAGTTATTTTGAAGTTGTATAAGAAAAGCTTATTCAATTGAATGCAATCAAATTAGGTTGTATGTCATTCCACTATTTATTTTCATTCAATGAATTAAGTAAATGCTTTAATGAAGTTGTTGGGGTTTCCATGGTAGTATGAAGGATGTGTTTAAGAATGAGTTTCATTTAGAATTGCTAATAATATTAATTGTAATGCAATAAATTATGTTTCAAAATTGAGTGGAATTTGGATCCCAATAGATGAGGCACTAATTAGTTATTTTAGTCTATAGATGGAGAAATCATAAACAAGTATCAAGCTTAAAATCAAAATCAATTTTACTTTATTATGTTGAAGAATGTCAAAGATGGTCAGCACTTGTTTACATTTAACCTTTGAGTTTTAGTTGGTTGTTATTACCTGGAATTACCCATAAATCTAAGAAGAATTGTGACCAATATATAGTAAGGGATGTGTATTTTTATAAAATTTCATAAAATGAATAAAATATATGTGCAGTATCTGGTTGTGAATCTCTCATCCCTCAAGTGTACCCACCTTGGTTTTGTATAGCCAAAAGAGTAGAAAATGTTTTAAGATTTTGTTGAAGTTGGGTTTAGATCTGAAGAACAAATAATTGTTTATGGGAAATACCTAATCCTTAGGTTATTGTGATCTTTATATCTTGTTATTAAGTATTTTGTTTCTTAATAGTGTAAAAACACCAACAAAATGGTCACTCTACTGGGGAGTTTCTCAACACATGATTGTGTGTAAAAAGTACTGCAATTTATTTGGTCTTGGTGTGTATGTATTTGTCAAAACTTTCCAATATTACCCATGGTTATAGTGGACATTTCTAGTGACAAACCTTGAGAATTTAAAAAAGAAAGAACTAAAACCCTAGTACCATAGGTGTACTTTGACATATACAACCCTTATGAAGTGTCTTATTTGTCAAACAAGAGTTGAAGTCCTATGAACTTTTTGATTGGTTCCTCTATATATCAAGTTATTTTGTATTTTCTTTTGTCTTTCTCTTGAAGTCAAAAGATATTTTATTATTATATTTTCCCTAGAATAGGGTGGCAACTCAGTCAAGCTTTTGAAGCTAGTGCTCATTTGATAAATAATTCCCTCAAATGGCTGCCAAGAGGAAAAGTACATGAGCTTATACAAGGGCCAATCTTGACATACCATCATATACTGACTTACCCCAAGGTGGTAGGAAGAACCTAAACAAGAAAAATATAGATCCAAATCCTATCTAGAAACCAAGAGGTAGTGTATTAGTCAACTATCAATACGAACTAGAAGTAGGGAGAGAGTCTTCCTCACTAAGCTTTGAATCAGAAACTACAAGGCTCTTAGAAGGAATATTTAGTACCCCATTACAAGATGAAAGAGGTTACCAAGATAAGAATATGTCCCCAATGGGAGATGCATTACATGGGCTAGATGTAATGGCTGAAATGAATCAGAGTTTAGGATACAAGAATGTAATGGAGGATCCTTTTAATCTTAGGGTAGTTCCATATATAGAAACAAACCTTATAGATCTGGATGATCCTACTAATTTAGAAGCCACTTCTATAGATCCTAAAGAGGTATGCTTAGAAATAAGAGTTTTAAAAAAAAAATTTGCAAAAGAAGAAGCCAAGCATGCACGTTTGGAGAAAGAGAAAGAGCAAGCCACCTTGAATGAAATGATTGAAAGAGATAGTTTTCTTAGAAGGATGGCTTCCTTGAAGGAGACAAATAGGAAACTAGAAGAAAGGACTTCTATCCTTCATGCTGATGTATTTGGAGACATAGATAATTTGAGAACTAAAGTTCAAGAATAAGAAAAACTTGCAAGCCAAAGACAAGAACCTATCATATCTCAAGTCCAACCCTATGAGCCTATCCAAAAGGGTCATTTAGAACCTACTATCAAGCTAACAAATAAAGGGAAAGGAAAGGATATAGGAATCCAAATAAATGAGTCTCAAGTTGTGTCAAGTAAGTTTGTAAATTGTCCCATGTAAAAACTAGATCTAGACTTGGAAAAGCCTAGGAAGGAGAAGGAGGATCTTGCCAAAGAACTTGAGAAGGTTGAAAATGAAGCTCAAGTAGTAGACACTAGAAGAAAGATTTAGTTCATCAAGTCCAATTCTATTTTAGTCACATGGCCAAATTTGGACACCCAGTCTACAACTTCTATACCTGCTTGTGGACTAGTAATTTCTAACTAGACTATGTCATAGTCTACCACTGCTTCATAATCTACTATTAATCTTGAGATCCCTTTTGTTCAAGCTAAAAAATTTCAAGGTGTTAAACATAACTAGGATAATATAGAAAGCACCTCAAATATTGTTTAATTTCATAAGAAGCCTATCTACATGAAAAAACATAGACAAATGTAATTCTTAGGTATTCTTGATTCTCCATATCCTATATCATTTGACCTAAGAAACAAAGTTGTCAAGTTTTTTGGAGATAACATTTTTACTAGTGAAGAGCATTTAAGAATTTTCATAGATATGGTAAATGATTTTAAAGTTGAACATGAAGATGTGGTGATGAAATTGTTTGTTCATTCATTGACTAAGGATGCACGAGATTGGTTCAAGAGACTTCATGATGATAGGATTAGCTCTTGGAGTGATTTAGAAAAATTGTTCAAAGAGAAATATGGAGACAACACTAATGTTGTTTTTATGTTGAATGATTTCAATAATATCAAGAAGAATCCTAATGAATTTACATTTGATTTCAATGTAAGGTTCCAAAAAGGAATGTACAAATTGTTCTAGATGATGAGATTGAATGAGGATTTGTGTCTTACAACATATTTTAATGCTTTTGATAGAAAGATGGCTTATTAGTGAGGGATAAAGATCCCAAGACTTTAAGAGATGCTTACAATATTCTAGTGAACATTGAAAATAATAGGAAAGCATCTAGTAAGCTTGGGAGAAGAGATGAACTAAAGCTACTTAATGCAAAAAATAATAAAAAGGAGGTTGACAAAACTCTTGCAAGTAAGAAGCCTAAAGAGGGTACAATAGGTCAAGTGTTGGACTTACTAAAAAAGATGAACACTATAGCTTTCAATACACATGAACAAAATGTTAGTGAGAAGGCCCCAATCAACAATAAAGATTTCAATACACAACAAAGAAAGTAGAATTATCCCTATACCACCCAATGGAAGGATTGTAAATCAATTTCAAATCAGACTCAAAATGTGAAAGATAGAGGTACTCCATATCCTTTGTAGAGAAACTGCATTAATATGAATGATGATGTACCATGGTGCATCATATGTCAATCACCTCACTCTTATGATTATTGTGTGGTTGCTTAGTCATTTGTTTCAAATCAAAATGCACAAAATGAGGAGGAAGGAGAAGAAAAGAACCATGATGATGTAAGTTGTAATATGGTGAATATGTGCGATGATTATGGAGACTTTGACTTGGAAGAATCAAGTATGTGTTACATCTTTTGAGGTTGGCCATATAAATTTAAGAATGCCTTCTAAGGAGGAGATTGATAGGATTACAATAGAGATGATTTCTAAAATTCATAGCAATTATAATTTGAGAAATAGAATAGTTAATAATGATGTTGGCAAACCTTCTAGTATTTTTATAAAAGACATTACACATAAGATGAAGGATGAAAATGAGAAGACTAGTGCAGAAAATGCAAAAGCTAAAGACAATATTGTAAGGAAGTGGGAGCCTAAGAAGAAAGTTCAATCTTAAAAAAATGAGACAGTAAAGGCAACTGTGCAAGAGAAGAAGTAATGATCTGATACTATTAAGCAAGTAATAGTGCATACTATTCGAAAGATTCTCTCTTTAGGTATTCTTGTAAAACCCACTATGTTTGAACCCATTGATATGATATCTATGTTGTCACAAATAGTTGTCAAAGTACCTTTGTCTAATTTTTTTAGAATTGATGAACATAAGAGTAAAGCCTTGTCATGGCTAGGTAGGATAGGAAATAATAGTAATATTGTTGAGAAAAGTGTCATTCAAAAAACCCCTATGATAACTAAAGACAATGGTATTATATTCCAAATTTTGCAAATGTTTTTGGATGATTCATCAATAGCTTATCTAGGAGATATTGACCCATTTTCTCTTAGTTTGATTATAAAGGGAAAAACTGTAAAAAATTGAATGATAGACTCGGGAGCCTCCAATACTATCATGCCCTTCAAAGTTATGGAAGCCTTAGGTCTAAAGGTAGAAACCAAACAAGGTAGATGTAGAGGTATGGATGCTAGGGAAATCCTAGTCATAGGTACTATCAATGCATTACCATTCAAGTTGGTTGCATACCCTAAGGTAGAGTTGACAATGTCAGTGCTTGTAGTTGATATTCCTCCACATTATGGAATGTTTCTCTCTAGAAAATGGAGTGTTGCTATGGGAGGTAGCTTACAATGTAACCTATCTTATCCCATAAATACCATAAACAACTATCACATAGAGTTGTCCTAGACAATGTTTGGGCCTTTCTTAAATAGGTAGTTTTATGTCACCCGAGAAGGTTCTAGATGCTCAAACTTAATACCTAGGGCTGACAACAAACAGAGTTGGCCAAATACATCTTTGACAATTATTTTAGAAGTTTCAAGTAGCCCAAATTTGGAAGGCCATAACTCACGAACCATTCCTCCGATTAGCTATTATAACCATTTTTTGAAAATGCCAGCTCTTGATCTATAGGCTTAGAACTATGCCAGTGCCCTTCTATCGACTTTTTAGACCTTATCTAAGCAATCTAAGGCCTCCAACAATGAGCCTGAAGATTTTTCTACAAATTGTTCCATTAAAAATGTGCAATAACTTCTCTGATACTTAAGCTAGAGAAACAATATTTTTATGTAGGCTTATATCTCTAAAATGAACCTTCCTATAGAGAATGAGAACATTCCAAGCTCATATGAAAAACTTATTAAAAATAGAAAAACTTATTAAAAATAGAAAGTTCTCATAAATAGTAACCACCCTATCTACTAGTCTTTATTAAAATAGAAAAGATTGAAACTAAAATATTTTTTGGTGATGCAATATTGCCCTTACACCTAGGATGCTCCTGCATCAGACACTCAGGGTAATTTGAGAAGTGATCTTGTCACATCTCAGGTGTTTAGAGGAAAACCAAAATGGTTAACCTCCTTCTTTACTAGCCATGATGAATCCTCAGCTAGCCTCCCTTTCCATTTGACCACATATTCCTCATAATTTATATTTTTGGTACTTTTACCAATAGGATTTTCTAGTATCTCCTCAATCTCCTATGTAGTCAAACTAGCTACTAGAATATTCCACCATGCTTCTGCAATTTCATCTCTACCACCTCCTTCATAATACTCTATCAATTCTAGAATATTAAATACTAGTAAAATATTCAATTTAGTAGGAAACTCCACTTCATATGCATTTTGAGAATCATGCCTTTTCACTATCTTGCATGGTCTAGATTTCTTCATCTTTAACTTATTATATGTACCCACTAGAAAACACTCCTTTCTCAAATGAACCATGAGTTTGTATCCAATCAAAAATTCCTTATATCTTCTTTTCATATTTTCCTTAGCCTTATACTATGTATTCATCTTTATGATGTGCTTCCATAGTTCCTGATGGATGTTCTTCAAATGTTCAACAAAATCTTCTACTCCAGCACTACTTGTCTCTCCCTTATTCAATTGCCTCAATTCAAAAGAATTTCTAGGACTACTCCCATATACAATCTAGAATGCTGATTCACTAGTACTCCTACTGATAGAATTATTGAATGCAAATTCTACCTATGGTAAAATCATATCCCACTCTTTTTGGTTTATCTCTAACTAAGCATCTTGGCAAGTTTCCCAAACTATGATTCATAGCATTTGTTTGGCCATTAGTCTATGGAAGATGTGATTAATTGAACTTCAAATCTATCTTCAACTTCTTACACAATGTACGCCAAAAATAACAAACATATTTGGTATCTCAATCTAAAACTATACACTTTGGCAAACCATGTAATATTACCACTTCTATGAAAAATAACTCTGCTACATGAACAACATCACAAGGCTTCTTGCAAGGAATAAAATTTTCCATCTTTGAAAACCTATCAACCACCACAAAAATAGAATTATACCCATTCTATGTCCTTGATAATCCAAGAACAAAATCCATGTTGACATCCTCCCATGGCTTCTCTGGTATAGGTAATGGTTGATACAACCTTGTATTTTGCTTCACTCCTTTTGCCATCTGACATACTCGACAAATTTTTACAAGCTTCATCACATCTTGTTTTAACTTTGGCTACTAATAATTTTCAGCAACCAAAGCTATAGTTTTATATCTAATAAAATGTCCAACTAATCCTCCACTATGTGTCTCCTTGATGAGGTTCTCTCTCATTGAACTTTTTGGGAATGCACAGCTGACTTCTTTTGAGCAGCACACCATCATGGATCATAAAATCCAACCACTTTTTCCTATCAAGTGTAATAGGTTCTATACAAGCCTTCTACTCTTCACCAAAATTAGGGTCATTTGGATACAAAGTACTAAGTTTCTTGAACCCAACCACTGCTATCTAAATTTTTGTTAGCAAAAGTTGTCTTCTACTAAGAGCATCTACAACTTTGTTAGAGTTCCCAATCCTATGTTTTAAAAAAAATGTATAACTCTACAAAAACTCAAATCACTTTAAATGCCTTTGGTTCAGTTTTCCTTGATTGTTCAAATATTGTAAAGCTTGATGATCAGTATACAAAATAAACTCCTTAGGAAGAAGATAGTGTCTAGAATTCTTCAATGCTTGAACTATAGTATAAAATTATTGATCATAAACAAAATATTTTCTTTTTGCATCATTCAACTTCTCATTGAAATAAGCAATAGGTTTACCTTCTTGACTCAAAATAGTTCCTATTGCAATACCACTAGCATCACAATCTACTTGAAACACCTTGTTAAAATAGGGAAGTGCTAAAACAAGTTTCTCAGTAACATTCTGTTTCAACAAATTAAAACTCTTATCTACTCCTATAGTCCACTTAAACTCTTTCCTATCCCCTCTCACTATTTCAATCAAGGGTCCACAAATACTGCTAAAACTTCTTATGAACTTTCTCTAAATTGTACCTAGTCCATGAAAAGATTTTACCTCTATTGCACTCCTTGGGGTAGTCCATTCGAGGATAGCCTTCACTTTCTCTAGGTCAATTTTCAAATCTTCTCTCGAGACTACATATCCTAGATATACCAACTCTTTCTTTACAAAATTGCACTTCTTTAGGTTTATCAACAAATTTTCTTCCCTCAACTTATCAAACACCTTGCGAATATGAATCAAATGCTCCTCCAATGTCTTACTAAAGATCAATATATCATCTAGGTAAACAATGACAAACTTACCTAGAAACTCCTCCAGTACCTCATTCATGAGCCTCATGAAAGTGCTTGTGCATTGGTTTGCCCAAAAGGCATGACTAACCACTTGTCTTGAAAATAGTCTTCCACTCATCACCTTCTCTGATATGAATTTGATGGTAGCCACTCTTAAGATCTATCTTTTTGAAATACTTAGCTCCACTCAAACAGTCCATAATATCATCCATCCTTGGCAATGGAAATCTATACTTTATTATTATCTTATTGATAGCACTAGAATATGATCACATCCTCCATTCTCCATTCTTCTTTGGTGCTAATATTGTTGGTATAGCACATGGACTTAGACTCTCTTGAATCAACCCCTTCTACAACAACTCATGAACTTGCCTATTTAACTCTTCACTTTTTACTAGTGTCATTTTGTACACTGCCTTGTTTGGAAAACTAGCTCCTCAAACCAAATCCATCTGGTGACTAATCCCTCATTGGGGGCAATCCATCAGGTACATTATTTGATACAATATTAGAAAAATCTTCCAACATATCTGCAACTTCTGTAGGTACCTCCTCTTCTTCTTCTTTACTATCATTAAGAATTATAGCAAAACACATATGCTCATGTTTCATACCCTTAAGAAAATAATTTCCATCAACAAAGCATATTCTGGTAGCACTACATACCTTTTCCTCTTTATCCTTCAATGGCTTCAACTTCTATTTCACTCCATCCTTAGTTAGAGTGTAGGTATTCGCTCACCCATCATATACAACATGCTTGTTAGACTACAATGGCCTACCCAATAACATATAACATATGTCCATAACTATGATATCACATAGTACCTCATCCTAGTAGCTTTCAATCTTGAAATTCACTAAGCACTACTCATTGACCATAACCTTGTGGTCATCTTGTACCCAAGCAATACGGTATGGATGTGGGTGTTTCTATCTCTTTAGCTTCAACTTGGTGACCATCATTTCTGACACCAAATTTTCAATACTTCCACCATCAATGATCATATCACAACACTTATCTTTATATTTGCACCTTGTACAAAACAAACTCCTTCTTTGATCAGGTTCATTCTCACCACCTAGGAGGACTTTTCTATTAACTTAGACTTCTCATGTTTGAACATCTTAGAATGTGAGTATCTAGAATCTCCATCAATATGTGAAACTCTTACATGATCTTCTATTATTTGATCTATCCTTCCTTGGTGCTGGGTACATTTAAATGCTCTATTCCCTTCTTCTCCATAGTGAAAACATTTTCCATAGAAATCTCCTCTTCTAGATCCTTGTCCTCTAGCTCTTCCTCTCTAAACTCTATGTTCCAATCATGGAAATGATTGGAATTGTTCCCCCTTTGGTTCTAATTGCTACTTCTAGCCTTGTCCTTGTTCTTCTAACATCATTATGGCCTCCATAAGATCATCCACCAGATCTTCCACCACGACCTCTTCCACTATTCTTATTGTTAGACTTCTCTCTCAGTTTCTCCTTAACTCTTAGGGAAAACTAGTATGCCTCCTCAATATTGTTCATTCAAACTAGACTTAACTCATTTTGAATGCTTGGCCTTAACCCATTAAGATAACAAGCAACTTTCTTCTTATCAGCTTCTACATGGCTAGTTCTAATGAGAACTTAGTAGAACTCTTCGATATACTCTTGAATAGTTTTTCCTACTTGCTTCATCCCTTGCATCTTCTTCAATAGATCAAGCTCATAATCCATAGGAATGAATTGTCACTTCATTTTAGCTCTCATCCAATACTATCTAGTGATTTTTTCCTTTCCCTTTCTATTTCACTCCAATTAAACCTCTTGCCACCAGATCTTTCCATGTCCCTTCAGTTTTTCCTTCACAAACTTGACCCTATCTAGATCCTAAATATCTTCATTTTCAAAGTACTCCTCCAATTTATTCATCTAATTTATTAGCTCTTCTAGGATAAGATTTCCTAAAAATGTAGGAATCTCAAACTTAGGTCTTTTCCCAATCTTGGAGATGGCCCTAAAAAGATTCTCTTCCTCTCAATTTATAATTGCCTCTACTCCAGCATTTTCTTCTACTTTTTCCTCATCATCGCTTTTATCTCTTATAGAAAGATTTATTCCTCTTCAAAAATTTTCTTCCAATTCTTGCATTTTCCTTTAGAGGGCTTAGAAACCCTTAGGTGTAACATCTATAGCTCTATTTTCCATGCTCTCTTTGTGGAGGCATTTTCATGCTTCTACTAAAACCCTAGTGCAAATTGCCTCACAATCAGTGATCTATCTACACACTCAGCCCAAACTACGATTTTGGTGTGAACTGTCTCACAATCAGTGATTTGTGCACACACTCAAGAACTAGACTTTGATATCACTTAATGTAGGGTGCTCCCCTTAATACCATAAATAACTATGACCCAGAGCTATCCTAGACAATGTTGGGGCCTTCCTTAAATAGGTAGTTTTATGTTACCCATGAAGGTTCTAGATGCTCAAACTTAATACTTAGGGCCAAAAAATCCTAACAAAACATATAGAGTCAGCTAAATACATCTTTGAAAATTATTTTAGAAGTTTTGGGTAGCCCAACTTTGGAAGACCATAACTCACAAACTGTTGCTCTGATTGGCTATTATAACCACTTTTCAAAAATCCTAGCTCCTAATCTGTAGGCTCAAAACTGTGCTAGTGCCCTTCCATCAAGTTTTTGGACCTCATCCGGGTACTCTAAGGACTCCAACAGTGAGCCTAAAGATTTTTCTACGGATTCTTCCACTAGAAATTTGCGCTAACTTCTTTGATAGTTAAGCTAGAGCAACAAGATTTTTATGGTAGGCTTAAATCTCTAAAATGAACCTTCCTATAGAAAATGAGAAGATTCTGAGCTCATATGAAAAACTTACTAAAAATAGCAAGTTCCATAAATAGTAATTACCCTATCTACTATTCTTTATTAAAATAGATAGATTGAAAATGAAATATTTTTGGGTGATGCAAGATTGCACTTACACCTAGGATGCTCCTGCATCAGCAAGAGTAGCCTTTGTTTCTCCTAAAAAGAACACTTTTAGATATTCTTTCACCTTAAATTCTTCATGAACCAACAATATAGTAGAATATGAAGCTCTTTTATTAAGATTGAGAGTTGCAACCCATCATGGAATCAAGAAGTTGCATGTCATAGGTGATTTTGAATTGGTCATTTCACAAATAAAAGAAACTTATGCCTCTAAGAACAAAAGACTAAAATAGTATAGAAATGTTGTATGGGACCAAATTGAACTTTTTGATGCATTTGGTATTTTTTGGAGGGATAGAACTCAAAATAAAATGGCTAACCTATTGGAAAATGTAGCAATCAAGCCCAAGTAAGTGTCATTTATAGGAATTTCACAAATTGAGGTTCAGAATTAACCTTCAATACCTAAGAATATAGAACATTTGAAATTCTTTGAGGATGATAAAGATATTTCAAATTTCATGTTAATTGAAGACAAAAGGATTGGTTCTTTTAGAGAACATGTTTGATAATCAAGATAGGGTAAAGCCTAGAGCCAAAGAACATAAAACTCAAGAGCTAGAATAAATAAATCTTGGTACTACTAAATCCCCCAAGAAAGTTTATATTGGTCAAAATTTATTAGCTAAAATCAAAAAGCCTTTGATTGACCTACTAAGAAAATACAAGAATTTTTTTACAAAGTTATATGAGGCCCTTAAAGCTTATAGAGAAGACCTTTTCCAACATGTTATACCATTGAAAGAGAATATAAAACCCTTTAGGAAAAAGTAGAGACTAGTAAATCCCACCTTAGCACCTAAAATGCACGAAGATTTGATGAGGTTAAGGGATGGAGGGATAATCAAATGAATTAGGCATTCTACTTGGGTTTCAAATCTAGTGCCTATTAGAAAAAAGAATAGAGACATAAGACTATGTGTAGACTTTGAAAACCTAAATATTACTTTTCTGAAGGATAATTATGGGTTGCCAAACATGGAGGCTATGTTGCAATAGGTAACTAGTTCTAAGTTGATGTCCATGATGGATGGATTCTTAGGATACTATCAGGTTCTTATGAAAGAAAATGAACAATTTAAATAGTGTTTACAACTCCATGGGGTACCTATGTGTATGTGAGAATACCATTTGGGTTGATTAATGCTAGTGCAACTTTTCAAAGGGCTATGGATGTAGCTTCCCATGATTACATCAACAAGTTAATGGTAGTATACCAAGATGGCCTTACAACATATTCCAAGAAGGCTAAAGACCATTGTAGGCATTTAGAAATGATTTTCATTAAGGCCTTGGAATATGAAGTATATTTAAACCCAAATAAATTTATATTTGGGGCGATAGAAGGTAGATTACTAGGACGTATAGTGTCAAAGGATGAAGTAAAGATAGATCTTAAGAGAGTGGTAGCCATTGATAAGGTGCCTAAGCCAAAAAAATGTGAAGGGAATACAATCTTTCTTTGGGAAAGTTAATTTTCTAAGAAGATTTGTTACAAATTTTACTAAGATTAGCAGACCTATTTCTAAAATGCTCAAGAAAGGAGCTATTACTAATTGGGATGGTGAACCCTCATAAGCATTTCAAGATATTAAAACAACCATAAAGAATGCTCCAGTCCTTAGGACCCCAAATTACAAAAATCCCATGCACATATTTTCTTTTGCATCCTTTCATAAGGTAGCTTTAGTTTTATTACAACAGAATGAGGAAGGATATGAGCAACCTATTGCATTCTTTAGTAAATCCTTGTAATGCTAAATTGAAATATGAGATTAATGAGAAATAGGCTTATGCCTTGGTGAAAGCTATCAAAGCTTTTAGAAACTATTTAGTAGGTGTCATTGTCATTTCATTTGTCCCTAGTGTAGTTGCAAAAGACATATTTTCTCAGCAAGAGGTATCAAGAAGAACGTGCAGATGGATCAATAGGATCCAAGAATTTAACATTGAAATTTAGATCACAAAACTAATAAGAGGTCAAGAGCTAACAAAGCTTATGGCTTAGTCCAACTTTGACACTAATCAAATTAATGTAGTAGTAGATGACTTAAGATCATATCTATGTGATATGGATCACTGTGAGTGGTATACTAATGTCATATATTACATCCAACACATGAAGGCTCCTTCCCATTTAACAAAAAATGAGAAAAGAAGCACAAAGTTACAAGCCATCAAATATATCATTGTTAGGAATGCTTCATGGTGGAGAAATTTTGAGGGAGTATTACTAAAATGGGTTGATCAAGAGAAGAAAAAAGGAATATTGAAGGAAATTCATGATGGAGCTTGTGTAGGACATTACATGGCTAAAACCATTACTCATAAAGTAATGAGAGCCAAATTTTGGTGGCCTTAACTTTTCAAAGATTCTTAGCTATTGGTTAGAAAGTAAGATGCTTACCAAAGATTTGTAGGAAAACTAAAATTTTCAAGTAATACACCATTAAATCCAGTTGAAGTCCAAGCACCATTCCAGCAGTGGGGGATGGACTTTATAGGTGAAATCTCTCTAAAGTCTGGCACTGGTTATTCTTGGATTTTAGTTTTTACTGACTATTTTACAAAATGGGTAGAGGTTATTCCAACAAGGAATGAAACTAGTAGGGTTTTCAATAATTTTCTTCTCAATAATATCATTTCAAGATTTGGATGCCCATATCATGTCACTTTTTAAGCTACTAATATCGCTTTTCTGGTTACTGTTGTCACTTTTCAGCAACCAAATTTTTTTGCTGACAATAGGCATTTAATAGCCATATGGCCATTTAATTTTTTCATGTGACTATAGTTTTCTAGTGAGCATATGTTGGAGAAGTAGTTTAGTTTTTGACCATAACTTAAGCATAAAGAGGTCTCCTTTTTATCTAAAAGAAGCATCAAAAAGCTAGAGACAATGATGTTGGTTTAATTTTTTTATGAGGTTATTTCAACTTTAATTTTTAGTTGTGAAGTAGAGGCTTCTATGTCCTCCCTCTCTACATCTAGCACTCAAGTTTTCTTCTCATTTTTTGTGCTTTCCTTAGTCAGTTCTTTAGTTTATGAGAAATAGATTTATACATTGCAGGGGGGTGCATTTTCATTTATGTCATTTAATTCAAAAATTACTCTTCTACTTTCATCTTCTTCTCTTAATGGTAGATTCTTCTATCACTTTCTTTATACCTCACAAGTACCATACTTGGAAAGGATATATGACCGGATTGTTTATGGCAAAGGGGTTATGGTCATGCCTTGATGCAGCTTAGGTAGTTCTACAGAGGCCTTATGAGGTTCTTATGTAGCACAATAAGATAGATGAGGCAATGGGCCTCATTCCAATGAATATTTTATATGGGTTATTGTTTCACCTAGATGGTTTGACCACACCCAAGGCTATGTGGGACAAGTTTTCCATATTGTTTGGCACAATGAATCAATTTAGGGTTATACAGATAGATGCAGAGTTCACCTTCTTGTTTCCTAAATCATTCAATAGAATTGAGGACTTCTTGATGAAATTCAAATCTCTTCAATGTATTTTGCAGGTTGCTAGAAAGAAAAAGTCGGATGATGAGTGTATCTTTCTAATAATCCCAAAGCTTCGAGGTCCTTATCAAATTTTTACTTCTACGTTGTACTCCATTGTGGATGCTCTAGGTGCACGACATGTTATGCCATCTTTTAAGACATTCTATGATAGGTTAACTCATGAGAAGTCCATGATCACTCAAATGGATTCACTTATAGGTTCATAGTCATAAGCATTACTTGCCAAGTCACCTCAGGATACACAAAAGTTAAACTCGAAGCAGATATCATATTTCTCTTCTTAGCACTCTACTAGTCCATTATCTTGTTCTAAGAAGGAGAAAAAAAAGATTGAGACTCATACCTATTCCTATTGTCAAAAAGGACCTCATGATGAGTCACATTTTTTTCAAAAGAGATTTGATGGCTGTGAGAAACAAATTGCAAATTTTCATGCTCTTCTTCACAAGAGCAATGTTTCTTCTCAATTCTCTTCTACCTCACAAGGGACTGCCTTTCAGTCTTCTTCCACCTCTTCTACATTTACATGAGATTTTGGATAGGATCATGCATTATGAGAATCCATTGCATCCCCTTCTTAGGTCCCTTGGATACTAGATTTAGGTGCTTCTCACTATATGACATCTTATCAAGAGGTCTTCTCTAGTATTGAGGCTTCTTGCATTCATCATATTCTCATGGAAAATAACACTACCCTAATAGTCTATTCGAAAGGTTCAATTGGAATTCAGGGTGGTACATTCAATGATGTATTGTATGTTGCATCTCTATCTACAAACCTTCTCTCAATTCCTCAGATTACACACAATGGATCAAGGAAGATAGTTGAGTTTACTATAGATCTAGTCTTCATTTAGGATAGTGCAATAGGAGGCCTTATTGCTATCGGGACAATTGATCTTACCACCCATCTCTAGACCTTCTCGTACTTTGGTCCACCATCTCTATTGTCAGATCAAAAATCTTCTCTTTCATGTGGTACAGTAAGGACACTTGAACCTTTGTATTATTCCTAAGATCACCCTTTTGACTACCGTACCACATCTAGTTGAGCTCTATTCTCTTTAGTAGGATTCTTCTTCCACTCTTCCTAACCCTTTAGCTCTACTCATTAAGCCTCCAAGTGCACTTATTGAGGATTCTATAGACGACATTCATCTTCTCTTTCATGACAGTGTTAGCACACTTGCATTGGGGATTCCCTTTCAAGATCCTCATGTTCTCTCCTTTGAGCATCAGTTAGGCCTTCCAATCATTCATTGGTTTTTATGTTCTATGCCATTTTTTCTTTTGCATTGGAGTTCCATTGGTTTTCTCATTTATATAGGGGCTCCATCATTCTGGGGGGGGCTTTGGTGTCTCTTCCCTCTCCCATGGGGGGGCTAGTTGTACTTATGGTTTTGAGAGAATCTCTTGAGCCATTTCTTTTTGTTTTTTGTTTTTTTCATCTCTTTTTGGAGAGGAGTTTTTCCCACTAGGTTTTCTCCTTTGTCTCCAGTTTATAGAGATTTCCTTGTATTGGGTACTTGATTATGCCTTATTATTGGGACCCATTTTCTTGCTTACCTCTTGAGATTTGTTTAAGGGCGGGGGGAGGGGGGGTGTTAGAGTAATTATTCTTTTACACTTATTAATTATATTGTCATGATTTAGTTAATTAAGTTATTTATTACTCTAGTTACTTAAGCTATCTCTTAGTTGCATATTAGGTATGTGCAAGATCATGGTGTGCCAAAAAGTGGCAATGTGAAAAAAAAAGAGTTTGAAGATGCCTAAAAGCGCTTCAAAATCTGCTTTGACTTTTTTTTACCTATCTAGGAACCAAACCTAGCCGAGCCTTATCAGATATCTGATTCTAAATCAAATATCTAACTAATAATTATAATCATATAATAGTATGATATATTATTTAATATTATTATTATTATTTAATATAATATTATTATTAAATAATAATAAGATATAATAATAATATCATATTAAATAATAATAATAATATTAAATAATATATCATAATATTATATTATAATAATATTATTATACTATAATATAATAATATTATTATTATTATATTATAATGGTATAATATTATGCTATAATAATAATATTATAATGTCTTATATTATAATAATATAATATAATATTTCATATATTATAATATATAGTAATGTAATATAATATATATATAAGATATAATATAATAATAAAAAGTAATATCTTATAATATAATATATAATAAAAAATTATAATATATTATTAATTATAATAATATATTATAATAATAATAATATTATATAATATAATATTTTATATTATAATATATAGTAAATTAATATAATAAATATAAAATATAATATAAAAATATATATAATGTAATATATATTATATATTATATGTTATATTATATATATTGTACTCATTTTATGTTATTGTGCCATATCGGATATCCGATGTTATATCAGATATTTGATATAGTATCAGATATCTAATACTTGTACATTGGATTAAATAAAATCACAGACCCGCAGGCCCTCATTTTACATGAATTTGGGGACAGTATTGCCATAGCGGATCGGATATCAGATACGAGATCAGATATTAGATATCAGGTATGTTCCCCCACCCCCTCCCCCCCCCCCTCCCCTGACTCATTTTTAACCTAAATTTAATAGATTTTAACATGATTTTGTTTGTTTAAGTTGAATCTAGGGTTTTTTTGACAAAAATGGTTAAAATTTAGATTTTTTGTTAATATATATTATGTTTTGCAATTCAATAGGAATGGCTGATCAAAATGATGACACTAAGGCAGGGAATAATATTCTTCATAACCCACCACCAAACGATCCAATATCCCCACAAAACCCTCCACCAAATGATCCTCTACCTCCTCAAAACCCTCCTCGAATCGAGGATTTGATAAATGAAAATCTCACTAAGTTGAGAGGTTTGCATAGAACATACAATAATGTACCTGCACTGGCTCCTATGTTATCCACGTTAAACACCATAGTGCATAACATTGAAACCCTTACAAACCAACAAAATGCCGCTCTTCGTTGGTGTGATGAAATGCACTAGATGTTTGATGATGGTTTAGATTATGATGAGGTCATGGCCCTCAACATAACCAAAGACAATTTGGCTAGCCTTTTTGCTAACCCAAAAACAGGTATACCAATTGACCCAAAAAATACCAAACTATCAATTAAATGGTGCACAAATGACGCCATATGTGAAAATTTTTGGGACCTTTGGTGGATGGTCTTTGATATCCCTCCACATGGAAATTTAGACGTACCATTTTATTTTCATAGAAAATTATATGCAAAATTTGTGTTGAAACTTAAAGTGAACTATTGGAGCATGAAGCCCAACATGGGCTTAGGACTAGGAGCTCCTCAGGATAGACCCTCTTCCCAGTGGAAGAAACTTGGCACTTTTGTCCCCCCCCCCCCCCCTTGATATCTCCCCCCCTCCTCGAGTGCAACATCCAGATATTATGGTAGAGGCTAGCTCTCAGACCATCAGAGCCATTCATAGGCTGAGTAGCCTAATGATAGCTCAGGCTAGGTCAGTCCTGCCTCCTCATGTTGATGATGTTAGTGCCAGTTCATCATCGACTAGCATATCACACGTTTGTGTGCCTCACACTTGCATTACATGCAAGAATATTTTCTTGGGTCCCATAGGTGATCTTCTTGAGTATCATTTTGTATTAGACGAGGATACACCAAATGCACATGCAGAGGCTACAGACCCTGATGCAAGAGAGGAGGGGAATGCAGAGGCATGGACTCCTTCGATGTCGGTACATGTATACATTTTTTTGTTATGAAATATGTGATTTAAAGTTAATTTTTATAATAGAGTAATTTTAATTTTTAAGCCATACTGACTTTTACATGTATGTGATCTTCATTCATGTTTAGTTGATGACCGAGGAGGAGCTCAGACAGATAGATGATGCTACACTCTCGACCATTTTATTTGGCCTTGAGACATCTATGGTACATTATGTTGTGTTCATATTTTTTTTTCTATTTGATATTCTAGCATATATGGTTGCTAATATTTCTTTTATCTTGCAGATACCACCTGCCCTGGGGGGACAAAGTGCAGGGGGTGATCCAGCATGCATTGACAAAGGAAAGGTAATTAGATGTTTTCTAATTGATTAAATATTGATGCATTCTTGTAAAATGTTTGTGGTAATCTCATTAAATTACATTCTTTATTGTATATAGGGTGTGGCTACTGGCGATGAGCCTGTACAGATTCAACGTCCTAGATCATCAAAGATTTTCATTCGCATAGAGAGCCCCATTATATGTATAAGTATCATTTATTTTTTATTTTTTTTATTGATGCAGAGGAAAGTATGATTGTTGTTCTATACAATTTTTGTAATTTTTTCTATACCAATAATGATTCATGTCTTGCATATGTTCATTACAACTTAAATAGGCTTATATGCACCTGTCCAACCGACCAAGTTGGTTACAAAGGTTTATTTAATCAAAAAAATACCAAATTACTACTTTCCCTCCAAAACTAATATGACCATTTGAATTTGAAATTCAAATTTCAAACTATAGTTTTTATGCATTCCCTAACTTTCTAAACTATTCCATTGACTCAAAATTGGTCATATGGATTTATTAAATGCAACTAAGTATGAAACTATCCTAAGACTACCCCATATGGCTCTTTTGGCCATTTTACATCATGTTGCCCTTAGGTCCTTACTAGGACTTCTATGACTTTTGTCTTTCAAATTACATTGTTTATTACATAATTCTATTATTGGTTTTGATATATCCCAATTAACAATCAATGATGTCTTTGATCCTCTATCTTCATCTGGTACCAAGGCTCTCTTAGATGATTTAATAGGTGCCCCTGCACCAAACACCCCACCTTCAAAGAAACTCTTGTCCCAAGAGTTAAGGGGTACTACCTTCTTTCCTCCCATCCTTCTAGAGGGATGTTTGCAACTTTGCACCTAAAATGTATTACCCTACACACCTGCATACAAATCATTAGAAACAAAAAGCATTGGATCCTTGTTACCAGTCATGGTAACCTTACTGCCTGTTGATTGTGAACAGTCATGTTTTATCCTTGACAAAGGCTGAATAACTTGTTGTCTGAGGTCATGCTGACCCTGTCTCTTATCCTCCATGGATATTTTCACTTCTTTGTTCACTCTCATCACCAAAGGACACCATACTATTCCTATCATCACTCCTTTTGTTGTCACTGTCTTCTTGTAAGCAGAATTCTGAGTTTTGTCTTGAACAATCTCATCCTTCATAACCAAAAGAGATGGATCTAGTGGCAGATCTATCATATCATGTTTACTCTCCCTCTTCTCCTACAATTCCACAAACTCTTTTTTGCCAAAACAAATAACTCTTTCCTCATCATGACCAGTCAAAGGATTTAGCTTAAAATTCACACCATCTTTGTGTACTATATAAACATTTGATGAGCCAAAATGAATAGTGTTCCTTGAGGCTTTCCAAGGCCTTCTAAGGATTACATGGAAGCATGTCATTAGAATGTGATCACATATAGCTTGATCTTTTATATTCTCCTATAGAGAAATCCACTATTGCTTGCTCCCTTACAATAATATTTTTTGCATCACTGACCCAAAATGCCCTATATGGTCTATCAATAGGATACTTCTTCAATCCTAGTTTATTTACCATTTCATAAGACACTAAATCATCAAAGGAACTAGAGTTTATTATCATCTTACAAATCCTACCATGGCTCATGCAATTTGTCCTGAAAAATGGATGGTCTAGTCTCCTTTTGCTGCTACATTTGTGGTCCTCTTCTCACCATCAAAGATTCTCCTTCAAGTTCAAGGTTAGCATTATCGTACTTCTTTTCTTCCTCTTCTCCTTGGGTCAAGGTGACTCTCCTCTCCTCCTTCCTGAAATCCACACCTTTCTCAGGGCACTTGTAGGATTGATTTCCTACTCCTCCACATGTGAAGCATTTACCTGTGAAAACACTATTACCTCTTCCACTTCCAAATCTTCCTCCCCTGAAACTTCCTCTTGTCTCAGATGTAATCTCTTTTCCTTTATCTTTGTCTTGATTGTTTGAAGTGTAAAATTGACTTCTTAGACCTCCTCCTCTCATTGTTCCACCTCCTCTCTAATTTTCTTGCTTCTCATTCTTTCTTTTCAACTTCTCCTTTTCCCGGATTGCCAACTGAAAACATTCTCCAAGTGTCCTTGGTATGTATTCAATCCTATTTCATCTTGAATATTGTACTTGAGGCCATTAATGTATCTAGCTACCTTTTCATCTTCATCTTCCAGTCCTCCCCTAATACTCAAGGTATGGAATTTCTCAGTATAGGACATGACATCCATATCCCTCTGTTTCAAATTGTTCCTTCTTATCTTTAAATTTGGATTGCTAAATCAGATGGCAAGAATTGATTTCTCACCATGGTCTTCATTCTCTCCTAATTTGAAATCTTATTCAATCCCCTTTTGATGTAGAGTCTACAACAACTACCTTCCACAAGCCAATAAATGGTTGTCACAATCCAACTTAGGATTCTAGGACTTCTCACAAGTCCTCTTACCCACTCCGGGTATACTCAACCTCCAAACCAAACAAGGAAATCTCACCAACTATCACCAGAAATGGAGACAATCATGGACATACTATTCCAACCCAAACTCATCAATTTTTTTGGTTCCACCAAACTCCCAACACACCTTTGCACTTCTAGGCCTACAAACCTTGTAGCCTTCCAATTAGCTTGTTTGCACTTTTCTCCCAGTATCCCTTAATAGCATAGGGACTTCTCCATAGGTCCAAACACCCTTCTTGGCACCTACTAAGAATCTAAAAGCTTTTGGGCTGATCTTGCTCCAGCACCCTCCAAACTGCTTCTTGGTACCTAGGCCTAGTTGATCAAGTTAGGCTAGGGCTTCAAGGAAGAATGGGCAAGGAAGAATGCTCTTAAAATTTTCGTTATAGCCTTGTATCACATGAAAATATGATTTGTAAGAACTTGTTCAATATCTTCCTCTTATAATTCCTTACAAAGAACCTACCAAAATACAAAAACCATATACAAAAAACTACACATTTTACATCATAATACATCATAAATTTTAGAAATTCTCCCCAATACCACCCCCCTCCAACTCTTCATTATGTGCCTACATTCCAATATCATAAAAAATTTAGTAACTTATTGTATTAAACAAGATAATCATCAATTCATTAAATCATTATGAAGAAAATAACATAAGAAGTATATATACCTAGTTGAGTATTCCAATAGGGTCCTCTCTCTATTTTAGGGTCTCCAATAGGGCTTCATGATCAGCATTAGTAATATTAAAAAGTTATTTTACTTTTGGTCTTCCTTGATGCTTCAATAACTTTACATTTGTTGCTATAATAAGATGCGAATATATGAGAATTACTTTGTGCTTCTGATAGTCTTCAAATGCAAGAATTCCATTCCTTCTAAGCATGTATGTCCGCAGCCATGTTCCAACAACAACCACTGAACTAGTAGGATACGTGAATCCATCATCATCTGTGATCGTTGTGCAATTTTTTGTTTGCCTCTTACACAACGTGCTAACCAATAATCAGATTTCTCATCATTCCCCTGTGGTGTGTAACGCCCCGCCAAGGGATCCAAAAGAATTAACGTAAAGTTTCTCTAAGTTTGTTAAACATTTTTTTTTTTTTTAAAGTAAGAAAGTATGACATACACATCAAACACATAGTAGCAGAAGCAATAACATGTAATCATCGAAAAAAATACATTTCAAGTTACATTTCTTAAAGATCCCAAGACGTTGAGTCACGTTTAAAATTTAATTAAATCTAAGTCTAACAACTATCACATACATATGAAAGAATAATTAGAAAGTCCCATGTCCAGAATATACATTTGTTCTGAATGCCTCTCAGCAAATTAATTCGGAATGCTCAATCATCCACTATACAAGTCACAGGGTATGAAAGGCTTAAAAGAATATACATATGTAAAGATCAAGATACGACATCCTTAAATCCATGATACAAAGTACAGTAAAAATATATGAAACTATTCACCATACATGATACATCCAGACATCCATAATGATAAAACATCTATCATAAAATCTAACCATCCATCATAATAATCCAAGAACATAGTGAAGGTAAATGCCAATCACGAAAACTCCAGCCACGGTGACCACGGAACGGATCTCAATGGTAAGAGTAAAAGCACTACCACCCGACCGCGTGGAACCTAAATGGTCCACTCCCACCGTGCTGAGGAGATAGTCTCAAGTCCCAAATAGGATAACAAAAACCTATAATCAAAATTACTCTCTAAGTCTAGGAAATCCTATAAGTATGCTAACTCAAGGGTTCCTAAAAAGATCGACATCTAAATCCTAGAGGTACCACAAGACACGTAAGAAACCTAATATGCAAGCAGGAAAGTGTCATCGCAAAAGTCACGTAGAAGTTACCCGAGCAATCCCTTAGGAATCTCGGGTCCCTACTGATCCTGCGGCCACTAGTATCCTCTCGTACTGACGAGGCATACTATGGAATGCAAGGTCGTAACCAAGTGTTCTCTCTACCCCATCCTAGTCTGTACTAGCACTCATGGCATGGGAGAGAACATACAATTATCTTATTAGGTTCATTTTCTCTCATTTAGTGTAAATGTTTTCACTTATTAACAACGACTTACAATGGGTTTCTCAAGGAAGCCTCTTAGGGCTCTGACCCCCATTGCAAGCCACTTCCCAACTCTACACATAGATAACCTACCCTAGCTCATGAACTCGTAAATCAAAGAATCATAATAAAACCATCTCAGTCCTATACGAGCAACTGAAAAACATCATAAAAAAAGATAATCCACAAATTATATCAGTTCTTCATGAGCAACAGATAACATCAAATAGTAATCATGTAATCACGATAGTTTTCTATCAGCAACTGAAAGCATCAATGATAAGTCACAAAATCCAATGGTTCTCTAATGAGCAACCAGAAAGTAATACAAGTATAATTGATCAAGACTCAGAAATGGTTATCAAATATAACTGATCGAGACTCAAAAATGGTTAAGTTAGGTATTCTCAAATACATACACCTCAGCTTCACACAAGGAAACTGGAAAGCAACAACAAAAAGTAAACACAATCATGTCATAGAGCACTTCATCACATTACCATGGTCAGGTTAAGAAAGATCGAGACCAAATCATCATGACATCACATTCAAGACCCCGAGCCTCTGGTAACAACCTAAACTGGTCAATACTAGAGCAACCCCAAAATACAGAGAACACAAGGAAAACGTCACAGTCTCACAAATTGGATTTGACTTTGAAAGTATATCATAAAGGTTTCAGTTTGTAGATTAACGTAAATTAACCCGTTCTCATAATTAATCATAACGCAACTTAAAAGTAATAATAATCATTTCTTCATTTATTAAATAATAATAGTATTTGATTATTAAATAATAAATAAATAAATCCAAAACCCATTTAAAAATCGAAGTTCTAAAAGCTAAATATACCTATTTTATTTTAAAACTATTTACCAATAGCTTAAATCAATTCCAATTTTCATATACATATTTGAATTAATAATTATCTAATAATTATTAATTATCTAATAATTATTAATTACGTAATCAATAATCATTAACAATTTCCTCAATTTTATATTTATATACATATAAATAGTTAATTAACTTAATTAACTAACAACTAAAATTTTGAGTTTAATCCTCCAATTATTTATTGTAAAAAAAATTATTAAAAAAAAATAATAATAATAAAATTATTATAATAAAAATATTATAAAAATAATAATAAAATTATTATAATAAAATTATTATGATACAATTTATTAATAACATAATACATAATATAGAAATCACATCACCTAGCGATTTTTAAATCGCTGACTCCATGCAGGGTTGCAGCGCACGACTGCTGCCGCAGTCGGCCTGCGTTAGCAGGCACGACTACACAGCAGTCGGCCTGCCATTTACTGTTGCAGCGCACGACTGTTGCCGCAGTTGGCCTGCGTCAGCAGGTACGACTGCACAGCAGTCGGCCTGCCATCTAAAAAGGCACGGGTGGGGGTAATTCCCCCACCAACTATATTATATTTTATTTATTTAGTTTTTATTAATTTTTATTTTTTAATATAAAAAAACTTTTTTATAATATTAACAAATTTTTTTAAAAGAATTCTATTTATTTAAGTAACAAAATATTACAAATAAACAAATTTTATTAAACAATTCTCTTTATTTTATTTATTATTTTTTTTTAATTTTTATTATTATTATTTTTTTAAATAATAGATCCAACCCAAATTAAATACAATAATTCCTTAATCTAGAAACGAGGGTTTCAAATTGATTTATTCTACCAATTCTATTATATAGGTGAAATACAATATAGTATCATAAGGTTCATAAGAGAGCGAAAGAATCAAACAGTGAAATCCAGACAATTCGGATTGATAATCCACAAGCACGAAGAAGACAAGATTATCAAATTGCATAATTCAACCCGTGATCAAACACAAGACCCTACCTCAATCTGATGCTATTATGCAATCTCTGAAAGCTATACGAGAATTCGCTCCTCTTCAATAACCTTCTTCTGAAAATCTTCTTTAGAATTCGCCTTCTGAAATTTTCTTCCAAAAGTTGTCTCCCCAAAAATTCCCGTCCAAATTCGTCTCCCTCAAAAATGAACCCCCAAAGTTGTGATAAGCAATTTCTCCTCAAATCGGGGCACTAATTGTGCGTTTACCCGAGAAGACTCTTTGCACAATTCAGTTAACTCCAAATTAACTTTTATTATCTTTTCTTATTCTTTTGCATTCAACTTTCATGCACATTAAGTTGAATTATTAAATAACTTTATTTTAAAATTTCACTTGACTTCAATTCTTAATTAATTTATTACTTTAAATCTTATGTGCACTTTTAAGAAATTAAAATAACATTATTAATTTTTATAATTTAATCTTTTAATTTAATTCTTATATTTAACTCATGTTTAGATCATGCGATCTAGAATTCTTAATAAATTAATATCTTTCAACTTTTTAATTTATTTTAGAATTTAATTGATAACATATTTAATTAATTTAAATAACAATAATATTTAGCATTTATTTAAAAATGAACTCCAAATATATTATTATTAAATTAAATAAATATTATCCTGTTCTAAATATATCTTGAACTTTAATTTCCAACTTTAATTCTTTTATTTAATTAATTAATTAATTAATTAAATATAAAGATATCATAATAATTCCTTATTAAATTAAATCATTAATTAGTCTTTTTAATTAGACTTAATTAATAGAAAATACACCAAGGACTCATAAAGCAACATACGAAAACCCATCATAGAAAAATACATACCAAATCAAACAAAAAGGGTTATAATCACAAAATTACATCATTTGATGCATTCAGAGGGTACTTAACTCAGATACTTGTCCTAATTATCAATTAGGAAAATTGGCTAAAGGGTTTAGGATTTGGACTTAAGAGTTTATCTCCCCTCTCTTACCATTGAGACAATGCGATAGGGTACGCTCATCCTGACAATACAGGGAAGTCGATACCCGGTACCTGCAACCTGCATAAAATCCACGCATGTACAAACACAATATTCTAAGCTAAACAGACAATGGCAGGAAGTGGTGCATCGTGTAGATCCCGACTAGCAGGTGACTACGACTCCCTTCCTTAACCATATCAGAAACACCATACATAAATAAAACAGCACGCACACCATACACATGCAGTATGGGGTAAGTATCCATAAGAAGCACATGGAATAATAAACCATCTAACTAATCATCATCGATAACTGAAACCATTGAATAATCATCATACATGCATGAAATATAGAGTACCAAGTAATCTCATCATATAATAAACTGAGTGTAAACATCATCTGATAATCTCTAAAATAATAATACTTAATCATCAAACATAAATTGGCCTAAAAGAGTTTGGCAATCATATCATAAATGTAGCTCGAAAATGTAAACTAGGGGCAGGCACTACATGGTGCAACCAATGCAAAGACATGTCCTAGCTAAAGTAGATCTGATAGATGGTTATGCTCAAGTGAACTTTCCATGTCATCATTTTTGATAAAGGGTATGATAGACAATGGAGTAAGATAATGTGGAGCCCATGTGTCCACCCACTCACTTGACTCACAGTGATCCCAATCACACTGAAAACAAGTATGACAAAAACAAGCTAGTTGTCGTGTCCAAATGGTCCATGCACTAGAATTAGAGCTTCGAAATGAATGCATTTTTGATGAGTCTCTCACTGTAGCACAATCTGATCTATCACCTATGGACCCTTCCTCAACCAACCAAAAGAACCTGCGTACCACTAAATCAAGAGTACCCCCTATGATAATGCTAAACTACACCAATAAAAAATGCTACGAGCATCAAGAAGCTCTGTTGTTGAAATCTTCAGTTGCTCCTTAACTAGAGCTCTCTTCACACATGCCCCTGCTCCATCATGTTCCCCTTTTCCACGGTTGGACTCAAAAAAACTCCAAATATGAGGCACCCCTCTCTCTACATGCATCCTACACAACCAATAAAACAACGAGCATTCTTGAATTGACCTCTATAGTTATTTGACCAAATGATATGTCTATCCATAGCAATTGCATGCTCATGTAAGAAATCAAAAAAAAATTCAAAACAATGTTGCACAAACTTATGAGAGTGAGATCTATCATCACTCATATAAAAATGATACTCTCTAATAATCTTTCGATTATCTTTTGCACTATCAGGGGCATGTCTACATGTTATGTGAACAAAAATTGCAATCTAAATGGAGTTGTAATACTAAGATTGTGTCTCATTTTGAAGTTGCAATGTGTAGTTCTTAGCAAAATCAACAACTGATATAATAGTGCTAATGGGAAAAGTCTCCTTACACATTCTAAATTGTTGATCCAACCACTAAGACCTGTGACCATGTCTTGCATACTTGTAAAAAAGATTTGCCTTGAAATTTGAAATAAAATTAGCCACACTGATATCTTTTCCAACCAATTCACATCTAGAGCTCTCACTCCCACTCTTCAATGTGTATTTCACCGTTTCATATACCTTTTTTTTTAGTATTGTCTTTCCAAGATCTTGTTTGCACCCCTCATGGAAACATGTGTCAAACTTGGATAAGCCACCACATTCTGAACACTTATCATTTAAGCAAGCATTTCTATAAAAGGAAAAACCATCAACTCTACGACATAAGAGTTGATCTAGCAAGTCTCTTGATAATTTTGGAAGCCCACTAGCCCCACAATCCTCCAACATTTCTTTACTATGCAAAGTAGAAGGAATGGAGTGTAATAGTTCATGGTG
The DNA here is from genome assembly GCA_028749045.1 of Cupressus sempervirens. Classification (NCBI taxonomy): domain Eukaryota; kingdom Viridiplantae; phylum Streptophyta; class Pinopsida; order Cupressales; family Cupressaceae; genus Cupressus; species Cupressus sempervirens. The sequence continues at coordinate 879,496,228 of CM053787.1, forward strand.
CATAGAAAACTCAACATGATATTTGCAACAACATGTATTTCGAATTTTGAGTGGCACACAATAAAATGGCTTCAAAGATTCAAAAGCCCTTTGTGATATATGAAGACTTGGTAACTCTCTCTAAATTATTTGAACAACATAGCTTGACTTACTTCTAAATGGTGTTTAGGATGTGGCGTGCGATCTTTGATGCCAATTCTCAACTTTAAGATGTCTTTAGCATTGGGTGATACTTGTGAGTTAGAGTGCCAAAATTGTGTAATTTCTTCCTTCACATCGTCAGATAGCTTCTTATCAAAACATGGAAGTCTCCCACCAAATGCCCATGTTTCATTTTGAAGAGGATCATCAATTTTCTCTTGTCGACTAAGTGCTCTTCTCAAAGTAGTACTATTTAGATTCAAATCAATACAATTTTGTCTCATATATCTACCCATTCTCAAATGATGACTTACCAAAGAGGTTGTAATGACCCTTCGAGCATCTCTATTATCCTTCTCTCTGCTATTTTTTCCAATGCTATTGAGAGCACTGAAAAGATTCTTCATGATAATGGCATTTCTTTCCAACTTTTTATTGACACAAATCTTCAATTTGGAAAGCATAGGTCTCATCTTTTGCATCTTTAATAAGTGCATGAAAAGGTGACATTGCTCCACCACTGTCTTGTTGCCAAAAAACATCTGATATAGTCTTGAAGCCCATAACCGAATGGTTCTTTCTAATTTTTTTCCTTCCAAACTAGCAATAATCGTTTCATCAATTTCAATTATCTATTTTGGTGTTTTAGAACCTTCATGCTGATTATAATTAGGAGATATGTAAGGTTCTCGTGCATTAGGTTCCTATGCATTGTCATCTTCGACATGGTCAATTATGCAATTTGGATTATGACTTGGTGGCATTTCTTCTTCAAAATTTTCATTCTCCAAATTTTCAATTTTGGCATTATCATTTTCAATAGGTATATTTTCATTCCCCAACTGTACATATTCATTATCTGATTCTATGATTTCACCTTCGATTAATTCATCGTCAACTTGACTGATATTTAGCATACCTTGTCTTTTTCTTCGGTGTTCCATTTTGTCCCTTTCTCTATATGTCGCAATGTCTTCATTGGATATCTTCTTTTTTCATTTATCCTTTTGGTGATTGTTGCTCCCCATTCAGATGACAAATTCGAACACCTAAGGTTATATTTTTGAAATTTTTTTGATTAGTTGGGCCCCAAAACGCAATTTTTTTCAAAATCCGTGAAAAAAGAAGTGGAAAAGTGATATTGTCGGGTCTGCAGGGATAGAAAATTATTGGGAATTGGTGCCAGTAAAATCAGATATCCGATATTGCAAAGTGAATTTTTGGAGGGAAAACTTGCTATAATTTTTCAACTTTGCTTTATTACTAAGCTAATAGCATAGTAGTATTAATATATAATAGTATTAATAGTATAATAGTATTAATATAAAGTATCAATAGTATTAATATATAATAGTATTAATATAGTGTAATATTAATATATAGTATTAATATAGCTATAGTATCAATATTATTATACCCATAATAGTATTAATATTATTACTATAGATATAATAGTGTAAATATTTAGTGTTTATTTATATTATTATTATTATTATGCTACAATATGCTATTAATATATATTATTATTATAGCTATAATAGTATTATTATTATTACTATAGATATGATAATATTAATATTTAATGTTTATTTATATTATTATTATTATTATCATAAAATAGTATAAATACTATATATATATATATCCTTTTATTTTTTAACCCATATACATACGAACAATTTGAATATGTCCATAGGGGTCCTACGACTTCTAGGGACATATGTCATCATTTAATGGGTCAAAGAGGGTCGTAGGTCACCCTATGACCCCCTTTGACCCATATGGCCCATTCGAATATGTTTTTAGGACCCTTAGGGACATATGTCGTCATTTAATGGGTCAAAGGGGGTCATAGGACACCCAATGACCCTCTTTGACCCATATGAAATATTTGAATATGTCCTTAGGGGTCCTAGGACCCCTAAGGACATATGTCATCATTTAATGGGTCAAAAGGTTTCATAGGTCACCCTATGACCCCCTTTGACCTATATGAACGATTTGAATATGTCCCTAGGGGTTATAGGACCCCTAGAGACATATGTCATCATTTAATGGGTCAAAGGAGGTCATAGGTCACCCTATGACCCCCTTTGACCCATATGAACGATTCGAATATGTCCCTAGGGGTCCTATGACCCCTAGGGACATATGTCATTGTTTAATGGGTCAAAGGGTGTCATAGGTCACCCTATGACCCCCTTTGACCCATATGAACGATTCAAATATGTCCCTAGGGGTTATAGGACCCCTAAAGACATGTCATCGTTTCATGGGTCAAAGGGGGTCATAGGTCACCCTATGACCCCCTTTGACCCATATGAACAATTCGAATATGTCCCTAGGGGTTCTAGGACCCCTAGAGACATCTGTCATCATTTAATGGATCAAAGGGTGACCTATGACCCCCTTTGACCCATATGACCCATTCGAATATGTTCCTAGGGGTCCAAGGACCTCTAGCGACATATGTCATCATTTAATGGTGACCTATGACCCCTTTTGACCCATATGAACGATTCGAATATATCCTTAGGGGTCCTAGGACCCCTAGGGACATATGTCATCGTTTAATGGGTCAAAGGGTCTCATAGGTCACCCTATGACCCCCTTTGACCCATATGAACGATTCGAATATGTCCCTAGGGGTTATAGGACACCTAGAGACATATGTTGTCGTTTAATGGGTCAAAAGGGGTCCTAAGTCACCCTATGACCCCCTTTGACCCATATGAATGATTTGAATATCTCCCTAGGGGTTCTAGAACGCCTAGAGACATATGTCATCATTTAATGGGTCAAAAGGGGGTCATAAGTCACCCTATGACCCCCTTTGACCCATATGAATGATTCAAATATGTCCCTAGGGGTTCTAGGACCCCTAGAGACATATGTCATCATTTAATGGGTCAAAGGGGGTCATAGGTCACCCTATGAACCCTTTTGACCCATATGACCGATTCGAATATGTTTCTAGGGGTCCGAGGACCCCTAGTGACACATGTTGTCGTTTAATGGGTCAAAGAGGGTCATAGGTCACCCTATGACCCCCTTTGACCCATATTAGCCATTTGAATATGTCTTTAGGGGTTCTAGGACCCCTAGAGACATATGTTGTCGTTTAATGGGTCAAAGGGGGTCATAGGGCACCCTATGACCCCCTTTGACCCATATGAATGATTCTAATATTTCGTTAGGGGTCTTAGGACCCCTAGGGACATATTCGAATCATTCATATGGGTCAAAGGGGTATGTCGTCATTTAATGGGTCAAAGGGGGTCACAGGTCACCTTATAACCCCCTTTGACCCATATGAACGATTCGAATATGTCCCTAGGGGTCGTAGGCCCCTAGGGACATATGTCATCGTTTAATGGGTGAAAGGGTGTCATAAGTCACCCTATGACCCCCTTTGACCGATATGAGCAATTCGAATATGTCCCTATGGGTTATAGGACCCCTAGAGACATATGTCATCATTTAATGGGTCAAAAAGGGTCATAGGTCACCCTATGATCCCCTTTGACCCATATGAACAATTCGAATATGTCTCTAGGGATGCTAGGACCCCTAGAGACATATGTCGTTATTTAATGGGTCAAAGGGGGTCATAGGTCACCTATGACCCCCCTGACCCATGTGAACGATTTGAATATGTCCCTAGGGGTCCAAGGACCCCTAGCGACATATTTGAATCGTTCATATGGGTCAAAACCCCTTTTGACCCATATGACCCATTTGAATATGTTCCTAAGAGTCCGAAGACCTCTACTGACATATGTTGTTGTTTAATGGGTCAAAGAGGGTCATAGGTCACCCTATGACCCCCTTTGACCCATATTACCCATTCGAATATGTCCCTAGGGGTTCTAGGACCCCTAGAGATATATGTTGTCATTTAATTGGTCAAAGCGAGTCATAGGCCACCCTATGACCCTCTTTGACCCATATTACCCATTTGAATATGTCCCCAGGGGTCCGAGAACCCCTAGGGAGATATGTTGTCATTTAATGGGTTAAAGGACCTATGACCCCCTTTGACCCATTTGAACGATTCAAATATGTCCCTCGGGGTCCTAGGACCTGTAGGGACATATATCGTCATTTAATCGATCAAAAGGGGTCATAGGTCACCTTATGACCCCCTTTGACCCATATTAACCATTGTAATATGTTCCTAGGGCTCTTAGGACCCCTAAGGACATATGTCGTCATTTAATGCATCAAAGGGGGTCAATGGTTGACCTATGACCCCCTTTCACTCATATATATTAATAATATACATATCTATTAATAACATACATATTAATATAATTATATATATATATATATATATATATATATATATATATTACATTATTATATTTAATAAAAATATTACGTTATTATATATAGATTAATAACATATATATGTATTACTTTATTATATTTAATGAAAATATTACGTTATTATATTTAGTAATAATAATAATAATATAAATTATATTTATAGATTGTAATAAGATTAACATAATATATTAGTATATATTGTTAGATTATATCTTATATCTTTACATTACGTTATTATTATATATATATATATATATATATATATATTAAAATACATCTTTACATAGTAATATAAGTGAAATAATTTAGAAATAATAAGTTGTGACGTTTAAACCCAATTTTTCCTCCAAAATAGGTTGAGATTTTAAATTTTCCCACCTCAACATATCGGATATCTGATTAGGCTTGGTAAATACCAAGCCTACCCGGTCAACCCAAAAGACGTGTTTGAAGAGGGTTTTAGTTATACTCAGACTTTGGGTAGCCGTCTGACAATGTTATTTTGATCGAAATTGAATAAAACGAAAAGAGTTTTTTAATATCGATCTCTAGATTCCATAAATATAATATCTGTCAAATTATGAGTTCGATAAGTATTTATTAGTTAATTATCAATGAAGATAATTGTAAAGTGCTAATTGACATACTGATTAAAAAATAGCTATAACTTTCAAATGGTATAACATTTTTTAAATTTAAAAGTTGCATCACATTCTATACTTCGGCTAGTATAAGAAAAAAAAAATTTAAATTTGACAAGATTTTCTATTAATTAAGGTGGTTAGACATGGGATTTTTTTTTTTCCGAAAAAGTTTTGGTAGAAAATTCATAGTTAATTATTTATTTGGAATAAAAATACCGAAAAATATGCGTCACATCTGGGCATGAGTCTACTTTTCATATCTATAATTATATTAAAAAAATATTATGATTTGATTTTGATTAAGGTGGTTAGACATACACCTACTTTTTATTTTCGCCCTGAAATTTTCTTAGTACTGCATTAAAATTCAAACTTTTAACCAATTAATTATTTTTTTCTCCTGATAAGGCCTGGTAGTTTAGAAACTACATTCAATTTCTTACAGATTATTTTCTTACAAATTTTTAATATAAAGTCCATAACCACTTCAAAATTATGTGTCAAGTTGACATAAACCTGATTTGCTAATTTTTCACTGCCACTTAAGGCGATAGTTTGGTACACCGTGATCTTGCAAATACCCTATTCCTTTAGGGTTTCATTCACCTTTATGGTTGAACTCTTATATCTTTCATTTCCATAACCTTGGAATACATTTTTCTCTCACAACCTTTGAGATTTTCCAAGCTCTGATTTTTCCTTCTCTAGTTTCTCTTCATCATAGGTTATTTGCATGTAGGTGTTCTTGGTGATTTGTGAAGTTAGTTTTCACAAATTCTACGAGAACAATCTAATAGGTCCATATAATTACATTCAAATGTATGATGAGGACATTATTGATGACATGCAAGGGAGGTTGGATGAGTTAGTAGGGTTAATTGAGACTAGGAATCAAATTTTAACATTGCAGGTCAAAGCACTCTATGACAGAAGAAAAATGAGCAAGAAATTTGAAATTAAAAATCTAGTCCTCATTTGAATGCCAGGATTGAGGATGAGGAAAAACATGGTAAATTTGATCCTACATGGTTGGGTCCCTATCTAATTGAACCCACATGGGGGGAGGACTCTTATATTTTGAATAATCTATTAGGTAATATTCTTTAACTGCCAGTTCATGGATAGTTCTTGAAGAGGTATTTTTGTTGAAATACTTGTTTTCTTCCATGAATCGTAGTCTAGGGTTTTTCTCTACAATATATAAATCCTTTGTCTCTTTTCTATAGCCCTTGTATATTTTCTTTCTTGGTGCTATTTCTCTCTCAAATTTGTGAAGACATTTTTTAGGTCCTGTTAGTGGTCTATTTCTCCTAGGGATTCTAAGCCCTCGTATAAATCTTGCATATTCATTGTCCCCAGATAGAGATACTATTGGTTATGTTTTTGTTTTGAGTTTTTCTAATCATGCTTTACTATGTATGTCTCTAGTTCTTATATGTAAATTAGGGTTTAATATTTTCAAAAATTGGTAAACCCTAAGAAAAACCCTAAATAAAACAAAATTAGTGCCCTAAGTAAACCCTTTAGGTTGTATGCCTTTACTTTATCAATTGAGCAGGAGAAATCATTTTGAAAAGTTATATAATTTTCAAAAAAAATTAAAGAATTTTTCATTTTGTCCTCGTAGTTCCCCAAAAAGTTCCACACCATCAGATCCGTTTAAGATCTATAGTGGTCATCATGTCATTATACAAACTTGTGGTCCTTTTACATTATGTGAGATAGAAACCAAATATATATTACACTTGTGACGCAATCAATTTTAATATGTTTTTCCTAGACCATTAGATCTTTCTAGATCAACGATGGTCATTGTGTCACCACCAAAAAAGGAAAGATTTTTGCTGGTAGTGACATGGTGACCTCTTGCAAAAAAAGAGAAAACACTATGGGCCAAAAGTGAATATGGCACCAAAAAAATTTCTTGTCATTAATGAACCATGTTAATACAATAGACTATCAAATGTGTCAAAAGTATAGTAAATAAAATATCATAATGAGAACATGTGTTATCTTCACCATGCTAAATTTTTTCAAGGATTACGGGTGTCAATATGTCACCACTAGAATGTGTAAGAGTTTTCCCGGTAGTTGACATGGCAACCTCCTAGGAAATTAAAGCACAACAGGACCAATACCAAGGATGGGTGTTGAAAAGTTCCTTATCATTTACTAAGTAGTGTCATCATTATGGAATGATAGAAGATGCATTAAAAAAGGTATCCTAATGAGAGCATATAGTTTTTCTTTTCAACACTAGATCTCTATAAAATCATGATGATCGCTATGTCACCAATGAAAATTTTAACAGCCTCATCGGTAGTGACATAACGAATTCTCATGAATTAAAAAAACATAGTGGGACCTAAATTCAAAAAGAAGTGCCAAAAGTATTAACAGTTATAAATGACTTTGAAAGCATGTCAAGATGGTTTGATGTCATGCACCATGTGGATTGACACTCAATAAAGATACATGTGATTAGAGCAATTAAATTAGAGATAGATCGATGGTGGGTACCATGTCACTATGAAAACTGGCCTAACCTTTAAAGCAAGAAAAATGGGGACCAAAGGGAAAAAAGACCCAACATAGTTGCATTAAAACACTAGTGAAATGTGCATCATCAGATTAGAGATTCATCAATGATGGTAGCTATGTCACATACAACAGATGCTTGATGTTTATGTATAATGACATAGCAAGAGCATGACATGTGTCCATGAGTGCTAGAGGGTCCAAAACAAGTTGGAAGTAGTGGAAAGAAAAGCTTATGTGGGGAAACTTGATTGGGTTGACTGGTAGCCTAGCAAATTTAAAATGAGTCACTCATGTTTTTATTCCTAGATCATGGGATTTTTTAGAATCGATGGTGCATTTTCAAAATAAGAAGGTAGTACCACCCTATTTCTCCTTATAATTCATTTATTTGAAATCTCCCCATGCAAACCAAAACTAGAGGTATATTGTAAAGATCTTGACATTTCTTCTATATGCAAAAGAATTTCAGAATTACATTGAGCAAAGAACCATCTAAAGAATTATCTTTGCATGTTGGAAAATGCAAAAGATTTTCAGTATCCATCATTTGTTGCATAATTTTGAGAAGGGTAACTAAAGAGCCAAGTAAGTACCCAAATCCATTAAACAATAAAGAGTTTTGGTACTTCTATATAACTAGTAAACATGCCTCCAAAGAAATTTTTCTCAGGAAAGCTAGATGATGCAAGTAGGAACATACATGATGACTTTCTTGAGTTATTGCTTGAGTCTACAAATGAGTTGGCCCAAATGAAAAGCTAATTTTTGTAAACCCAAGGCTCAAGACTGTGGATGGCTTATATGATAGAGGGAATTGGGCTAGGGATGCTACCACCACTAAAATAGGGCTCTATCTTTTTAAGAAGTGGTTCTTAGAAAGAAAATTATTTGCTCCTCATGGAAACATTTGGAATTTTGATTTGGGAAAACTAGTAGTCCTTGGCATTTTAATGAATTCTAACCTACTAATGCCCATTGCCCAAAATTATGACCCAATAGCAAGAATAGTGAGAAGAATAAATGGAGAATAGCTAGTAAGAATAAAGCCCAAATAAATTTGAGATGTTTTTGGTCTAGAACCATTTTCAGATTATCATGTAACCATTGACATGGAAGGACTAGAGAAATAATACTTATCTAAGAAGGATAAGATTAGGTAGGGTGCACTGAGGGCACACATAGGTTCAATTGGAAATTTTCCAATAGTTACAACATCTACTAAAGATCCCTTTAAAAAGGAAATTTTCACTTCTAGGGCCATTGAAATATATATGACTTTTTGTAAGGTTTTTGATGAGGATGAGGAAAATTTTGTGCTAATAAAATTTATGTATATGTTAACTTAGATCTCTTCTTTAGGTGTCAATACTATTTTTGACTTTGCATCACATATAGCAGAAGAGATCCATATAGGGTTAGTTGGAATTTGAAAGAGGAAGGTGGAGAAGACTTTTGGCCATCATTCATTGTTAATGAACATGTTCCTATTTACAAGGGTTACATATTTCGAATAGGAGATGGTTTTAAACTAAAAGTATGAAGAAGAAGATCTGCTAATTCAGTCATGGATTGCGGACATGACCTAGGATGCAGAGGAGGCCAGCTTTGTCAGATTTGATAGGTTAAGATGCCTCATATTAATGGACAATCCCAAAATTCCTAAGGCACTAATGGATTTTATCAAACCCATGGATAATCCTTCTGATTTGAAAGTGTCACATAATTGGGCAAATATCATACCATACCATATTTCAATATTTTTTAGTGTTTATGGTTTCCAAGGGACTCCTCACATACTTCCCTACCAGGTGCCTTTGAAGGTACAGATAGCTGAGATTTTCTGGTAGCTAGGGGGATTAGAGGAAGCATATTTTGTTAGAAGAAATAGAGGATCAATTTTCCCAACTTGTACTATAGACCACCATTTCATAATTACAAAAGGTGGTTGGTTATTTGTGTATAAATTCCTAGACCAATACAAGATGGCTTTGTCTCACTCTTGCTTTTGTGATACTAAGGGGTTTTTTGATATGTTTAGACAAAGGGCTAAAGTTGGTTCCAAAAATCATGAACCTTATTTCCTTGAAGATAGAATAAGGAATGAGTTTTATTTTCCAAAGAAGGAGGTCAAAAAAAAAAGTGGAGGGTTTATTCTAGGGTTTTAGAATTTATTCATTGTTTTGTTAACAATTACAAGCCTCTTGCGAATGCAAAAATAGAGGTAGATAGTTTGAATAAAGTCATGACTAATTTTCTTGAGATCATGGAGGTCATGAATAAAAAGAGATTGTTCTTTATTAATTCTTTTTTTAATTAAAGATAAAGAGGTCATGAGGAGGTTGTCTTTTACTGCTATAGTAGGATCAAAGAAATTGATTATTCAAAAGACACCTAGCTATAATGTGATCCAAAATAAAATAACCACAGTAGATAAAGGAGGAAAAATTATTGGATCAACCAATGTAGTTCTTGAGGAGAGACCTAATGAGCCCTTGCCCAAGAGGCTCAAAATAATAAAGGAACAAGCACCTCAGATTGAGGAATACTCACCTACCCAATCCCCACTACAAATAGAAGATGAACAACTCACTAGGGAGTAGGTTGAACAATTGGGATCCAAAGGGTGAGTATTCATTACTCAAGAAGAGTTAGAAGAGGAAAATCCTTAGGTACCTCCAATGCCAAGCCTTGAATTGAAAATGGTAGAATAGAGAGGAAGAGAACTGGACCTTGTAATGGAGTAGGCTAGTCATGATTTCATCTCTAATGATAATTTTGTCAAATCTAGAGCCTTCTACCAATTTGTTAGGAGAAAAAACATGGGAATGTTTGAAGAAAGATGCACTAAGATTAAAATAAAGCATCTAGAAATGGAGGAGACAGGATGTGCAAAATCAAATAAAGGAAGAGATGATGCAAGAATTCAAGAGCATGACCCTTGAGGAAGGGAGATAAATGATAAAAGCATCTAGTGTTTTGTTGCTACCCAATTAGGATATTGCTAATGCTTTGGCTTTTAATTTTGTTGCAAAAAAATGAGCATAGAGGATCAAGGGAAGAAACAAATTAAAGGTGCCAAATTTAGTGAGGACCAAGCTACATTGGCCATTTGGTCAATAAGGAAAGCATCCAAGACTAGTTATTCTCAGCTTGATGACACTAGGTTGATAGGCAACCTAATTGTGAAAAGAGTTGAAGAAACTACTAGTGTAGAAGCTATACATTTGGGTGTTGGATCAGCCCACTTCACCCTAGCCACAACTCTAAGAGATGAAAAGGAAAGGTTGCAGTTACAAGTTAGGTATGAGAAGGTTCTAGATGCATATAATAAAGAAGTTCAAAAATGAATTGAACTTGAAAATAAAATGATGGGATGATCCACTAGGCCAAGAATTACCTACCCTCACCCACTATTGGAGCCATTTAAATCCACTCACCTCATTGAGATCCCAAACACACCACAAAGGCTACAATATTATACTATAGAGGATTTTGGAGAAAAAAAGAGAAAAGTTTGGGCATTACATGTGGAACTCAATGTATAGTATGAAGATAAGCTAAGAAAGGCCCTCATGTATTTAGTTGATAATATTGATTGGCCTTCATTTTATGAGAAGCTAGTAAAAACTATAAACATATGGGATGAAATAAAGGTAGATGATGAAGCCTTAAAGCCAATTGTCAATAAGTGGAGAAAAAGGAGTAAGGAGGTTACCTTTTTATGTTTTTCTATCATCAATTTATCATATGAACATATTGAAAAGACTTATGATATTTCCAATGATCTTTTAGAATTTTGTTGATAAAAGAGTTGAGTTACAAATGAGAATTGTCAGTTACCTGGACAAGTACAAGAGTGTTAAATTTGATTTGTTCCCACATGCTTTAGATAAAAAGAATAAATTAAAAAATAAGGAGGAATGGGCCTGAGAATTAGATGACCTATTTTGTCGAAGGATGAATAGAGTTATAAATGAAAGAGGAAATACATGGTGGGCAACTACTATTGAAGAGATTGTAAAAGTTTAGTTATTCTTTGATTCTTTAAGGAAATATTTTGTTGAGAATTAAAAAATTGTATAATTTGTGATTAAGAAACAACATGATATTTTACAATTTAATTGGTCAGATGACACACTTTTTGACAACCAGATGGTAGATATTGCTCATAATGAGCATTTAGAAGATGTTGAGACTAATGATGATAAGGAAATGGAATAGGATGAAGTCCAGATCATTGACACATCAGCGAAGGAAGAAGAAGACAAAATAGAGCAACCAACCTCAATGGTATGTGTAGTGGTCCCAATTGACGATGTGGCAACTGAGAACTTAGATATAATTGTTGTTTCAATAGTACATGATGATGAAAAAGAGGATCCTCAAGTTAAAGTAAATATGCAGAAATCAAAGCTAGACACATCCTTAACAAACCTAATGGCTACATATTCCAAAAAGTCATCATAGAAAAAAGGGCAATCATGAAATTTGTAGCAATTGAAACTGTAACTGAAAAGTGGTCCCATGAAAGAATATTATGATACAAAAGTTTTTTGTTGTACAATTTTTGTCCTTTATGGTAGTAAAATGTAAATATCTTTTGTCTAAAAGACAACTATCAATTCTCTATGCCTAAAGCTTGTTGCATATCACACTATATAAGTGAGATTCCAAGGCTAGAGAAAAGGTTAGAGTATTTTACAATTTTAATGTTTTTTGAGTATTATTTGGTCTAGCTTTCTTGATGCAAAATTTATGATGTATTCTCTCTGCAAAAATCTAAGAATATATTGATGTCATAGGATCTTAATATTTTGTCTTGAGTCATTCAAAGTTATATCTCAATTGTTATACAATTTTCAAAGAAAATTAATATGAAATCGAACTATCCCCGTATCTTTTCTTCCTAAATCTTGTCTCCATTTTATTACCAGGTTATTTTAAAGTTGTATGAGAAAAGCTTATTCAATTGAATGCAATCAAATTAGGTTGTATGTCATTTCACTATTGCTTTTAATTCAATGAATTAATTAAATGCTTCAGTGAAGTTGATGGGGTTTCCATGGTAGTATGAAGGATGTGTGTAAAAATGAGTTTTAGTGAGAATTACTGATAATATTGATTGTAATATAGTCAATTAGGTCTAGAAATTGAGTGAACTTTGGATCCCAATAAATGAGGCACTGATCATTTATTTTAGTCTATAGATAGATAAATCATAAACAAGTATCAAGCTTAAAATCAAAATCAACTTTACTTTATTCTATTGAAGAATGTTAAATATGGTTAGCACTTGTTAGCATTTAACCTCTAAGTTTTAGTTAGCTGCTATTGCTGAAAATTATCTATAAATATAAGAAGAGTTATTGCCAATATGTTGTAAGGGATGTGTATTGTTATAAAATGTCATAAAATGAATGAAATATATGTGTAGTATCTTGTTATGAATCTTGCATTGCTCAGGTGCACCCGCCATGGTTTTGTAGAGCCAAAAGAGTAGAAAAT
>CM053787.1:879511887-879664387 GCA_028749045.1 Cupressus sempervirens
GTATTGAAACTATTCAATACTTCTATAATGTAAACGAGTTTAATGAAAAACTAATGCATATATTTCATATATGTTTCTAACTTAATACATCTAACATTTAGTAATCTCCTATAGACGATAGTAAATGAAACTAATCATTGAAATAAATAATATAATACTAATGAACTTATTTAACTCTAGATCATTACATGAATATATGTTCAATAACTGAAATAAATAATATAACACTAATGAGCTTATTTAACTCTAGATCATCACATGTACATATGTTCAATCTATAATATTACTAATCAAAATAGATTTGTCCCAAGAATAAGTCATGTAATGTTCCATAAACATACCATAACATACCATAACTTCTATATTCAAGATCAGTTATAATCTTTCCGAAAAAAAATCAAATAAATAAGATAATACTTTCAATTCCTATAATTTCTAGCCTACTAAGGTTCTTTATGATTTAATTTAATTAACATAAATATTTTCTTTTCCTTTTGTAATAAAACTTATGTAAGTGTTGTATAACAAAACTAACAGAAATATTTTATATTATAAACCATTAATTATTCTATTACTTTTCTTAATTTAATCATAAACAATGAATTTAACAATACTTAATAAACAATTTTATTTCTATATAATATATAGCAACTTTAATATGTTAAATTAAAAGAAATATTTTCAAACACAATATCAAATCAAACTGTTTTATAATTTCATTTCATAATTTATTTTTTCATTTCAATAGGAAAATCAGATTTACCATATGATTGTTAATAATTTGGGAATCTAGTATAACAATGGAACTTATTTCCTAAGAATCCTTCAACAAAAGAGAGAAAATAAATAAATTCATAGTAATAAAGTTTGACTAAAATATACACTTCTTTCTCATAAGAGCATGTAAATGTGTAAATCAAACGTGAACTATACAGCCAAAACGTATAGGCAATTAAACAACTTTGTGACGTGCGATTACAATAGTAAATTAATGCACATGTCATATGGTATGGCAGAACGTATAATCAATAATCTAAAAAGAATCCATAGCTAATTCAATGTTTCTTTAAATTGATATCATACACCTCTTTCCTTGAGCTTTTTTTACTTGAACTCTCTTTCCTAAAACAATTTATCTCAGTTATAACTACCTGTGCCCCCACCATAGTTGGCGAGCTATAAAAAACCATTTGGTCCTGAATTCATTTGAGTATGAAGCAATTATATATTGCCTTGAAAACTACATTACTTATTGCAAAATATTAGACATAATGAGTACATGTTGCCAACAATGATAGAGTATGGTTAGCACTAATATTCATTAGAGACCTTCATCTAAGGTTCTTTTCCATCCACCAAATTTTAAATTGTGTCTAAAATGTAAACTTTACAAACCTTTTCTAAAGTCAATTCAGATTTTTGTTTTAAAACTAACTTTTATTGAAATGTGGAAGAGGGGAGAATATATACCATGCATTCTTTTACATTAAGGAGGAGAAATACTCCAGCGTGAGAGATGAATTTTCAGATTTATAAGTAGATGATTAAGCCATAAGATTATTGTAATCTACAGGGTACGAGGAAAGGAAAAGGCAAGATCCAAAGTTTAAAAGATCAATTACTAATATCTCAAAGGGGAGAAATTTAGCTTGACTTCCCATGAACATCCAACAAGTAGAACGATAAAGTGGAAGACATGAACTATCACTAGAATGGTTGTACGTCTATTTCGAGTAGATCTTTTGCTTTCCATCATAAATATTAATTGCTTTGAAAAAGAGTTGGTGGAAGAAAGATCAGATTAGATTGTTTCAACCTTAATATAATCCATGACTTCGTGGTAGAATAGTAGAGGAAGATATTCACAAGTGCAACTCAGCCTTTAAAGTAAATTGCCCATGGTTTAAGTTGATCTCTGTACTATCCAATTATAATTTCCTTTCTTTTATTTTTCACAGTTTCTCTTGTCAATGTTTTAAATAGAGAGGCTATAAAATTCACGAGGGGTTTGTATTAGAATAGTGTTGGTAAACAGATTTGTCACAGTAGAATTGGCCCAACGGAGTGTGTGGAAAACTGTTCACAACAGTTGGATAGGCCCTTGATATGCGGCCTTCCTCTGCGTTTAGAGGGGTAGCTCCCTCGTATGATATAATTTTGAAGCTTTTCAAATAGATGTAAAATTAAAATTGAAAGGGGAGAAAGCTCATAATGACGAATACACCACATGACTTCAAGGCTTTCCCAAACTACTAAATTAAAACCGCTAATAACAACAATCAAGATCTACGCTTGAAAACTATTACTAGCACAATGTTGATCCACAGATTCATAAACATCTACACTATACCGTGGGAATGCTCACTACAAAGAGAACCAACATTCTAAATAGTTTAGATTTAGAATCAGAGAACTCAAATTGCACGTTCCTTTAGTTTCTTGCACCAAGAACTTAAGAGGAATTTCTAATTATAAAGACAAATCTATACATACTTTCCAAATATCATCTTCTAATCAAAATTTCTGCATAGTGTTCCCTTTTTCTAAAGCCAAAGAGTCCCCTTTACAAAGCCAAAAGGAGTCCTTATATAGACATAGAGGTTAATAACTACCTCTTCGTGGTTAATAACCACCTCCAAAATACGTAATTTTGGAGGGTTAATTAACCTCAAGAAAATTAACCAAGAATGACTTGAAACTTAATCTTTACACCTTCACCATATATGTGACTATGCTTGCATCATGCGTGGAAAACGACTGTGAATGAAATTTAAGCAATGTGGTCTCATTAATGTCTGAACTGGAGAAATTAAAAAAAAATATCTTGCTCGGACATCTCATCCCAATTCTTACTCATTCCACTCTGCTCTTCTACAATCCAGAGCCCAAATCTATTGAATGATTAATCAACTATAATGTCCATTAAACAAATTCATTTTTGCTAAGGAATGTCGGATCTGGGCCATTCCATTAAAGAGTTTGCAGGCTTTGTCAAGGAATTTGAATCGATTTGTATGAGAAAGCCTGTTAGTAATCAAATTTGTTTCCTTGCCAACCAACTCGTAAAGATCTTTGGGATCCTCTGGCATTTTAAGATTTTCCTCTTGAATGCAACTATGAATACCTATAGAATTCAAGTAAGGGGACTTGTCTGTGGAATTCTGATACAGTAAGTATTATATCCTAGCAAAATGCAAATCATCCCAAAGAAAATAGCCCCAACTGAAACTCTAAAGCCATCATCTCATCGCTCATTGTTCTGAACCCAAGCTAATACTGCCACTCCAATTGTTGAGCCCACGGTAACATTGATGCATTGCTAATGCACACATCCACATAATAACCATATTTAATAATCTGCCCATGGACTCCCTTCCCTCACAATGATCAAGGTGTAGTGGCAACTGGACTATCTTTCTTACATATTTGTCCGATATGTGTGCATTGGACTTACTGTTAGCTTCGGTATTCATGTCCCCATATTTACTTATTATTGCCCTTCAGATTATGCTCTCTTCTATGCTCATGATAACGTTTATCTTGCAAGCAGTCACACCTAAGTGCATTGTTAATAATACCTCCGTTCTGTGCATGTTTGGCAGAAGTAACTCCTGTGCCGTTCATAAAAGAGCGCATCAGATTATACTCTCTAGAATGTGCTTTGACATTGGTTATGTATGCCATTTTAATATTTTATGAATGAATGGAAGGGAACCATTTTTCATTTTCACCTTTGATTCAATAAGACTTCATGTTTCATATAAGGGATCATGTTGCACCCAAGCAAGTGGACTTTTGAATTGGCTGACCGTATTCTACTGATGATTCCATTTCAATTGTCTTAGGCCTGATCGAACCGCTTCCAACATGAAGATGTATCTGTTTACCCTTCTGCAAATCCAATAACACTGCGCATGCCCAGATTACAATGGGGAAAGTTAAGAAGTCAGGATGTGTGCTTGCAACTCACATTTCAAAAATACAATTCAAGCGTCTGCTGCCAAAATCCTTTCTCGGACTACCCTCTTATTATTGCATTCCTCAAGAACACATTTTGTTCACTCATTTTGTTAAACACTTTGCGTGTATCACCCAAATCATCGAATTTGGCATACAGAGTTACAAGTTTGGTACCCAAAACTATGTTATGTCGAAGATCATTAATTGGACTGTGAGCATGAAGTTTTATAAGTTGTGTGAGGCTACTGCACACCTAGAGAAGACGGGCGCATGCATTGAAGCCATCCTGATTCATTCTCTCTCTTCACATTTCATTGTCTTGTAATTCTGAGTTTGGGTTTTTTTCGAGAACAGGAACACTGCAAATGCCATGATAAATAGCCACACATGTCGATGCATAGCTATATTTCTGAATGCTTGTTTCATAAGAAATGTGTTGATGATCACAAGCAGCTTCCATTTTGCATGTGTGACTTCTCATAGAAGAATTTTAAACAGGTTAGAGAAATTTTCAAACAAGTTAATAACCATCTCGAAGAGGTTAAGAAACGCACATTATTGGAGAGGTTAATTAACCTACTCCAAAATTGCGCTATCATTAACCTGTTTGAGAGGTTAAGAAAAACATGTTTTTGGTCGCTATCATTAACCGGTTTGAGAGGTTAAGAAAAACATGTTTTTGAACATTATCATTAACCTTTAATAACTTGAGGCTCGGGAGTCGAATTTCAGCGATTTCAAGTGTTGTGCGGAGCTACTAACGAGCAGGAGACATAGAGGCTTAAAGACTCACAAAATTCAAAGATAGAATGGCCAATTTAAGGCTTAAAACCAGGCAAGTTTTAAATATTAATCGAGGCTTATAAAATTGAAACAATTTTATAACTGGGAAACAAATAGATAGTTTAATCTGTACTATAAATACTCCTATTATAAGCAAAAAATTTGGAGATCTGAAAAGAAAGCAATTCCATTGACATATTACTATTATTCAATCAACATAATTATAAGATAGATTTCTGAAACACCCTTCCAATCATATGCTTTTGATATTTCACAAATCTTCCATTTTTCCTTATCGTGTTATCATGTAAAGAAATGTTGATTGCTCCTGCATATCCAAGAAGTGTATTTACTATTTAAAAAAAGTGTTGTTGTTGGTTGAACGATGTAATAGGCACTTGGTAGTGGAGTATTCCTCCAAACATATGCTATGTCACATCATGCCAGATTATAGACTTCATAGTCTTGGATTAAAATTAATTCCTTTGAACGAAGGAACAAAGTCGATCATAATATCTGCCTAAAACTCTTTTTCCAGAGTCCCTCTGATGTAGAAACATAGCAAAAAAGTTTCCCCTAAAATACTTTTAAAGACAAATCTCTTATATGCTTCCCCCGCCTGCCTCCCAAAATTGGTTATAATTGATAGTTTTATATCCTCTAAATTGAGATATCACAACAGTCTAAGGTCACATCTTTTCAGCTTTCTAACTGATTCTTCAACTACCATATATTTTTATATATTCAAATATTTAGATCTATGTGTGGACTATCATAGGTCTTGCACCTCCAACTAATAAATTAATAGATGAGATAAAAGGTCTACTTACCGTAATAGTTTATTATCGAGTTCACCATTCGAGGGGCACTACATGAGGGATAAACCTAAATACAGAAAAGGCTTGTAAGAGTCGTGCTAGTATTGATTGCTCATAGTTCACATCATAAACTCAATTGCAATAAATGTGATTTAGAAAACAATCTTGAGGAGCATTATCTAAGACTTCTCATTGTTCTCAAATTAATTTATTTTGACGATAAAAATGTAGAGCATGAATTGTGAGAAATATTAATATAAATTTAAATTTCAACTCAATACTCACAACCCTAATACTCACAACTCAATACTCGGCACATAAAAGTTGCTCGGCACATGAAGGTGCCAAGTGCCAGTTTTACTCAGCACTTGATGGTGCCGAGTGGCAGGTTGCTCGGCACTTGAAGAAAAGTGCTTGGCACAGGAAGGTGCCCAGTGCTAGAAATTACTCGGCACTTGCTTGGCACATGAAGGTGCCGAGTGATAGGAACCAGGTGTCGAGTGAACTCGGCACAAAGAAGAGCTCGGCAGAAAATGCCGAGTATGCTCGGCTCACAAAAGAAATGATAGGCAACAATAGATGCCAAGTGAGCTCAGCTCCAACTGAAAAATTATAACTTAAAAAATTTCAACGTGAATGCTTTCACCATTAAAATCAGAGAGCCGAGCTTTGACCTTTCAACCAAACTTGTCAAATGCAATGAGTAGAAGATGAAGAACAATAGATTAAGTATGTTGCTTGCTTTCTATTCAATCTTATATTTAAACTATTATAAAATCTAGGAGCATTCAGCTTCAACCAGAAAAAAACCCTAAAATGTTAAAACTTCAAACTTCAAACAACTTTAAAACTTGCAGCTCTAATGGCTACATACATCAATGCCTAGAACAATCACTGCTTCAACGGGACGAATCACACAATAACAAACTTACAAGGTAACTAGAAATCAATCACGTGCAACTGCAGGCATGAAACAAACCAACTTCCTTCTTCTTTTTCCAACGACTGATTTGTTGATCTTCTCTGCTCTATCTGCAACTTCTCTCTGATCTTCTTGATCTGCAAACTCTACATGATGAATGAATAATCATTCCTTTTGTCTCATTCCATTTTCCCCCTCTTTTTTGATTTCAAAAATTTCACCCACAATATTTATGTTTATGTCTATTCTGGATGTCAAAGGTGGTAGGTGAGCGTTTGGCTCAAGGGGCAAATGCATACTGTTGTAATAAATATTCCAACACTCCCCCTTTTTCCTGAGCCAAACAAAAACCAAAGATCACAACTGATCCACATCAACTACACCAAGACTCTCTCTTAGGTGTACAAAAGATCCAATGCCTAAAGGCTTGGTGAAAATGTTTGCTAGCTGCTGCTCAGACTTGCAAACATTCATCTTGATATCCTCATTCTCCACCAGCTCTCTAATAAAGTGATATCTGATCTCAATATGCTTGCTTCTCCCATGGAAGACTGGATTCTTGGACAATGCAATTGATGAGATGTTGTCACAATAAATTGTGGTTCCATCCTCTTGACTTTCATTCAAATTTGTCAAGATCCTCCTTAGCCAAATTGCTTGACATGCTGCTGCATTTGCTGCAATGTATTCAGCCTGTGTTGTAGATCGAGCAACAATAGGTTGCTTCTTGGATGCCCATGAAATTGCACCCGATCCCATATGAAACATGTATCCGAAAGTGCTCTTCCTATCATCTAAACTTTCAGCCTAATCACTATCTGTGTAACCAACCAACTTGAAATCATCATTTGCAGTATACAAAATACCAAATCCTTTAGTACCTTTCATGTACCTTAGGATCCTCTTTCCCACTTCCCAATGGGAATCCTTTGGTGTTTCCATAAATCTGGAAATCAAACTTATTGTATGTATTAGGTCTGGCTGAGTTGCAGTCAAATACAGTAGACTTCCAACCATACTCTTGTATAATGTTGGATCCACTCTCTTGCTAGAGTCTTCCTTGCTCAACTTCAGACCTACTACTGTTGGTGTGGGGGCTGCCTTATTGTTCTGCATTTTAAATCTCTCCAAGATCTACCCTGCATACTTTTCTTGAGAGATGAAGATGCCATCATGCATTTGTTTTACTTCTATGCCTAAAAAGTATTTCAAGAGACCTAGGTCTGTCATTTAAAATTCACTTTTCATGGCCTCTTTAAACTCACCAATTAGAGCCTTATCATGACTAGTAAATATCAAGTCATCTACATACAAGACAACAATCAATACATTACCATCTTCTTCCTTGATGTAAAGAGTGGGCTCACCATTGCTTTCGCTAAAGCCATTGCTCATCAAATATGAGTCAATCCTACTGTACCATGCTCATGGAGCTTGATTGAGCTCGTAAAGAGCTCTCTTCAATCTATATACTTTATTCTCTTCACCTGCAACTTCATAACTAGGTGGCTGCTTCACATACACTTCTTCTTTCAATACACCATTTAGAAAGGCAGACTTCACATCCATTTGATATACCTTCCATTTGTGTTGAGCTACAATTGCTATGACAACACGCACGGTTTCCATTCTTGTAACAGGGGCATATGTCTCATCATAGTCTCTTCCATACTGCTATTTGTAGCCCTTGACTACCAGCCTTGCCTTATACCTATCAATCTTGCCTTCAGCATTGCATTTGGTCTTATAGACCCATTTCACTCCAATCACTTGCTTCTTGGGAGGCAAATCAGTTAGCTCTCATGTCTCATTTCTTTCTATGGTATCTATTTCCTCATCTATGGCATTACACCATTTCTTCTCCTTAATAGCTTCCTCAAAATATACTGGATCACTATGAGAAAATAATGCAAAATTAACACTCTCATCATAATCTTCATACTTTTCATCTTGGTATATCTCCCTAAGACTCTTAGTCTTTCTTGGTAATAGGGAGGAGAGTGTGGGATTAGAATCTTCACTGCTCCTGCATTATCGACTAGCTCGGTCTTCATTGGTACTCGGCACTAACACTCGATCATGCCTAGAGGAGCTCGGAAATGTCTGAACCTGCTTGCCTTTTCTTCTATTTGCTCCTTCTTCTTGCTGTTCATTAGCATCTTTTTCACTCATAATTGGAACTTTACTTAAAGTGCTTGGTGACTCATCAGTTGAACCATACCGAGACTAATTTTCAAAAAATTCCACATCTCTTGAAAGCATCATTTTGTTGTTCAATGGGTCATACAATCTGTATGCCTTTGATTCTGGGCTATACCCTATGAAAATGCATTTCACACCTTTGTCATCAAATTTTTGCCTTTTCTCTTTAGGCACATGTGCATATGCTACACATCCAAACACCCTTAAGTGTTCAATTGTCCATCTTATTCGTGACCAAGCTTCCATTGGAATCCTATCACAGACTGCCTTTGTAGGACACCTATTAATTAGGTAAACTGCTATTTCCATAGCCTCTCCCAAAAACTCAGTTGGGGGACCTTTCTCTTTCATCATGCTCCTTGCCATTTCAACAATGGTCCTGTTCTTTCTTTTAGCCACTCCATTCTGCTGTGGTGTATAGCTGGCTATGAGCTCTTTCTTTATGCCATGTTTCCTACAAAAAATTACAAAAGAATTGGAGGTATACTCCCCTCCTCTATCTGATCTTAGGACCTTGATATAGTGTCCACATTCTCTTTCAGCCTGGGCCTTAAATTCTACAAATTTATCAAATGCTTCAGATTTATTCTTTAAAAAATACACCCTTGTCCTATGACTGAAATCATCAATGGATGTCATGAAATAAGTACTCCCCTCAATGGAAGTAACTGGCATAGGACCGACTAGGTCAGTATGCACTAACTCTAATAGATATCTAGCCCTCCTAGAATTTCCAAAATTAAAGGGAATCCTATGTTACTCACCCAAAATACAAGCCTCACACTTGTCAAAAGAATTTCCTACACATGGCAAACCTTCTACCATTCTTTTATTTGACAATAAATTCAAATCAGCATAGCCAAGATGACCATACCTGAGGTGACATAGCCATCAGGGATCTTCAATCACACTCTTTAGAGCTGATTGTGTGGGAGGTGCAGCACTAACTTGAGATGAGAAACATGTCTCAATCCTCAAGGGAAACATTATGTTCTTGGTCATTTGAACTGCTGCAAGTAGGTTCTTGCTCCCATCCTTTTCTTGAATGACACACATGTCATTCTCCATCAGCACTTTGTATCTATTTTGAATGAGCTGAGCAATGCTCATCAAATTGTTCTTCATACCAGGGGCAAAATACACATTTTGTATTTCCCTTTTCTCACCTTTCTTGGTGCAGACTATAATAGATCCTTTGCCCACAACTGGTAGGGTTCCATTGTTACCCATCTTAATTTCTGATTTGAAACTCTTGTCAATGAATGAAAACAAGGTTTCATTACCACTCATGTGGTTGCTACATCCACTATCGAGGTACCAAACCTTAGGGCTTCCTTCTTCACCAACATTACACATGATGAAGGCAGCAACATTGGGTCCACTTCTCATGTTCACATCGGCCACATTTGCTTGTCTTGATTGATCATTCTGCTTCTTCCAGCATTCATTTGCATAATGCCCATATTTATGACAGTAGTAGCATTCTACATTACTTTTATTTGAGTTTTAATTTTTCTTGCCTCCTCTTGAAGTATTTTGTGAGCTACTTGTTCCATCTGCTCTTCCTGAGCTTTTTGCTGCAGCATTTCTTTGTCCTCCATTTCCTTGGCCTCTACCTCTAGAGTTCCTACCTGAGCCATTTCTTCCTCTCCCCGTTCCTCTTAGATTTGACTGAGCCTTGAATGCTTGCTCTTGGGTAGAAGATGTGGATCTATTGATCCTATACTCATGGGTTTGAAGAGAACCCATCAACTCATCCATTGTCAAAGTAGTGAGGTATTTTGCCTCTTTTATGGTCATGACCAAATGGTCATATTTATGAGGTAAACTCCTCAATATCTTTTTCACTATCCTCTACTCTTGATAGTCTTCTCCATTTGACTTCAGTTGATTAATTACATTTGAGGTCCTTGAACTGAAGTCTGCAACTGATTCATTTTTCTTCATCTGAAGGTTCTCAAACTCCCTCCTTATGTTTTGTAGCTTAATTGTGCGAACTTTATCAGTCCCCTTGAAGTTTGTCTCAAGGATATCCAATGCTTCCTTTGCATAATTTTCTACTGCAATCTTTGGAAAAATTGTCTCTGTCATTGCTGCTTCAATCAAGCTTAATGCTTTTGCATCCTTCCTCCTTGACTCTTTCAAATGAGTCTTCTATGCATTTTTGAGGGCAGCATACTGAGTTGGGTCTGTTACATCATTGAACCCATTAACTACAAACTCCCACAAATTATTTGCAACCATAATGGTCTTCATCTTCTTTGCAAATGTATCATAATTCTATCCATTAAATGATGGTGGTTGCTGCCATATCTTTCTTGCATCTCCTTCCATGATAAATATCCCAAGAAAAAATAAATGCCCTAACTCACTTTGGATGTGGGGCCTCAAAGCTCTGATACCATGTGAGAAATATTAATCTAAATCTAAATTTCAACTCAATACTCACAACCCTAACCCTAAAAAACTTTGCTCGGCACTTAAAAGTTGCTCAGCACATGAAGGTGCCAAGTGCCAGTTTTACTTGGCACTTGATGGTGCTGAGTGGCAGGTCGCTCGACACTTGAAGAAAAGTGCTCGGCACAGGAAGGTGCCGAGTGCCAGAAATTACTCGGCACTTGCTTGGTACATGAAGGTGTCGAGTGACAGGCAACAGGTGCGGAGTGAACTCGGCACAAAGAAGAGCTCGAAAGCAAATGCCGAGTATGCTCGGCTCACAAAAGAAATGTTGGACAACAATAGATGCCGAGTGAGCTCGGCTCCAACTGAAAAATTATAACTTAAGAAAATTCAACGTGAATGCTTTCACCATTTAATCAAAGAGCCGAGTTTTGACCTTTTAACCAAACTTGTCAAATGCAATGAGTAGAAGATGAAGAACAATAGATTAAGTATGCTACTTGCTTTCTATTCAATATTAGATTTAAACTATTACAAAATCTGGGAGCATTCAGCTTCAACCAGAAAAAAAACCCTAAAATGTTAAAACTTCAAACTTCAAACAACTTTAAAACTTGCAGCGCTAATGACTGCATACATCAATGCCTAGAGCAATCACTACTTCAACAGGACGAATCACACAATAACAAACTTACAAGGTAACTAGTAATCAATCACATGCAACTACAGGCATGAAAAAAACAAACTTCCTTCTTCTTCTTCCAACGACTGATCTGTTGATCTTCTTTGCTCTATCTACAACTTCTCTCTAATCTGCTTGATCTGCAAACTCTACAGAATGAATGAATAATCATTCCTTTTGTCTCATTCCATTTTACCCCTCTTTTCTGATTTCAAAAATTTCACCCATCGTATTTATGTTTATGTCTATTCTAAACATCATAGGTGGTAGGTGAGCATTTGGCTCAAGGGGCAAATGTATACTGCCATAATAAATATTCCAAAATGAATAGCCTATGTAGATAAACGTTAAAAAATAGACCTGAACTTATAATATGGGTAACTAATAGGAAAGAATATATTGTCTAAGTCTTACCATGCACAGGCGACTGCACATTCATATTTTGAATAGTAAGGTACCTGATAAGAAAGGAGAACAACAAAGAAATGTGCAAGAAAAGGGTAAATGTTATCTCATACACATGTTTTGCAAGATCTAAGGTCAAATACAAATGATTCATTGTAAGTGAATATTTAAAGACCAACTACACACCAGGTTTCTTTTTCTTCTTTAAATCAATAATATGTCTATTCCTTTAAGGTAGGAGAACACCTGTGCCTCCATATTCTCTGCTAGATCCATTAGAATCAAGAAAAACTAATTTCATGCCTAACCCACTCCCCTAAAAAAAAGCCCATGTTGTATAAGGATGGTCAATAATTCTTGTTGGATGTGTTTGCTTGACCTTTGTCTATTGAAACTATTCAGGGTATATAAGGCAGATCTTCTCTTGCACTCACAAAAAAACCATACACAACACACATCTGACTAAATATTTACAATACGTATGCTAATGAAGAAAACAAAATTGCCAAATGGGACATAAGAAAATGCATTAATAAAAAGGGTTCACTTAGTAATGGTTCTTAGTTACGAGATATCACTAAGGGATAATGCGATACAAATGGCTTGTCTATGATCCTAAATGTCAAAGGTTCATGAGTTATGCAGAGGGAGAAACGGAACCAAGACTTCATATTCTAGTTTGGTGTAATTTTTTCTCTACTTCTTAAAGTCACACTTTAATGCTCAATTGCTCATTTCCACATCTAAGTTTTGGACTTCAATACACTTCAAAAAGCTTTGAATTGGATGAATTGATGTTTAGATCAATATCTTTTCCCTCTCATATATAGGTGACTAACATGAAGGGATGTGTCTTATTACTTTCAAATTTATTAAGTAGAGAGGCTCTCTATAGTGGCAACAATCTTCAATCTAAACATTTTTCATTTTGAAAAAAAATTGATGTTCATTTACATGTCAGAAAAATAAAATAGAAGCAGACTAAATATAATTATAATTAAAACCGTGAAAATTGCAGAGAGGAAATTGAAGTAAAAATGAGGCAAATCAAGAGTCTCCAATCATTTCCTCACACCTCCTCACACCTCTTGGACTCACATAAATATGCGATGATGAAAATTATATGATTACGAAAACAGGCATCTTGAGAAGGATATCTCTAGGCTTATATATATATATATATATATATATATATATATATATCACATAAATATGTGATGATGAAAATTATATGATTACGAAAATAGGCATCTTGAGAAGGATATCTCTAGGCTTATTATATATATATATATATATATATATATATATATATATATATATATATATATACATATATGTATATACATACATATATACATATATACATATATACACACACATATATATATATATGTATATATATATATATATATATACATATATATATATATATATACATATACATATATATATATACATATACATATATATATATATACATATACATATATATATATATACATATACATATATATATATATACATATACATATATATATATATACATATACATATATATATATATACATATACATATATATATATATACATATACATATATATATATATACATATACATATATATATATATATATATATATATATAAAAGCTAGTCTATCTTAGGTTGCAAAGAGCTCAGGACTTTGTGAAAGCAAACTTGTTTCAATGTAACATACTTAAGTGAAAAAGAAAATGATTTTTATCGTCATCTACTATGCATAAGGTCACCATTGTTGGAATTTTAAATACAATGGCCGTTTGCCCCTAGAGCCAAATGCCCACCTACCACCCTTGATGGACTCTAGAACAGACATAAAACATAAATGCAGTGGGTGAGTTTTGAAATTAGGAAAGAGGGGGAAAAATATGACAAAAGGAATGTTTTCATTTTCATTCATTCAGACCAGAGTGTGTGTTCAGCAGAACAAAGAAGAGATTTAACAGATTAGCGTTTAGCAAAGTAGAGTAGTGTAGAGAAGGAAGAAAGAAAGAAGTTTGTGCCTATAGTTGCATGTGTTTCTCCTGTTCACTCTATAAGTTCATTGTTGTTAGATTTGTCCTATTGAAGTAGTGATTGCTTCAGGCACTATTGTATGCAGCCATTAGAGCTACAAGTTTAAAGTTTATTGAAGTTTGAAGTTCTTACCAGTTTAGGGTTATTTTAAGATTTTCTGCTTGAAGCCAAATGCTCCCAGATTTTGTAATGGTTTAATCAAAGTTGAATAAAAAGAAAACAGGCATACTTGAATCCATTGTCGTTCTTTTCTATTCATTGCATTTGAGAAGTTTTTTTTAGAAGTTTCAAATTTTGACTCTCTGGTTTTAATGGTGAAAGCATTCACATTGAAATTCTTCTAAGTTATATTTATCTTCCAGTTTGAGCCGAGCTCACTTGGCATCCATTGTTTTTGAGCATTTCCCTTTGAGTGCCAAGCTTACTCGGCTTACCCTTTTTGTGTCGAGCTTGCTTGGCTTCTTCTTGTGCCGAGCTAACTTAGCACCTACTACCTGTCACTCGGCAATAGTTTGTGCTGAGCAAACTATCACTCGACACCTTCACGTGCTAAGCACATTGCCACTCGGCACCTTTATGTGTCGAGCAAAACTGGCAATAGTTTGTGCCGAGAAAGCTATCACTCAGCACCTTCACGTGCCAAGCACATTGCCACTCGGCACCTTCATGTACCGAGCAAAACTGACACTCGGCAATTGTTAGTGCCGAAATTTTTTTTTAAGTTGTAATTTATTTCTCACAACCATTACTATAACATGAAGATTGATTACAAAATAGTATAAACAATTATTTCCTTCCACCACTCAATCATATATAAAGCATTGCCCACTACTGTGGGAGCCATCCCCTACAACCACCACTACCACCATTTTAATCTTAAACTACAATGAAAAACATTCAAGGTTATATTGTAAGTTGTAAGGCTGAATCACCTCACCTTTAACTGTTCTATGTAGAACACTGGGTTATTATTCTTCTGTGGTTGGGCCATTCCTCACCATCCCAAGAATCCATCCCACCTCCTATCAGCTGCCTCGTTATATGGTTCATAGGCAGCTTTTCATAATGTCAAAATTTGCTGGAAAGAATTTCTTCAACGAGCTCCATGTCTGGGATATTCACCATTGCCTTTTTACCAAACCAATATATGAAGAACCCGCCTACGTTCAAAACCACCAACTTCAACATAGGGCTTAAATTTTTTGTTAGCTTTGCATACTTTTCAAAACATAAAATTTTATGCATCCCATCAAATGTTGACTACTTTTACCATTAGAAAAATGATCAATAGTTAGTTAAACAGACAGTCTTTATCTTATATAATTAAAAATATGTCTGATTGCTAAGTACTAACATCAACTAATTATTCAATGAACTAAAAATGAAGAAGAGACAAACGCACCGTCTTTGTTAACACTGGCATGATAGTAGGGCAAAACTCGGAATAATATTCAATGAAAAAAATTCATTGGCTTCAATTTGGCTTCATCCATCATCTCTATCATCTCTGGAAGATTTTCATTCAGTAGTTTGTAAGGAGGGCCCCTCATACCCTGAGCTTCAAAACACCTTGATTTTTGTTTAGGCCTCAACCATATGGCTCTTTCTAATCTCACCATCACATGGGCCTAGCGTAACAGTACACCCCATATCAAAAGTCTTTTTTATCCATCCATTTCCATTGCCAGAATTTAGAATGCCCCTTTTGCCTCCACTGCAATGCAATTTCTGCTTCTTTGTCCTGTGAATAGACTGAAAAGATTTGTTGCCAGCTTTCTTTCCACATTTACAGATATGGAAATATCCATCTATATATTAAAGGGAGGCAAGAATGATCCTCACACTACCATGCTTATAAGGGAGTGATCACATAGCTAAAAAAGATACATACGTCAATCCTATGACAGTAGTGAATAGACACACGAGCAATTTCATTGATATTGTATTTGTCATTGATCACAGTTTTTAGATTAAGTGCAGCAACCACCAGTTGAGGAATCCCTTGAGGAATACTTGTGGATTCTTCCACTTTTATGCCCTTTAAAGACTCTACATTAATTTCAAATTTGCATCCCTCACATGATTCTAGCGATGACATTTTACATCAAATAGCAAAATATCGATGAACTAAAGCTCCTAAGAAGCAGATAAAAGCAGAACTCCAATGATACTCCTATTGTTATATTGAGTTGAGGACAAGAAAACAAAATATGAAATATATCTTACATGATATTAACTTGGAGAGAAGGTATATTTGGAAATAGAAAGCCAAGCTAGACCTTTTATTCTTGTCCTCATCAAAAATAGTTTTAGTGTACTGCAAATACACAATGCCATACTTATCAGATTTGTATATGATGCAAAATCAAGTTATCTATAAACAACTCACAAATGTTCAATCTAACCAATATAAATGAATTTGAAAGAGCTAAAATTTTAAGATATTCTACATCAAAAGCAGTTTCCAAATTAGGAAGTTGCTATTTCCAAATGCCATATTGAATGTATCAAATACATCATATAAGTATGAAACGAGAAATATAATCAAATGACAATAAAAACCAAACTCCTAGACAATAAGACATCCAACTTTGTAGAGTTCTTTTAGACAATTTAAATAGATCCAACATCTTTTAGTATCTCTTGAACTAATACAAGTCTAATTGTAGTGAACTAATACAAGTCTATTTTTACAATTAGAATCACACTACACAGCATGAAAGATACCTATCTTTGTATAAACAAAACATTTACCCTCAAAGACATTTACTTTGTCTTGTTCTACATACAAAACTCAATGTAGGTTGTCACAACCATTTACGTAAATTTCCTATGAGTGTACCAAGCATGAAAATTCAATATATCAATATTTTTCACTATTAGACAATATATTGTTCTAATATACCTAAGCATTAATTTATTAATCAATGTTGGTGTAAATAAGTATTCACTATTTACACTTTACTTAAATTTACTTAGGTTAATGCATTATTTTATTATTTTATAGGTGAGACACTTAGGAGTTTGCATACTTTTATGAGTTCTCATGTTCACAACACAGAAGTAAGCAACTCTAATTCAAGACATGGTGTCTACAACACTGGAATTTGAATAATTAACTGAGTTGTTATGTAGACAACATAGTTATTTGCACTCCTATTTTAGCACATGGTACTCTACAACATAATTTTGCATGCTACACCTTTGTAGGCTTATCCTCTCATCATTGCACTTACTCGTGTGGTTAATGGAGGATTACCCACACTTGGTGGACATGTATTTGGTTGTATGACTTATCATGTTGTTGATTCTTAGGCATTTTAGAAGTATTCTAGAGGCCTTCATATACATGCACTTTTAATGTACTTTTACATCAATCAATTACATTGAATTGAATGCATATCGATATTCTAATCATACTCTTTTGGTCTACTATTGTATTTGTGCTTGAGTTCCTTGATGTTGAGTGAATTTTTCCTAAGACACATTCTTACATGGTATCAGAGATATACCAAATTTTAACATGGTATCAAAGGTATACCAAATTATTACATGGTATCAGAGCTTGGAGAATTTCTCTTCACATAGTCGTTTGAAACTATTGTTGCTTTAGTGCCTTAGCCTAGATCTAGTGTATCAATGTTTGGGAGCGTTTAGAGCCAGAATGGACCTCACCATTTCATCTAGAATATCGATTCAATGAAAATCAGCTATAAATTAGCCTACCCTAAGCTAAAGTTGATTTTGAGGCAATTTTTTTTGCAAACCAGCACCTGAAAGGACTGATTTGCAATTTCAGCTATGATCTATTAGATCTGCAATTTAATTTAATTTGGATCAGTATTTTAATTTTCTCTATATTTTCATCAGTATTTTTCTATTATTTTCAAAATATTTTCAAAAAAAATTTAGGCCAGGTTGGGCCAATAGAGAAGTTTAATTTTGTACAAGCATCTGGCAGTGACACCCAGTCCATGTACCCTATGTGAAATATTTCATTTTGCATTATAGAGTATAGAATCCTACACCCCTATAGACCAATCATTTTCTAGTTCGAACACTGGCAGCTCCAACATTAATCACCTCGGCAGATGAACCACCGACCGGTTCACACTCTACACATGGTCTATGCTTTGGTGTTAACCCTACAGGTTCTCCTTTTTACATATGTTAGTGTTTATCACATAAGTGATGTGGGATTAATATTTCCTTCTATCAGCTTTTAAAAGATGACCACTAGCAGTATCCACTACACCAATGATCACTTAATTCTCCCTAGCTGCAACACTTTTTCGGCAGTGCCAATAGTAGGTTCTGACAGCATCAGAGCCAAATCCACCACCCATCCATCTTTCTAGTGACCACTACGAAAATCTTGGCACTGATCAAAGTTTTTGTGGCTAACATGTGGTGCAAAACAAAATGCCCAGTTACCTCGCGAACCCTCTAGACACGTTAACCTCTGTGATTGCCAACTCAACCATAGTCCAAGTTTGCAACATCGGACACATGTAGTTACATAGCTAGACCTCCACATCACTGCAGTCATGCAGTACAGTTGTCATTCTATACCGTCTATACACCCTATTAGCTTGCCACATCAGCAAGGGGGATTTTTTTTTCTTAACATCAGCCATTTTATGCCATTTAATTTGATGGTCATCTAATCGTCATCCAAAAGCACTTTTGAACTAGTTTGATGGTTGTTTGATCATCAAATTTGAGTTCGCAATTTTCTACCCAGACCCCTCTCTAGATGTAGTTTTAATTTGGCAATCTGACTTTGGGAGGCCATAACTTAGTCATCTGGACTCCAAATCAGGTGCAATTTTTTTAAAATTTTGGATACAATTTCCTAAACTTTTCAATGGTGCTATTATTTTTTAGTTTTGTTACAAAAATTGTTAGAAATTTCATTTTTGGCGATTGAACCTGTCCAATCCTACATTTTGCAACTTCAAACACTTCGTACAGGCTCATCTGGACACATTTTTAAGTTTTTCTTTTTTAAAGTGCTTTTTTTTGTCTCCTTTCTAAATCTTCAATCATATTATAGGGTTGTGTGGACAAAAATATCACTTTCAGACTTAGGGCCTTTTCTGTATTGTATTGCTTTGATTACTTTTCAAAAAATTTGTACATCTAAGCTATAGTGCTTAGTAACAAATTTGAGTCTCGAAAAGTAGTTGTAAAAAGAAAAATTAGAAGTTCACTTTGTACATTTTGACAAGTGGCCTATTATACATCTACTACATATAAAGTGCCAAAAGCATTTTTTTTTGGGGGGGGGGGGGGGGGTTCTTTGAGATAGTGAATAAGGGGGGTGTGTATTGTGTTTTTGTGTTTCTCTTTTGTGCTCTTTTCATTTCTACATCATGGGTTCACCTAAAGGTCCACTTCTAACTTCACACAATTACTCTACATGGAAAAATATTGTATGGAGTAGATTAATGGAAAAAGGTTTGAATCTTTATGTTGATGGTACAATTTCCAAACTCACCGATGCTACAACACTCTTTGATTGGAAAATTAAA
Source organism: Cupressus sempervirens (assembly GCA_028749045.1). NCBI lineage: Eukaryota > Viridiplantae > Streptophyta > Pinopsida > Cupressales > Cupressaceae > Cupressus > Cupressus sempervirens. The sequence goes on from CM053787.1 coordinate 879,531,648, forward strand.
GACCAATAGGATTTAGGTATTATTAGGAGTTGTGTATATAGAGATCTCTTCTTCCACATTTCCAATTTCAAGGAAGCCAAATCTACTTGGGGAAAACTTGAATTATTGTATGGTAAGGTGGATGAGGAAAAGAGATACCAAATTGAGGATGACCTACTTCTCTGGGATCCAATAATTTTTGACACAATTCAAGATTATATCAACAAAGCCAATGAGTTTAGAGCACTACTTAAAGATTGTGGTAATCCCATGTAGGATGATAGGTTGATTCATCACATCCTGAAGAGGCCATCTTCAGAGTATGCTTCCTTCATTTTGAGTTATAATACTCATATGTTAAACATGGGAAGTGCTTCCAAAAGCCCACATTTGATGCATTTCCTGAAATGTTGTTTTTTGAACAAACCATGTTGATAGATATGGGACTTCTCACATCATCAAAGACTAAAGCATTGGTGGCTAATGATGAGAACCAATCATGTCAAAGTGGAAAAACTTCTAATAGCAAGAAGAAGAAATGGAAGAAAAAATCACAATCTGAGATACAATAATCCTCCTCCTAGCAAGGCAATTCTTCTTCCAACAAGAAGGGAAATAATGAAGAAAATGACAAACTTTTTTGTGCATATCGCAAGAAACTGAATCATTGCAAGACTAAAAGAATCGATGAGTTAGAAAACCTACTCAAGAAGAATAGAATCAATGTGCCAAATGCTTCCAAGGATTCAAATCCAACCACTTCAAAGGAAAAAGGGAAAGCAGTTATGGCTGGTTCAAGTTCTTCATCAGAATGGATTCTTGACTCAGGTGCATCATATCACATGCGTTCTTCAAAGGGAGACTTTTCTTCATTGAAATTTTCACAAGTACCGCACATCTTTGTAGGAGATGATACCAAAATGGAAGTTGAAGGGAAAGGACATGTGGAGTTGGAAAATAAGGAATTCAAAAATGTTCTCTATGTTCCAAACCTTAGCTCTAATCTCCTCTTAATTTACCAAATCACTCACCTTGGAGATGGTAATAAAGTTGAGTTCCTTCTAGATTCAATAATGGTGTGAAGTCTCAAAGATGAACCATTGGTTGTAGTGGGTAAAGTCAATCATGACAAGAGGCTTTATTACTTCTCTCACTTTGTGCCAAAGTCTCCTTCACATGCCTCATTAACTCAATCACATTCAAAAGCCAAATTATGGCATGAGCAGTATGGTCATCTCGCCTTCCACTATCTTCAACAACTTTTCTCAAAAAACATGATCAAAGGTCTACCTACAATCAACTTTTCTAAGGGTGAATGTTCATCATGTTGAATGGATATGCATCTAGAGGAGAAGTTTGATAAAGGGAAGTCTTCAAGAGCACCCGTTGTTCTTTAGTTGGTTCACATGGTACTAGTAGGTCCTTTTGCAGTGACACCAGTCAGCTAGGGCCATTACATACTCACTTTCATTGATGACTTTTCAAGCTATACATGGGTCTACTTTCTTCATCACAGGAATGAAGTGGTTGATGAGCTTCAAGAGTTCAAGAGTCATGTTGAACAGTAATCAAGGAAAGGCATCAAGGTTCTTCAGATGGACAATGAAAGTAGATATGTGAACACATGCCTTAAAGGCTTTTGCAAACTTGAGAGTATAAATCTTCAAAATTCACTAGCATTCAGTTTGCATAAGACAAATGTTGCAGCACTGAGGATACAAACTCTAAAGTCAATGGCAAGTTGCATGATACAAGCCAAGCCTCTTGATCCTACACTTTAAGTCAAAGAAATAAGAAGTGCCAATCACATCCTTAATAGGTCTTCTCATAATGTCTTAGACGGAATGACTCCTTTTGATGCAGAAAACTAGTTGTGAAACACTTCAGAGTCTTTGGTTGTCTAGCATGGGCAAGCATATCTTCCAGGGGATTCAACGCACCGCCACCAAGGCCTTTTACTTTCATCAGATATGAAGATGTTGTTAAGGCATATAGACTTATGGATCCTAAGACTCATGAGATTTTTGTAGAGAAGGATGTACACTTTAAGGAAAGTTCACCCAGCTTATCCTCTATTCCTCTTCGCACTTCATACATTGTGGAAACTGATAGTGACACCAGTGATGGTGATTCAATAGACTCAGATTTGTGGGATCCTATTGATATATGCAGAGAGAGGTCACCTCATCAGCACATTCCATATGCATACATTGCCACAATGATAGGTCAACCACAACAGGGGATGACTACATAATAGATATTTCAATTTTTTTTGTGGAGTCATACATAGTAGATTTGCGGGACATCATTGATGATATACATCTTCTCTTTGATGATGAAAATACTTCTTTAGTTGTCGCGAGGGCCCACTCTTACCCTCTTGTCCATTCTCTACATGTTCAGTCTTCACAAGTTGATATGATTGTGGATCCTTATGCATAGCAATTGTAGGAGGTCTCTTTATCATTTGAGGAGAGGGTAGGTGTAATACCCCAAAATTGGCTCATTGCCATCTCAACCAATTCTGGTCTATTTCTGATCAATCCTAAAGTCCTATTACATTTAGGCAAATTCATATTCGGCTACTCGCTACTTGACTTAATTGTCAGATGCAAAAACCCCTAATCTGCATTCATCATGCTTATTATTTAATTCCTGTAGTATTTACTCATATTAATCACATTAAACCTATTGATTAATATTAATTTAATTACTAAGTATTTATACTTTAATTAAATTAAATTATATCCTAAGGCTAATGTACTATGGAATTAAATTTATTTAATTTAATAATGTGGCTATTTTAATTAATTAAACAAAAATATTGAATTAAATGGACAACTTACTTCTAATTAATTAAACAAAGTTATTTAATTAATGGGAAGCCATTCCTAATTAACTAAATGAAGTTATTTAATTAAATAAGAAAAGTGTCTCTAATTAATTAAAAGATTATTTAATTAAATAGAAAAGGTAATTATGAGAGCATATTTCATTTTATTAAATTAAATATCTCACCAAAATCTCTTTTCAGTTCAAAAAAGGAAATTTTCAGTTCACTATTGATAAAAAAATAAAATTGAATCAGTTAACTCCTTATTTTACTCAAATTAAATATGTTAACTCCCTTTAATTTGGGAATCTTCCTTTATGACTAAACTTCACCTTTAATCATGACCGTTGATTGAAATCGATCTCAACCGTTGATGGATTCCAGGAAAGTCTATTTAAGAGACCCTCATCTCTTCATTTTGGAAGGAGATTGAGTGAGAATTTGCATTGAATTGCTGCTGGATTGTGCATTCATTTGAACTCCCTATTTTCATATTCATTTTCTAGTTTAATTCTCATTTAGCATAATATGCATACATTTTAGCATAGCTTTCTTTTACATGTTCTTAGATTAAATGTGCATATTCCATTCTAGATTAATCTGCATTCTCATATAGATTAGTCACGTTTTCTTTCAAATCTTTCATTCTTAGAGGGTCTGGTTGCTTAACACCTCAAATCTAAGGATATCTAACAAGAAATTCCCTTTAGATAGAAGGCAACAGGTCGCCTTACCGGCTGATTTTTGGATGAACAATCCAATGTTCATTTCAGGATAAATCCGCATACAAAGACGATTTTGAAGTGTGTGTGTTAGCATTGGCCACATATTCATGCATACATTTGTGGTGCCCACCATGGGGCATGGAAATCAATTTTTTTGGCCTATTTTTGTATTTTTTTAATCATTTTTTTTTTCTTTGTCCATACTGTTCCATACAGATTCGAGAATCTTCACGTGAGACTGTTCGTTTTTGCGTGAGGATCCAAAATCTTCGTGCAAAGATTCTTTCCGCATCGTGTGAGAAAGTTCTTGGGCGCGCAAAACTTCATGCGTAACCTATTTCTTCACATGAGCCAAACATAATTTCGCGCGGGTCGTAAAACTTCTTCATGCAGATTGTCAAGAATTTCGCGCGAGATTCTACTGATAGAGCCTGTTTTTGCATTGATTTTTGTGTTTTTTGATTTTTCTACTAATAGCTCACTGTTTTTATTTTTTTTTGTTTTTTGATTTTTTGGAACAGCATAACAATGGTTTTCGGGACAATTGGAAAAGTGTGATAAAGTTGCAAAAAATAGGTAAAACATCTACTAAGCGCATTGCTAGGATTACTAGGTAATTCTCTTTGACTGATAACACTTCATTTGGAGCTAAAATGAACATCTCTTATGTTAAGCTTGTGTGTATTTCCTTCCATGTTCTCATTTTACAACACATGCATAATTTGATACTAGGTTGTGATCTCTATTAATTTTATCTAGCAGGCTTAGTTTTTAGTGATAGATCTAATTAGCTATCTTGGGTTATTGGACTCGCTAATTCACTAATCTGCCGGCCCCTCATTCCATCCTGTGGTTGCAAGATCAGCACCATGTTAAAGGAGAGGGGTCTATAGGACAGAAGCATTAAAGGCTCCATAAGGCAACCCTTTTGTGCTTTCTAGAACTCACTAGTTTATGAGTTGTGGACTCATTTTGGCTTGTGTGAGGGGTTAAATGTTCCACATCTTTGGACTCACCTCACATTACTTAAAGCGTTAAGTGTACCACCTTGTGCTCTTTGAATACTTTTGGATAGATTTGCTTTTGGGAATTAACATCTATACACACATAGTAATTAAGCTCCCATGAACACTATTCATGGATCTTGAGGGAGTGGGTTCCTAGTGAAACTCCTCTCTAAGATGAATTCCTTGTAGGTGGGGAGGATACTTTGAGCATCTCACAGATAGATGAATCTTCAACTTGTTGATTAAGGCATCCTTTCTCCGGAGAGGTTGATAGATCACTAGGAGTTGATATCATAGATCTTTAAGAGATAATCTTAGTTTAGCGTGTCAGATTAATCTATTTCCTTTTATTGGGCTAAAGGTGAAAAGGTGTCAAAACCTTGAATCTGGAAGCTAAGTCCCCTTGTGGTACACTATTGTGAGTCGATCGCCTTTAGAAAGGGTTAACCGTAGCAGCCAATCCCTCTACAGGGAAAACTGTGATGACAAAACCTCAAGCGATAATAGCCATTTTTGACATGGTAGTGAAAACCACTATATAAATGTCCTTGTGGTCAGATCTCCCTAGCAGCTCTTGAAGATTAAGTTCTCAGACTGTGTCAAAACTTCGGTGCACCAAGATTGGAGGTCACCCCTATGAGTCATAAAAGTTGCAGAGTCAAACCATTACTAAAAACCTTAGAGAAGCCAACTTTTATTTTCTAGGGATGTATGCATGATTGCAAAACCTTTTCAAAACATACACAAATAGCTCTCCTAGGGATTAGCACATACTAAGTTACTTGATTGTTCATGCGCAAGGTTACTTTTTCCCTTGCTCATTATTTTAAGATGTGCTTGAAATCACCTGCATGCTTTCTACGTGTCTGTTTATCTGGTTAGTTATTGGAAGGAATTTTTTTTTTTCAAAATCAATCGCTGTTGTGAAACTATTTTTCCCTATCCATTTTTTCCTCGTGTGAAATCATCTGATACTCACATGAAGCCATTTTGTCCTCGCGTGAAATTAAACTGTTGTCACTAACCTTCACATGAGACATAAACTTCTTTGCGCAGCTTGTAAAAATTCTTCACGCGACCTGTAAAGGTTTTTCATGCGAGCCTTTGTATCAGCATTATCAATTTGGGTCTGTTTTGGCTATCTACGGCCTGTACGCTATCATTTTTTGTGTCTATTTATCGCTTGTTGTTTCCAAACAGTCCTGAAACAGTGACACTTTTCTTAGCTGAAGACTTGTGTCTTATACCTTGACTAGTCTCATCTCATAAGTAATTTTTTTTGGTCTTTATCTTAATGCTTGTCATACTTTGTGTCGCAGTGGTCATAATCTCTAGCTATTCTAGCCTTTAAATCAGACAATTTGTGCCTTAGTAAACAACATTCTTGCTATTATCTTGTCCTTTTTGAGACTCAGTCTTAGTGTAGTCCTTTTCCAAGTTCTAGCTTCTTGTCCTTGTCTATGACTATCACAACCAGAAGTGGCATCTTGTTTTATCTCGATAACCTTAGGCGTGGTCATGCTAGGGGTTGTAGTCGTGACAGAGGTCGCTTACCTTTTTTTATGCAATCTGTATCCAGTTTGGCTAGTGAGGCATCTTCACAGTCTTCCTCACCTGCTAGATCATCTCAAGTTCAATGAACATTTTCCAATTTGCAACAAATTGAGAATCCTTTTTACTAAGAGGATACTGAGACAGGTAGAGGTCTTGCATTCCCAAATACAATGTATGATCCTTTCTCCGCAGACCCTTTTGAAACATAACATACAAAAAATGAACATATTTCTATAATGACTAATCGTGAACCTGAACATGGTAGTCATAGTCAATATCAAGAACCACCTAGGGATGACAAAGAGAAAGAGAAAGAATATGACACTAATGAGGAACAGGAAGAGGTGGAAATCCTCCTTGAACACATAGAAAAATGTAAAAGAGACAAAAACTTTCAGAAGGTCACAGGAATCCTAATCAACAAAGAGAAAGAAAAATATTTTCGCAAACTTGCCCAAGAGGGAGCAAAGTTACCTTCTCATTTTAATGTAGAAACCATTGTCAAAACTGAAGAAGAAACTGAGACCTCCAAACTCCAAAAACCCCCCACAAAGACATATAAACTGGACACTCTTTGTTCATTTTCATTTGACAAAAGTATAAACATGTCGCCTTTCCCACAAGGCGTAAAACTACCTAGATATGACAAGTACTTTGGTACTACTGATCCCCAAGATCACTTGCAGGAATTTGGTGATTTGCCTATGGAGTTTATACACAATCAAATGTATCTCATGCATTTATTCCCTACAAGCCTAGGTGGTCAGGCTTTGGAGTGGTTCTCACATTTACCTCCTGGTATCAAGACATTTGACGAAATTGCTAATTCATTTGTTCAGAAATATTCTCTTAACATTCAACATCCTATAAATATTTGAGATCTATGCAACCTTAAACAGAAGGTTGGTGAGCCTTTTCTCACTTTCCTCCAATGGTGGAGACAACTATACACTAAGTATTCCTGTAAAATCGTAGAAATGGAGAAGCTCGACATTTTCACTAATAACCTCTTACCTGATTTTGGGTATACAGTCCAACCACAAGGTCCACGTACCTTTCAAGAAATGATTACACAGGCTATCTATATCGAATAATTTATGGTCAAGAAAGGTGAGCTCACTCTTCAGAGAGACACAAAACAAGGTTCCACTTCCAATAGGGATAAAACCAAACATGTCAACAAGAACCAAGAAATTGTACATGATGGGGCTGTTGATAATGTCACACCCAAACTTGCTAAAGTAGCATTTAATATCACAGATTGCTTCAAAGTGGCCAAAATTACTGAGAAGGCTCCTCCTGACAATAAGACGTCTGGAAACAAACCGAGAAACTCATGGGAAACACAACCCAAGTGAGAGTATACGCCTTTGGGAGAACCTTTGGATGTGGTTTATAAAACATTGCTACAACACAAGCTTATCTCACCAATGGATAACCCTCATCCCTATGATCCACAGCCACGTCCACCATGGTGGAATGAGACCTCATTTTGTGAGTCTCACCAAAACAAGGGACACAAAACCAGTAACTATATAAACTTGTGTCATAAAGTCTAGGACATAACTGATGCTGGTGAACTTATGGTAGATGGACATAACAAAAACTTGGACCACAAGGCATTCAAAGAGCCTTTCCCAGCTTATGAAAAAGGAGAGACTTCGAAGCTAGAACCCTACAATAAGGTCAACTATACATATTCCAATGATGACAATGTCATTCACATGGTTGAACTTGTAGATTCTGAATACTGTGACGTTATTACCATAAAGAGCAAGCAAGATAATGACAAACTCAAGACACCATTTGTCTTGAGAAGCCCTACTTCCAATAACATGGATAATGCATCTTCGCAACACTGTGCTAACGTTGTTACTTGCTCTCATGCAAAGTTGGTGCTCAAAGGCCCTGCACCTCCTACTTCAAATCTTGAACAACACATAGACAAAGCCCTTGCTAGTCCATCCAATAAAGGTGCAAAACACACAACGAACTTGACTACAACCAGTTATAGTGTTCTAGATTAGTTGAAATGAACTAATGCTCACATTTCCATATTTGTGCTGCTTAAAATATCGCTTGCTCACAGGCAAATTCTAGACAAACCCCTCACTGAGGCAAATGTTCCTCAAGATCTTGATTTTTAGCGATTTCAATCCATGGTAGGTCACTTGACCTCACCTCATCTTATGACCTTCTTCGAGGAGGATGACAACTCACTAAATCACCCACACAATCAGCCTCTACACATTGAGGTTATGATCCACCAGAAATGTGTTCATCAGCTACTCATTAACAATGGCGCTCGCCTAAATATTGTCTTTGCTGCTCTACTTAGACAATTGGATTATTCTGAGGACTCTATTGATCCTTGACGAAAGATCACTATTAAAGCATATGATGAAGTAGAATGAAAGTTACTAGGTCTTGTGACTTTACCAATTCGCGTCGGTCCTGTCGAAAAGGATGTCACCTGTCAGGTGCTTGACATTCCCTTAGCCTACAACATTCTGTTGGGATGGCCATGGATACATGAGATGCGTGCTGTGCCATCCACATATCATCAATGCATTAAATTCCCATTTCATGGCTCCGAAATTACTATTCCTACCACTGCTAGCTATACCTACAATATGCTCAAAGTTGTCGATTCTTTCATCCCTGCTAACCATGAATCTATCGATTGTCAAGCCAATAAGCTGAAACAATTTGAGTAGTCATTTAAATTGAAAGAAACTGGTATGGGAGAGTACCACATGGAACCAGTGCTATAATTAACATCTCTTCTAGAGTCCCCTCGACATTTTGGGAGACCCTCAGAAGCAAAGAAGCCATTCGTGTTGACACCTCAGACCAAGTTTAATGGCTCTTTTGTCAAGGCTACAGTTCCCTTAGAAGATGAAAGTGAAAATAGAGCCATTTCTGCATGGCTTTAGAAAGAAGAGGCTCTAGTAGACCAAACAGAAAAAGCTCGAGAAATCACTCCTAAGAAATATGGACCTAGTCTTAAGCTTATGAAGCGGTTTGGTTACAAGGAAATCGGCCCTATTGGGTGCAATAACAATGGTCTAATAGATCCTATCAAAGCAATAGCTCGAAGCAAAAATGACACAACTAGTCTAGGGTTTAAGAAGGTCCCTTTCCATTTGGGATCCAATAAATTCATACCCGTACTTGAGAGTTCATCTAAAAATGAGTCACAATCTGAGTCAGGTACTCAAGAGGAAGAATCTGATGATGAGGATTCCTACCCTCATCCTATTCCTTATGATCTCACTAAATTCTTTTCTGAGCTAGATGAATTTGTGCCATGTGTTAGCACTATGGATGGTACTAGTGATTCTTCTAAGGACAATACTGAGCAACTCAAATATCATTCAAAAAAGGGAGAATCCAGCTAGTCATGTTGTATTGAGTATTTGTGTAAGAATCCAGAGGCTGAAGGAGAGTATGTCCCTATCATTGTTGGGGAGTTCTATAGTCTCTCACCATGGAGCACCGATTCTCATGAATATGAGTTTGACAATCTTTCAGAAGCTACTACTGATAAAGACATTGACCAAGTGCATGTCTATGAAAATCAAATCGAAGTGGGTGAAATGTCTAGGGTTAGGTAACAGGGATCTGATCCAACTAGTGTCCTAGAGTCATCAATTACTAATGTTTGTACTACGAGGTGCTTGAACACACCTATAGATGAGGTCACCGTAGGTCTCGAATTGCCAGTCCATGCACTTAATGACTATACTATGAACACAATTGAACCAATGACTACTCTCTCACTCGCACATCCTAAGCTTATAGATTGGAACCCCAATGCATCTAACGAAGTCTCCAAGTTCCAGAATGACTATGCTCTTGCTTGTTACCTAAACGCTATTGAACCTATAACTTCTTCCACCAATGAGCAGAGTATTAACATGACTGAGGCTGACATCAAATATCTCAGTCACATAATTAAAAAGAAAAAATGCAAGAGGTTTGATGGTAAAAACCACATTGTGGCAATGTCGGATCCAAAAAAAATAAAAATAAAGGACATATCCAAGGGTGAAAACCTCTTTGAGGCACCCGTGGATGAGATATTTGATGTCCTTCTCAGTCACTTTCAGGAGAGATCATCAGTGTTAATAGAGTCGACATAGCCAATTAACCTATGCATAGAAGAACATCCTCATGTGATACATCTAGCGCAGTCATTATCACTTGAAGAGAAGGAACAATTCATTGCCTTTTTCAAGGAAAAGTAAATAAATTTTTCTTGGACATATTTTGACATGCCAAGATTGGATCTTGATCTTATAATGCATCACTTGTCCATAGCACCAGGCATCAAACCAGTTAAACAGAAGCTTCGAAAGATGCATCCTCATGTTGCATTGCTCGTTAAAGCCGAATTGGAGAAACTTTTGAAGGCTGGTTTCATTCATGCCATTGATTATGTTGAATGGATATCCAATATTGTTCCTATGTCCAAGCACGATAAATCTATCAGAGTTTGTACAAACTTCTGTGATCTTAACTTGGCATGTCCTAAAGATGACTTTCCACTCTCTAATATTGATATGATCATAGACATGATGGCTAGCTATGAGATGTACTCACTTACGGATGGTTTTTCTCGATACAATCAAATAAAAATTGAGCCAGAAGACGAAGAGAAAATGGATTTCACATGTGCATGGGGAACCTTTTGTTGGAATGTGATGCCATTTGGTTTAAAGAATGTTGGTGCTACATATCAACGGGCTATTACTACAATTTTTCATGACATGATGCATAGAACCATGGAGGACTACATTGATGATACCTTGGTCAAAAGCGCTAAATGTAATACTCATCTACAAGATTTGGGTCCCATCCTAGATCGTATGGAAAAATTTAGTCTTCAGCTCAATCCTAAGAAATGTGCATTTGGTGTCACATCAGGGAAATTGTTAGGATATATTATTTTTGCAAAGGGAATTGAAGTAGATCCAAAAAAAGTACAAGAAATAATGGACATGCCACCACGTCACAACGTTAGTCAGATGAGAGGACTACAGGGAAGGCTTCAATCTATTCGCAGGTTTATTTCACAATTGGTGGATAAATCACAACCCTTCACAAAGACCTTACATAAGGGTGTGAAATTCAATTGGAGCCAAGATTGTGAGAAAAGCTTAAAATAGATCAAACAATATCTTATCAATCCACCAATCCTGATGCCTCCTATGCTTGGGAAGCCTTTGCTTTTATACATTTTAGCCACTAAAACATCTTTGGGAATCCTATTGGCTCAGGAAGATAATGACAACAAAGAAAGAGCTATTTATTACTTGAGTCGAACATTGATCTCTTATGAGAAAAACTACAACATTATTGAGAAAGCTTGCTTGGCAGTTGTCTTTGCTTCCTAGAAATTGAGACACTACATGCTTGCCCACACTACACGGCTTGTGGCTAAAATAGACCCATTAAAGTACTTCCTCAGTAAGGCAGCTCTCACAAGAAGATTGGCTAAATGGATCATGATACTAAGTGAGTTTGACATCCAATATGTTGAACGCAAAGCTATAAAGGGACAGGCAATTGCAGACCAGCTGGCCGAGGCACCCATACCAAGTCTTCTACCAATAAACATTGATTTCCTAGATGAGTCAATTCTAACACTCACTCACCATACATGGGTTATGTTCTTCGATGGGTCCTTCACACAACAAGGATCAGGTGTTGGATTACTCTTCATTACACCACAGAGATACTCATTGCCCAAAGTGTACAAGATTTTGTTTCCTTGTACAAATAAAATTGTTGAATATGAAGCTTTGATCAATGGTATGAAAATTGTAGCTGAATGAAGAGTAGATCAGTTGGACATCCTCAGTGACTCTCAACTTGTTATCAACCAAGTAAATGATATGTATCAAACAAAAGATGAGAAACTAATTCCTTACAAATGCATGGTTGATGACTTGACAAAGTATTTGCACACATCAACTTCCAAAAAGTTCCACGCACAAATAATAAAGTGGCTGATGCCATGGCCACTCTGGCCTCCCTACTACAAATGCCAGAAAATGATCTTCGGCATGAGTTCTTGGTGGAAGCATTACACTACCTAGCCTATGACACACCTGATTCTAGGATGATCTATTCTATAATAGAACAAGAATCATCCCGCTACCATCATATCTATTCCTACCTTCATAATCAAACCATTTCGAAAGGTTTGACCTGGAATGAGAAACATTACCTCATCCGTAATGCTTCACATTATGTCATTATTGCTGACGATCTATATAAGAGAGGTCTCGACGGAACACTCCTTAGGTGTTTAGAACCCGTCGAGTCCAAATGCGCACTAATTGATGTTCACAAAGACATTTGTGGATCTCATTCCAATGGCCTGACACTAACTCGCAAACTCCTTTGTGCTGGTTACTACTAGCCCAAAATGGAGCAAGAAGCTGTTAAGTATGCTAGGTCCTGCAAGCAGTGTCAGCTACATGGGAATCTCATTCATGCTCCAGCCAGAGAGCTGATTCCATCTACTACAACATGGCCATTTCAATAATGGGCCTTCGACTTGGTGGAGTAGATTCACCCAACCTCTTCCAATGGACATAAGTTCATTATCACAGCTATAGATTATTTCATGAAATGGGTAGAGGGAGTCCCTGTCACAGTTGTTGATGGAAAAACTATAGCGCTTTTTATAACAAACTACATCATTTTTAGATATGGTGTACCATCCTCAATCATTACTGATAATGGAGGACAGTTCAAAAATAAAGACCTCAAGGAACTGTGCAATAAATTCAAGATTACACAACATTGGTCTTCCATTTATTACCCCTAGGGTAATGGCCAAGCTGAGGCATCCAATAAGGCGATTCTCAAAATTATTCATCGCACAGTTAGTAAGTCAAGGAGAGACTGGCATCTCCAGATCAATCCAGCCCTGTGGGCATATAGGACAAGCATTAGAACTCCAATGGGCACAACTCCCTTTGCATTGGTGTATGGGGCGGATGCTATGCTTCCAATAGAGGTCGAGATTCATACCTTGAGAATCTCTATGAAAGGCCTTATCACTGATGATGACTATAGGATAGCTCAGCTTAAAGAGCTTGTGTTACTAGATAAACGATGACAAGTGGCATGTGATCATTTACGAGCATATCAACAAAGAATGGCATGAAGCTACAATCAAAAGATCAAGCCACGTGACTTCCAGCTAGGTGACCTCATTTTGAGAGAGAACCCTAAGAATCAACAACAATGAATGCAAAAGGGAAAGTTTGAACCAAACTGGCTAGGTCCTTACATCATTATTATAGTATATGGATCTGGTGCCTATCAGCTTTTCACAACCGAAGGAGAAGTGCTTAAAGAGCCTATCAACACTCTCCACCTGAAGCAGTTTTATAGTTGATTTAATCTTAGCAAGCTCTCTGTACATATCTAAAAGTCCTGAAAAAAATCTGAAAATCAGATAAAATCTCAAAAATTCAAAAAAAGTGAAAATCCAAAAAATACAAAAAAAATTCAAAAAGAGAAAAATAAAAAAAAATTGAAAAACAAGAAAAGTGCCATTGGTGAAAACTTGGAAATAGGCATCATGGTAACAAAAAAAAGGAAATCCTGCCAAGAAGATGAAAACTTGGTAAATAGGTGCCTCTTGTTCCCAATGCTCCATCTTGCAACACATCTTCTAGCTATTCTATATAATCACTTTCACACTTTGCTTTCTTGCTTTTGAGCCTTGTCATAGGTCAGGGGCATTCCCCCCTTAGTGTTAATCTTTTTGAGATTCTCCTCATAGAATCTCGTTGGCGACAGTCACCAGTGGTCCTCACCGCGTCTGCCTACTATCGCTAGTGTCACTCTTTTCGAGATTCTCCTCATAGAATCTCTTTCGCAACGGCCACTAGTTGTTTCAGCTGTGTCTACCTACTGTTGCTAAGGTTATGTCTCCAGATTCCTTTATGGAAGATCTCTCTTGTGTCAATCACCAGTCATCTCGGCTATGTCTACCTACTGTCACTTAGTCCTTCTTAGGTTCTTCATCATGAAGATTGCTCTTTGACCTCAGTCACCAGTCATTCTAACTGCGTCTCCCTAGTGTTGTCACCCTACTCAAGGGATTTCTTTTGAATGTATTCTAGACATTGGAACTTGACATCAATCCCAAAACATTGAACTCAAAAATGATATACTTGTTTGGATATGCTAAGCATTTTCTTTGATTGCTTTGTTTTTGCTTTATCATATCTCCTTGAGCAACTCGATGATGTCATCTTCGACTAGAGAAGTAATGACTGGGGGCATGATCTTTTCTTTGCTTTCTGTTTGCAATTTAGTTTCAATAAGTTGATCTATTCCTATAAGAGGGGTGTCCACTATAAGAGCCTCCATCTTGTATTGGATGGACGTGTGTACCTCAACTCCTTTTATATGAATACACCAATGACGTTGGTTCTTCTCCTTGTTTGTTGGAGTGAAATCTTCATGCTATAGTACATACTAATACTAAACCTACTAAGTGAATGTATGGGTCACGTCAAGTATATCTACCACACCTCTGTCTCAAGTTACGAACACAAGGGTCATTGCGGACAGAATGAATACTGAGTACTTAGCATAAGAGGGATCTCCTGTGTGTTTGGTGTGCCTATTATGCAAGCAACATTCAGGTCATCCTAGCATTTATGTTCTGATGCTTATGTTAACTTCCTACATTAAAAGGGACAACTATTCTGGTCATTCTGGCTTCTTGTGCCTTGAATGCTTACATTTAATCCTGACAACCCAATAACATATGTTATATTCATATTTTCATGATTTCAATGTCAGTGGGAATTGTATAACATATGAGCTTTATTTATATCTAGTGATGATTAACTATTGAGGCTTGGTAACTAGACCTAGGGTTGCATTTAACATAGTCTTGCATTACATACTTCATTTGCATTAGCACACAATTCGATGGTCATTCTGATCATACTACATATACATCATATTCCTCCATGACTACACAAGTGTTTAGTTCATCGATTCACGCTCCTCAATGGAATATCTATGACTATCAAGCAAAAACACGCAACACTACGTGAGATGCCAGTTCATACATATACATTCTATCTAAGTACAACATACATCTCATGTACATCAAAGTAAAACAAAATAGATATCGTATATATATATATATATATATATATAAGAATGGGTCAGTACAAAAATGGGTGCTACTCAAGCACAATCGATCAAAAATGATACATGTGGTGCTAGCACACCAATCAATATATAGCCAGAAATCAAAATCAAAAATTAGGTACAGAGCATCTAACTCTATCCTGAACCCTTGCCTCTAAGAGGAGTAGGAGGAGCAGGGGTAGTAGGTGGCGAAGGCCGTGGTGGCATATTTGGCCTGACAGGAGGTCGTGCTCCTCCAGACTCTCACACGTACTGAGAGAATCGTTGAACCTGCAATGTCTTATCCGGTACTGCGCTGGTATATGCAGCATAATAATAAGCTCCTTCTGACAATCTATCTCCCTCTATCTCTCCATGAGCTACGCATCCCGGACTGCTACTGGAATCTACAACTCTCCCAACTGTCAGGAGGCTGCACGAACCTGCTCCCAGTACCTCCGTACTGCATCTTGCACCCCACCTGTCAGCTGATCTAGCATATCCTCATCTAACATCTCATGTGCTTGCTGTTGTGGTGGTGCCTACGGTTGTGGTGGTCCCTGCTGCTGTGGAGTCTCCTGCTGAGGGGCCTCCTCCTTTGTCCTCTACCTGCGGCATCGACCCTATCCACTCCCACTACCCCCAGCACCTGGGTTTGATCCCATCTGACATGGGGGAATCTACATTTGATGAACTCGGTGCCAGACTTGTGACTGCTGCTATGGCTGAACTAGCAGCTATGGCTGTGCTTGCTGCTACTACGGTGCCTGTCTCTCTATCTACACTGCCTGCCCTGCCATCTCCATTGGATCTGTAAAACGTGGGAATGGATGGCTAATCAAAAATTCCTGATATGTAGGCATCATCCCAGCATCTACTATCACCGGTAGGTAGTCCCACTGAACTGTATCTAGGTTGCGGATGTCTATCATAGATCACCCTATATCCATTTGTGCTGGCCACCCCCGCTCAATGTCCTTTTGCAACTTGGCATAGGTGTAGAACTCAGGCAAAATATCCTGTGGTTTGCCATACTACCGCCACACTCAAGAGATCACAAATCTCTCCATAATAGATGTCATCCTGCCCACCAGTAGTCGAGAACTGAACATCCATGATAACTCTCTAGGAGCATCATCCTAGTCCTCTGTCTCTCGCTAGGGTCGCCATACAATACACACCAAGTCAAAAAGATGTATCCTTCACTGCTTTGTCTTACCTAGGTGGGCCTAGGTAATATGCCCTCGATATCTACACATGTAGGGCTCCATGGGCTCCTTGGCATCCTCAAAAATTGGCCTACATACTGGAAGATGCTCCCAGACCCAGATCTACAAAACAAAAACTCTTGCTTCCATGGTCTTCTTCTCATGGAAGACGACCTCGTGCATCTCATGAAAAAGGTGAGCTAGCATGCACTGACCCGTCCTGCAAAGCATGACTCCCCACTCACACTCCAAACCATGTTTTCCTCTGTCAGGACATAGGAAGCAGCTCAAAAATATAGCCAGCACAATTGCCAGCCTATGTGTTGGCCCGTAAGTATGCATGAGCTCATCCTAGCTGATGGCCCTACCCCTCAGTAGCTCTCTCCTGAACACAATTAATAATGCCTGTGTCCCTGCTCAGGGCATTGTATCATACATGACCTGAGTGTCATGGAAAGGAATCTGCAAAATCCTCCATATATCCTCTGGTGTGATGGTCATCTCACCCATCAACAAGTGAAAGGTGTTCATCTCCGAATAGAAACGCTCCACCAAAGCTGTGAGTAAGTCGTGATTCACCGTCACGGCTGGAATCTAGCAAAGAGAAGACAAACCCAATCGAGCAATGTGTGTCGAATTTGCGTCATCAAGACTCTGCAATAACTCTCCATATGGTGGAAAATGAGATCTAAATGCAACGTCTCCAAAGACCTCCTGCATGCACAACAAGAAATGAAAAACAAACGATTAGTATCAAGTCAAAATGAAGCATCAAAACGAACTAAAATGCAATTTTTAAGTGCAAAAATCAAAGTTTTATACATAACTGTCATGAAATTTTGTGCAAAATTCATGAAATCTCACGCGAAATTCTACAGTTTTGTGCGAAGACATTCTTTTTTCACACGAAGAATCACGCATTCGCGTGAAAAAAGAGTTGCTCGCATGAAGAAAGCAATGTCTGCTCGAGAAAAGAGGATTTCATGCAAAAACCAAATTGCCTCGTGCGAAGAATCTCTTTCTTCACGTGAAACCAAATGCCTCTCGTACGAAGATCCTCACCGCCGCGCGCAAAGAATCAGACAACCTTGAATCTTCGCGCAAAGAAAGAAGATCTTCGTGCAAGAAGATATTAGTCTCGCGTGAAGAAATATTTGACCCCTAAAAAAAGTTAAAATGTGCAATAAATGACCTCAAAATGAGTGGAAAAAAAAGTATGAAGATGGGTAATCGACGACTCACTGGTGGTCCGTAGTCTGCTGGCCGGCTGTGTCGTCTGGAGCGCTCAAAATGATGATATCTCATGTTCACTGCCATGTCTCTATCAGAGCTCAAAATCACTACAAGACAAAAGCACAAATGAATTGAAAATGACCCCTCAAGCTCTTATATAGCTGTTGACCAAATTTTTTGAAGTGCTCGTATTTGCGCAAAAATCACACCCCTGGCTAATTGGACCATTTTGGATCCATTTTCGAGATTAAATTCAAAATTTGACACACCTAAGAGCCTCAAAAATGCATTTTAAAATTTTAGGGACCAATGCAATCGAACTCTTGTGCAGCCCAAATCTTTCTGATACTTTGTGATTTTTGGAATCTTTTCAACTTTTCATTCTCTGTATTTACAAAGTTCATTTAAAAAATAGTCAACTCAAGTCAACTGTGGCTAAATCTGGTCAACTTTTGGTCAAACTTAGTCTTTGCAACTTCGCAATCATTTCAAATCAACCCTAAATCTTCTTTAGATTGTTCTAATCTCTTCTAGATTATGTTGAATCTCATATTTCTTCTATTATCATGATATACTACTTCAAATCATATTTCTAGTGTGTCATCTTTCAATTTCGCTCCTGAGGGGGCAGGATGATTACATTATTGAATACTTATTGTTCGGGGCATCTAGTTCCCATCTTATGTTCTCATCACTTGGGGCATCTCATCACTCGGGGCATCTTGTTCCCCTCTTTCTGGCATCATTGTCATTTGTTTCATCTTTTCATCAATTGATCAAACTTATAACAACTCTTCTCAGAGTTTGATGGACAGGTATTGGGATAGTCTAAACCCCAACTCCTTAGGATCAAGCCTCATTCTGGGGATGATTCTATGACTCATGATTCGACCTTGCTAACTTTTTTTTTTATCAATGTTAGGTATCTAGGTGTTTTGTTTGGATCCTTAAAGATTACACTCCATTCTGGAGATAGTCTTTTAAATGCTATCAATTTTAGGTATCTAGGTGTTCTATCTGGATCCTTGAAGGTTAAACTCCGTTCTGGAGATAATATTCTAAATGCTATCAATTTCAGGTATCTAGATGTTCTATCTAGATCCTTAAAGATTATGCTTCGTTCTGGAGGTAGTCTTTAAAATGCTATCGATCTTAGGTATCTAGGCGCTCTACTTGGATTCCTTGGGATTAAGCTCTATTCTAGAGATAATCGTTAAAAGCTTATCAATTGGTCACTTTCTTTTTTTATCAATCTTAGGTATCTAAGTGTTCTATCTGGATCCTTAAAGATTACACTCCGTTCTGGATGTAGTCTTTTAAATGCTATCAATTTTAGGTATCTAGGTGTTCTATCTAGATCTTTGAAGGTTAAACTCCATTCTAGAGATAATCTTCTAAATGCTATCAATTTTAGGTATCTAGACGGTCTGTGTGGACCCTTAAAGATTACGCTTCGTTCTAGAGGTAGTCTTTAAAATGCTATCGAGCTTAGGTATCTAGGCGCTCTACTTGGATTCCTTGGGATTAAGCTCTGTTCTAGAGATAATCCTTAAAAGCTTATCAATTGGTCTCTGTGTCATCACCTTCGGAACCAATCTCATCTTCGCATCATACTTTCTGATTTTCTTTGAATTGAACATGCTACTCGCACATTCATTCAAAGAGGGGCAAAATGTAATACCCCAAAATTGGCTCATTGCCATCTCAACCAATTCTGGTCTATTTCTGATCAATCCTAAAGTCCTATTATATTTAGGCAAATTCTTATTTAGCTACTCACTACTTGACTTAATTGTTAGATGCAGAAAACCCTAATCTGCATTCATCATGCTTATTATTTAATTCCTGTAGTATTTACTCATATTAGTCACATTAAACCTATTGATTAATATTTAATTTAATTACTAAGTATTTATACTTTAATTAAATTAAATTATATCCTAAGGCTAATGTACTATGAAATTAAATTTATTTAATTTAATAATGTGCCTATTTTAATTAATTAAATAAAATTATTTAATTAAATAGAGAACTTACTTCTAATTAATTAAATAAAGTTATTTAATTAATGGGAAGCTATTCCTAATTAATTAAATGAAGTTATTTAATTAAATAAGAAAAGTGTCTCTAATTAATTAAAGGATTATTTAATTAAATAAAAAAGGTAATTATGAGAGCATATCTCATTTTATTAAATTAAATATCTCAACAAAATCTCTCTTCAGTTCAAAAAGGAAAATTCCAGTTCACTATTGATCAAAAATAAATTAAATTAGTTTACTCCTTATTTTACTCAAATTAAATCAATTAACTCCCTTTAATTTGGGAATCTTCTTTTATGACTAAACTTCACCTTTAATCCTGACCGTTGATTGAAATCGATCTCAACCATTGATGGATTCCAGGAAAGTCTATTTAAGAGACCCTCATGTCTTCATTTTAAAAGGAGGTTGAATGAGAATTTGCATCGAATTGCTGCTGGATTGTGCTTTCATTTGAGCTCCCTACTTTCATATTCATTTTCTAGTTTAATTCTCATTTAGCATAATATGAATACATTTTAGGATAGCTTTCTTTTACATGTTCTTAGATTAAACGTGCATACTCCATTCTAGATTAGTCTGCATTCTCATATAGATTACTTCGTTCTTAGAGGGTCTAGTTGCTTAACACCTCAAATCTGAAGATATCTAACAAGAAATTCCCTTTAGATAGAAGGCAACAAGTCACCTTGCCGGCTGATTTTCAGATGAACAATCCAATGTTCATTTCGGGATGAATCCTCATAGAAAGACCGTGTTAAAGTGTGTGTGTTAGCATAGGCCACATATTCATGCATACAGTAGGTTCTTTGGGATAGGTTCTACATCCATCTTTGCCAAATCTACACTTGTTATTTTTAGTAGTATTGGAAGGGGCGACCATCAGCATCAACACAGGGATAGTTGAGAAGGTTTCAAAGGCATCATTCATCATTGGGATTCTTTCTACATAGAGTGGAAGCATCTCACTTGTAACTTTTTCATTGTTTCTTCCAAAGGGGAGGAACATTATTTAGCACTCATGGACCAACTTCTTCCTTGGAGTAGTTATCACTGATCAACACTCTTCATTGGGGGTGGGGAAGGAACTATCTTGTCTCTCTTCTTCTCCTCTTTTGTGGGGGGGACCTTTTCTTCTTTTGGGATTTTTTTCTTCTCATAATTTTTTTTTGTATATACTTGATGTATGTTGACATGGGGGGGCCTTCATTACTCCATCCATCCATGCATCTTGTTTCTTCATCTATTTTTTTTGGAGAGGGTTTTTCCATGAGGTTTTTCCTCTTTCTCTACTTTATGAGAGATTGCATTACATTATGTACATGGGTATCTAACATGGCTTAGTATCTAGGATCTATCTTGCATTTCATCCTAGCTTTTATAAGCTTAACTACATTCCCCTAAGTTGAACTTAAGGGGAGGTGTTGGTGTAAATAAGTATTCACTATTTAAACTTTACTTAAGTTTACTTAGGCTAATGCATTATTTTATTATTTCTTAGGTGAGACACTTAGGAGTTTGCGTACATTTTATGAGTTGTCATATTGACAACACAAAAGTAAGCAACTCTAATTTAGCACATGGTGTCTACAACACAAGAGTTTGCATAATTAATTGAGATGTCATATAGACAACATAGTTATTCATACTCCTATTTTAGCACATGGTATCTACAACATAATTTTGCGTGCTACACCTTTGTAGGCTTATCCTCTCATCATTGCACTCACTCATGTACTTAATAGAGGATAACCCACATCTAGTGGACATGTGCCTGGTTGTATGACTTATCATGTTGCTAATTCCTAGGCATTCTAGAAGTATTCTAAAGACCTTTATACACAGGTACTCCTAGTGTACTTTCACATCAATCAATTACATTGAATTGAATACATATCAATATTGTGATCATACTTTTTTGGTCTATTGTTGTGCTTGTGCTTGAGTTCCTTGATCTTGGGTGAATTTTTCCTAAGACAAATTATTACATGGTATCACAGATATACCAAATTCTTACATGGTATCAGAACTATACCAAATTTTTACAATAAAAAAAAGAAGTTACAGGCAACATGAAGAAAGAAGCCTATGAAATGATTGAAGTAGAACAATATGACTAAAATGTACACGGTTACTTTAGACAAATACTAACATAAAACAACCATAGAAAATGAGACATAATTGAACAAAAAAGAAATGTAAACACTAGAGAGCCACATGATATATGAGTAAAACTAACTCTTCAAAGAGAGGACTAGTTACTTATGCATGGGACCAATAAAGATCATAGTGGGAAACAATGACCTCAAATAAAAATTGTCTAAGTTCTTATCATTTTATTACCATCTATTACCAAGAAATAGCCATGCAAGATATGAGGATGTTAATAGGGGAACACACAAAGCTGAGAGGACTAGATTGATCAACTATGAAAACCAAAAAGCAGCAATAAAATGTTTTTCAAATAACTTTAAGAATATGTGTATAATTATAGTTACAAAGAAGAAGATACTTGACACAAAAAAGAAGAAGATTCATAGCACTTCTCATGAAGACAGTTGAAATGAGACACCCTTGTGGTTCATAATTTGATGACAAACATCACCTTGTTGACCTATTTCCATCAACATGAATCATTTTAAAGGACTATTCTTGCCTTAGAAATTTGCAACAGGAAGAATGAAAGAAATTACCTTGGTATCACGATATCATTAAAATTTAAGACATATGCTAACATTATTCATAATATACATGAAAATACTAAATTTTGTGAAATCACTCGAGCTATATAATGAATATTAACTAGCTTGTTCCCATGGGCATGATCCGAAAAAATCCAACCCACATTTGATGCATTAAAGCTCACAATGACCTCAAAAGATGAAATATCATTGGTATTATTATGTTAAAAGATGCATATTAACATTCTCCTTATGGAAAAATACTATGTTCTGCAAGATTACCTAGTGTTCCACAGCACAACAAGATGTCAAGGATATGTAAAAATTCGATATTCTTTTGATTCCTATGGGGAGAAAGAAGGGACTTCTTGACAATAACATCAGGTTTGATTGGCATCTTTATAAGGGAATCTTCAGCCTTATTCATGTACCCATTTTGACCAAGAAGATCAATTATGCATGCATAATGCTGTGCTTGTGGTGTGATGTAATAATCAACAGACATTGAATTAAACAAGTGGCATCCTTCATTCACTAATCAGGCATGGCTGCAGGTAAATAGAACACGAAAAAAGGTTATATAGTTTGGCTTGAGGCCTTACAATAATATTTTCTCATAGAGTTTCAGAGCATCGTTGTCATAACCATTTTGGGCATATGTTTTGATTACAAAGGTCAAGGAAACAACATCTCAACTAGGCATTTCTGTGAACATAAGGTATGCATCCTCTATGCTCCCACATTTAGCATACATAATAACAAGGGCATTATGAATAGACAAATAATGACCTAATTTTGACCTAATAGAAATTAAATGCTTTCCTTTTCCCAAAGTTGATACACTGGCGCACAAACTTAGAACACAATCCAAACTAATCACATATGGTTTTATGCCTGCCTCTCTCATTTGACAAAAAAATTGAAGTGCCTCTTCATTATTCTCACCCTCCGCATATGCTCCAACTATTCTAGTCCAATAGACAGCTTCTTGGCTTCTTTACCACATCCATTACGTGCAAATATCGTTATGAGAGACATCCAAGAATCTCAAATTATTTTGATAAGTTGTTTCAAACATGTAGCATGCCTCTTCCAACATTTGACATTTGACATATCCAACAATCGTGGTGTTCTAACTAAATTGATCTCATTTGGGAATTTTATCAAACACATTGTGTGCATCCTTAGCTTTCCCTAATATCACACAAATATGAATAAGACAATTTTATTTCAAATTTTGTGGCTTATATCCAGCTTCTGCTGTATCAGAGTATACCTACTTTCCTGTTGTTTCCGTTTTTTTATCAATATAGGCTTGAAACGAACTATGATAGGCCAAAAATTCCATACAATTTATTTGTATGTTTCCATTGGACTCACATGTTTTTCTATTCTGCCATTAAGCTTACATGTCTATTCAGTATCATGTTTTTGGCATTTGATAGAACAACTTCATAAATTCTTTACCACATCCATTGCGTGCAAATCCATTATGAGAGATGACCAAGAATATCAAATTCTTTTCAGAAAATGTTTCAAACATGTAGCATGCCTCTTCTAACCTTCCACATTTGGCATATCCAGCAATCATGGGGTTCTAACTAAATTTATTTCGTTTGGGAATTTTGTCAAACACATCGTGGACATACTCAGTTTTTTTCTAATAACAGACAATTATGGAAAATGAATAAAACGATTTACTTTCAAAATTGGTGTCTTACATCCAGCTTCGATCATATCAGAGTATAGTTGCTTGCATCATGTTATGTTTTTATATCAGTACAAGCCTGGAACAAACTATCAATATGGGCTAAAACATCCATGCAATTACTTTTTGCGCTGCTATTTAGCTTACATTTGGAAACTGCATATTTTCCACTGAATATCTTTTTATAGGAGGAGAGAAAATACCAAAACTAGTATAATCATTGTGGTGATTACATTGCTTAAATATGATAAAAGATAAAATATTGGGTTGTATTGAATTGGAGTCGCGTGTAATTTCTGTGAGAGAAGAGTTAATATAAAAACAGTTCATAGAGATGTGTCATATTTTAAGACACTCATGAGATCCTGTGAGATATGTTAAGCCATATGCAAAAACAATCTAAATAAGTTTGAGCAAAACCCTAAAATTCAAAATTTTGAGAATGAAGATATGTATATTAAACAATCCAAACGCGGTTCGATACTTGTGCTCCTTGTGAATCATTAGTTTTAAATTTTACTAGATTATTAATTCATTGGCACGCATTTACATGGTTTGAATTTACAGAAGTCAAACCATGTAAATGCGTGCCAATGAATTAATAATCTAGTAAAATTTAAAACTAATGATTCACAAGGAGCACAAGTATCGAACCGCGTTTGGATTGTTTAATATTTATTTTATTTTTTATCTGGTAGACTATTTGTGGGAACATTGTGCCTTTTTTTTCAATCTCTCTCCATTTTTAACTCTTGTTTTGATATTTATTAGTTGTTATCTCCACTTTTAACTATTATTTTTTCTTTTTTTATTTATTAGTTGTGATCTCCACATTAGCTCATGTTGTGATCTATTCATTTAACTTTTGATTTTTAAAATTGATCTAGATTTTAGTTTTTAAATTTTAATTTTTTTTAAAAATCTTGGTTAAATTTTTTTTTAAGCATTATTTTTAAATTTCTATAATTTATTTAGCCAATAGAATATTTGTTAGACATATTATATTTTTATATTTCTCTTATTAATTTTTAATAGTAAATTTTTTGATGATTTTAAAATGATATTTGATAAATTTAAATTAAATAAATAATATTTATTAATCTATTTAAAAGATTTTAATAAATATTATGTTATTTAAATTAAAAATTATTAATAATCTAATTTGTTTACATAAGATTATATTGTAAATATCCAATTTTAACTATTTTTTTTTCTTATTTATTTAGAAAATAGTTACTTGTGATCTCCACATTAGATTATGTTGTAATCTCTATTTATTACACTTTTGATTTTTTAAATTGATTTAGATTTTAGTTTTTAAATTACTTTAAATTATTATTTTTATATTAATTTAGTTTTTCTTTAAATATTATTTTTTCAATTTCTATAATTTATTTAGTCAATAGAATATTTGTTAGAGATGTCATTATTTTTCATATTATTTTTTTGTATTTCTTCATAATAAATTTTTTAATGAGTTTTTTTTTTTATGATTTTTTTTTCATATATGATAAATTGAATTTAATTGTAAAATCTTGAAATTATTGATCATGTTTCTTAAGCAATATTCAAATTTTCTAAATATTGTAAATTGTATATCTATATTTTATTCTTCAACTTTTTTATTTTTGTACTTTTATTTTAAAAAACCTTATATTTACATTATTTAATGTTCATTCGATGTCTTTCTCTTAAATCTCATCTCTTATCGGCACACTCATTGCATGCACAAAAACATGCGACTGCTAGTTAAATTTGTATGAAGTTAAAAGTTGAGGGGTATCATTTTAATAATATTTATTAAAGAACTACAAGAATGATTTGCCGAAGATCGTCTTGTCCTTACCTCGTTGCATGGTGCCCCTCTCCATCGCTCTCCTATGGAACCATGGCTAACACCTTCCATGAAGGCCATAAGGGAAAAAGAAGTGAAGGTAACATCAAAAGTGAGAAGCTTTTTAGATTTATTGTGTAATGTTTAATTTATTAAAATTATTAATTGCATTTTGGTGGATATTTTGTATACTTAAATGGTGTAAAAGGTTAATTTGCACTATTGTCATGGTCGAAAACATATTGGAGTTGATATGAAAGTGAGAAGTGTTTTAGATTTTTTAAATTGTATAATGTTTATTTTATTAAAATTATTAATTATTAATTTAAAATAACTATTAATTTCATTTTGGTAGATATTTGGCATACTAAAGCCATATAAAAAGTCAATCCATATTATTGTCATGGTTGAAAACAATTCTGCATTCACATGAATGTTGATATGATGCTTTTAAGTCTTTGGTATTTTATACCTAACAATTTAGGTATGCCCCAACCATATGTTATATAAATTTTTATTGACATATATTTGATAATATATATTTTATTTTTCATTCATAATTTTTATATTAATACTATTATATATAATACAAAAAATATTATATTACATATATTATAGTATAATATGTACTATTTTGTATTTTAATTAAGAATTAATTAGGTGTATTAGTATCTCTTATGTGTAGCATTAATATAGAAAATAAATTTATTGTTATAGATCATGTTTTACATAATATATGATAGACTTTTAATATATACTATCATATTATTACTAAGTTATTATTTGATAGTAGTTAAGCTATTTATATTAATGTTATTATATATTATAACATAAGATTATATAACGATATATTCTTTGATTACATATGCTAAAAAAATCTACCAATCATTCATTTAGTCATTTGTGTGGGTGACTAATTATTAGTGACCATTTTTTAGTCATTTATTTGATCATTTATTTAGAAACTTATACTTATAAATTGCAAAATATTAATACATTTGATCACTTTTAATCATGTGATAAAATTGTTTAGTCTTATGACTAAATTGTTTAGTCTTGTGACTAAAATTTTTAGTCACGTGGTCATTTATTTGCCAACATTCTACTAGTGTACTCAACATTTTCTTTTTCTTCTTCTTAATCTTCACTTCCTATTGAAATTCTTTAGAATAACTAAGAGGGGGGTTAATCAATTATCCAAGGTCTAGATGTACAATTAAATCTTTTCACAACTTAAAGAACCCACATCCATAAAACATTTTCATCACACATGCATCCATTAGATCATACAATCACTTAAACTTGTAGGTTATTGTCGAATCAACTTTGCACAAATGTAAGTATGAAACATAATAGATTTAATAACACATTTTACATAATGATTTAATGTGGAAAAAAAATCAGTAACATGCTACTCATTCTCACTCTTTTGAAGTGATGCTTTGTGAAAGGCCAACCCTATTAAAGGTTACAATGTGCACTATTAAATGTGACTTGGTTAAAGGATTCCAATCACCCTATTAGGAGTGAGCCTTGTTAGAGGACTTTAGATCATTCATTTGGAATGTCACTTGGTTAAAGGATTTATCATATGCTGGTACAATGATTAGAAAGTAACAATATGGCTTGATTTGATAACAACTTACAACACACTTGTGGATTATAGATCTTTGTTTTAGTCCTCCATTTTATTTGGCCTTGACACACTTCAACTCTGACAACTTTTTTACCCTTCAAGCATCTGTACCCTTAAGTCTTCTTGCTTTTCTTGCCAATGCAGTCACTTCTCTTAGGTCACTAAATAAATAAATACCCTAGTCTCCTTATCTTCCTTAGGTTGTTGCATAGGTCAACCTTTGCTTCTGACCATCCATATCTATAAATAAAAAATTAAGATATTTTCTATTCATTCTCCATCCATTTTAGGGTTAGCTTGGATTAGGTAGGATTCAATGAATTTACCCATCACTTCATTTCATTCCCTTTTGGTAACTTCTCCTTCAATCCTCTTTGAATTCACCTCAAAACGGTTCATTTTGAACTTTTGTTGCTATATCACCAAGATTATCTTTCACACAGTTCACACAATCCAAGAAATCAAACTTTTCAACTTAGATTCATTGAATTCATGAATTTTTTCATAATGCTAACACTTGACATTAACTTGCTTTTGATGCTTGACACATACTGTGTTGCTTGACGTCCACTATTAAAACACTCAGCATGAACTCAACTTTACTGGTGTTCGACACTAACTAAACTTTACTAGGTTTACACTATATCACTCGGCTTACACTAAAATTGACTTTTCTTCACTCCAACTAATTTTTTTTTGGCTTACACTAACTTTTCTTAACACCTACTCTATAGATTGTTAAGCTTGGTAGACATATTTCATTTAACTTGTTCTTCTAAACTTAATTAGGGTATCCATCCATTACAACCTTAAGTAGATTATTTATGCACTATGATATCATTGTCTTAACTGATCCTTGTACTCCTTTTCCATATCATAACTCAACCTTTCCTCTAGGTGCTATTAGTACCACATTTGATCAAATCCTCTTTATTAATGAAACAAATGATAGTACTCAAATCATCTAAGCAATTGTCTTACCAACAAGTAGCAGGTTTGACATCAGTGACAAAATAAGGATTGAAACACATATTCATACTTGTATCAATCTAATTTCAAAAATTTCCCTCTTTGGCATTGATGGCAAACCAAACTGACCAAACTTAATTAGTATAACCAACAAAATACCAAAAAGGAAAAAAAATCCTTATATTGAAATCTCTCCCTGTATCAGCAACTTTCCATCTTCTGAATGGGTTACAAAATTATGTTCTAATCAACAGACAACAAATCAATTCATCCTTATGACATCCTTTGGATCACTTCTTGTATCCCTCTTACTAGGTATTCATGTTTCTTATGTGTTTACTTTCATCTCCCTCAACAATCTGGATTGCTCTCTCTGTAGGATTTCTTCCTTCAACGAGATTTTTCCCTCTTTGACAACAATGCCAAAGACTTGTCATCTTAATATGTAGATATATACATTTTTAGTTTCTCTCTTGGTCACATAGCTTGTGACTGATTTGTAGTTCCATCTCTTTGATTAGCTTAGGTAGCTCCTAAAGTTTGATCCAGTATATCAATGTGTAACATATGTCAATCAACTTGTTTGATGCAAGGAACTTCTCATGCTTCTTAGATATCCTTTGATAGGGGTATCAACTATAGTTTACCTCTTTGATACTCATGAGCATCCTTGGACAATGCTTTTGTAAAGATATTAGCTATTTTCTCTTTTGTGTTAACATATTCCATCTTTACCTCTTTATCTTGAACTAACTCTCTCAAGTAATGATACTTGATTGCAATGTGCTTAGTACTTGTATGCATCACAATATTCTTTGATATATTTATAGCACTTTTATTATAATAATAAAATATCACAAGTTTAATGATTTCCTCCTCCATACCTTTGAGTAGCTTTTTGATCCATAGAATGTTTGTACAATTTACTGCAACAACAACATATTCAACTTCAACAATAGATTAAGAGATGCCATTTTATTTTTTTCTAGTCCATGTAACCAACCTTTTTCCTAAGAAAAATGCTCCTCCACTAGTTCTCTTTCTATCATCAATATTTCCAGCCTAATCATCATCAGTGTAGGCTCTCAATTCAAATTTATTTTTCTTATAGTATAAACCATAGTCTTCTATTCCTTTTAGATATCTCATTATTCTCCTAAAAACAATCAAATGATTCTCTTTGGGATTAGCATAGAATCTTGAAACTATCCCAATAGATAATGCAATATTAGGTCTGTTGTGTACTACATATTGTAATTTTCCAATCATAGACTTATACAATGTTTGATTCACCTCAATTGAATTTTCATTCTTTGACAATTTATGGCCTATCAACATGGGTATGATTACTAGCTTGGAATCTTCTAATACAAAAGTTTTCAATATCTCCTTTAAATATTTTGATTGAGTGATGTATATACCATATTTCATTTGATGTACTTGCAAACCCACAAAGAACACTATCTCTCCAAACATAGACATCTCAAATTCTTTCTTCATTTCATTTGTAAAAGATAATTTACATAAAGTATATTGACCTCCAAATATGATATTTTCAACAAAAATCTTAGATAGTAAAATACCTTTGCGTTTCTCTATCTTCAAGTAAAAATTGTTGTTATCATCTATCCTCCCAAATCCAATCTTTACAAGATAATTATGAAGCTTTCATACTATGCTCTTAGTGATTGCTTCAATCCATATAAAGATTTGTGTAGTCTACATATCATGATTTTGTTGTCAGTATCAACAAATCCTTCTGGTTGTTCTATATAAACCTCGTCCTTCAATATACCATTTAGAATTGTAGACTTAACATCCATTTGATAAAATTTGAAACCTTTGTATATAGAGTAAGCAAGAAGAGTTCTTACTCCCTTCAATCTTATAACAGGAGTTAATGTTTCTCCATAGTCTATCCCTTCTTCTTGTGCATATCCTTTACAAAATAATCTTGCCTTGTTCCTTGTGACTTCACCATTTTCATCTAATTTGTTTCTATATACCCACTTAGTGCTAATTGCATTTTTATCTTCTAGTCTAGGAACTAGAGTCCATGTCTTATTTTTCTCAATTTGTTCAATCTCTTCTTTCATGGATTTACTCCAATCCACATCTTCTAAGGCATCTTTGACTATTTTAATTTCTTGCATGCTAAGAAAACATGTATCATTTCTCAACTTGTCCCTTGTCTTCAGTCTAACATCCTTATCTCCAATGATTTACTCAGCAGGGTGGTGTCCCTTAACATACTTAAACAATCTTGGTTATGCTCTATTTTCTTCACTTGGTCTCTCAACTTATGAATCACTATGTACATTTCTGTTAGGCAGTTCAACAATTATTTCATGCACACTAATCTAAGAATCAGAATGGGTGTCAACTTCATTCTATAACTCGGCACCTAAATATATCTTGGTTCTTGAATGTAACTTGGCATTCATAGTATGTGACTCAGGAATCATTGAAACCTGCTATTGATTTGTAGCATCTTCATCTGTTGGCATACCTTCATAGTATTATACAAATGATTGATATTATTCTGGTTCCTTGATAGGTCTAGCCTTATGTACTTCTATATATTCATCAAATTTCACATTTTCACTTTCTACAACTTTGTTAGTGTGAGTATTTAAACACTTATAAGGTTTACTTCTTGTGGAATAACCAAGAAATATACCTTCTTCACTTTTTGCATCTAATTTACCATTTCTAAAATCCTTGAGAATATAACACTTACTTCCAATTACCTTAAAATATTTTACATTGGGTGAGTATCCATACCATAGTTCAAAAGGTGTTGAATGAGTACCTTTCTTGACATGCACATGGTTCAAGGTATAGACAATAGTATGTTGGAAATGTAGATGGAGTAATTGAGAGTGGAGGTGAATCAATCAGCACAAAAACATTTCTCACTGATCCTTTAGACGTCTGATATAACTAATTACTATTGTAACTCAATAACCATACTGAAAATTGCTATAACTCAGAGAGTGTAGAGTATGCTTAGCTTTAGCAGATCTAACATCAATAGTTATGCATTGCAAACATGAGAGGAAATAAATGAACACAAGAGACACTAGATTTAACATGGAAACCCAATATAGGAAAAACCACCAATTTAACTAGTTACTAATTTTCACTATTTTTAAGTGAGCCTTGTTAGGAGCCAACCTAGTTAAAGGTTACAAAAGACACTATTAGGTGTGACCTCGTTAGAAGATTTAATTTCCCTATTAGGAGTGGCCTTGCAAGAGGTCTTTAGAACAATTCAATGGAACTTTCACTTTGTTAGAGGATTTACAAGTAGCTATTAAACTAACTCTATTAAGAGATTTTTGACCATTGCTACAATGGTAAGAAAGTAACAATGAAATAACCTATTCGAGATGCAACTAAATTGTTGAATCCAAATCTCTATTCTATTCACGAAAGCTTGATCCTTCTTGATTGAATATTACTTTTTTGCTCCACAAGGATATCTAACCATCCTTCAAATTCACTCACACACTTTTCTTTTCAATCAATACACTTGCATACTTAACACACACTAAAATCTCCTCTTGTCTTTTCATATATATTGTCCAAATTATCAAGTTGGCTTAATTACAATTTATAATGACCAATAATCATTACCATAGTCAACTAGAATCAATACTTGAATTAATTAAACTTCATAACTCAAAATCAACAAAATCTTTCATTGGCCAACCTTGCTCGGTAGACACTGATCTTGACATGATTTCGTATGTTCATCAAAAGATGCTTGGTTAACACTTTGATCCTGCAAAACCCTTTGGCAACTAAGTGAATTCAATGAACACTAACTCTGACCAACTTTCCTTCATTGACCATGAGAGCTTGATTAACACTGCTTTTTGCTATAATCTTCTTCGATGCGTGAGTAAGCTTGGTAGACACTATCTTCGTAGAGTAATCTTCAAGAATTCTCAGTAGAAAAGGAAAATTGTCTTGCTAACTAAGTGAGATCGGTAAGCACTAACTAATAACCGATATGACATTTTTGTAACATCAAAGACAATACATTATTAGACAATTGTATCTGTTATCATTCATTCACCTGCCAAAGTTTCTCTTCCGTCAGATTTCAGAAGGATCGACGGTCGGCGCGATCTCGTCATCGGATGTTGCACGGAAGATAGTATCAGCGACATCGCGCCTAATTGACGCGTGTCCGGTGGGTTCGGCGTTCGGCGGGTAAGAAAGTTCCTTGACGTTAGTGGGCGCCATGTCGCTATTGCATATCGGCCAAAAAATTTTGATGGTGACATAGCGCCCGGCGGAAATACTCTCGACGGCGGGCAATGGGTTTTCACGGGCCGAAAGTTCCAAAGACCGGCGAGGCGCCATGGCGCCAATGAAAAACCAATGCATTTTCCGATGGCGACATAGCGCCCAAATGGAAAGTTCATCACGGCGAAGAATGACCAGACAGATGGGTCCCGATGGTACTCCGCATGTATAGTTTGTTAGCCCAGCGTCACGGCGATAAATCAGAAGTAGCCGTGTGTAACTAGGCCGGAGTCTCTGTCAGCACGGCTAACATAGTCAAGGTTTATGATCTCCACCATCATATTGGCTTAGATCGACAGTAAGCGCATCGCGCTATGGCGGAGTTGCGTGAGAGTTATGACAACGACATCGCACCCTGGTGACACGTGTTAGGTGGGGCCGTGTCGCAAGGCAATGCCAGGTGTGCCGACATGGAGGACAAAAATAAGAGGTATGATGAGTCTTCATGATCGTCAGATTTGGTTGCATCGACGGTCAGCGCCATCTCGCTATGGCAGAGATGCATGGGTTTAAACATGGCGACATAACGCCCGTGCGTCACGTGTCCTGGCAGGGCTGCATTTCATGCCGCCAGATGCAGTTAGAGTTGGATGACCGACAAACCAACGAACAGATGCCATGTATCAGCAGGCCTGGTGAATCATGAGAGAAGGAGGGCCGTGGAAAGGAGAGTCTGCGACCGTCAGATTGGAAAGAGATCAGTGCCGGGCGCTATCTCGCCATGGAGGAACTGCACGGATTTTACAATGGCGAGTTAGTGCTTGGAGGACACGTGTCCTCGTGGGTCCAGTTTTCGACGTGGCAGTTAGCGAGTGGTTGCAGTTAGATGATCGCCAAGGTGGCGCAGTCAAGTTGAAACCTTTAGGCGCTATGGCGCTATCGAGACCTTCAAAGACTTTTCTGATAGCAACATAGCGCCCAGTCGCATGGAAAGGGTGGTAACACCCAGTCAGATGTAAAGAGACTGCCAGGGTGGTGAGATCGAAGGTCTGATTGGTCTGCATGGCCCTGTTGGCTCGTCGAGCCTATTGACTGATCGATTCGATAGATGCACGAATCATGAATGATGGAAAATCAGAAGTTTTGCCACAAATCCAATGGTATCATTGATTTCCACCAACTTGGAATGAATGCTAAGCACAGAATGACACTCCATCCATCCGGTCGATCCATCTACCATGTTAGGGAATGTTGTGGCGCCGTTTCTATCTTCTCCAGGCTCTTTCTCAGAAAGATATGAGATTTCTTGGTATGCAAGCCAGGATTCAATCAAATCTTCGATTGGATTCTCAGAGTGGAAGTTAATGCCAGTAGCTGAGAAGTGAATGTAATTTAGAAATCTTCAGTTATGCCTGAGCTATAAAGGCAATTTTGTGATCTATTCTTAGGGTCGACTCTTCCTGGTTTTCTCTGCTACTGCTTGCAGACTTGTAGTGTAGAATCCCTGTGTCTCTGAGCTACATAGTATCCTACGTCATTCTCTTTAGTGGTCAATGTGCATGTGCTTCTTTTGCCTCTCATTGATGCATTATTGAGATTAGTGGTCCACACACTGTATCTATCTTTGGCCTATTGGATAATATACAAGTGAAATCTCCTTTTCCTGGTGTCATTCAGTTGGTTTTCTAATCTGTATGTGATTATTGATCAATATAAGTCTGGACGTGTATGACTTTTGTATATTACCCTAGTTTTGTAGTGCATATATGGGTAGGAATGAGTCTGAACACCCTATTTTGGTGCATCACCACCTTAGATTAGACTAGATAGATTTTCTTTAACGCTCTCTTTCTCCATTTCCCTTTTGAGAATAGATAGGTGTGCCCTGACAGTAAGAGGAAGCCGGCCTGCTCTGGAGACTCAACCTCGTAGATCAAGTCCCACAGCTTGGAGGTTGTTTCCATGTTTCACTAGGTTGTTGTCGCGCTTAGGCCTTGGAAAAGGGTGCAAACCTATGTGACAACAGTTTTTGGCATGGCCGGTGGGACTCATATCAAAAGATTTCATGTCTATTGGTGTCAAAAGAAGAAAGAGTTTCTGAGATTAATGCTGAAGAAGTAGTGTTGGCTTCAGTATTCAAGCCTTCAAGAGGCTGATTCATCAAGTACTTGGTGACTCTAAACATCAACAAATCTGGTTTCAGGCCAAAGTTGCAAAAATTCATGCCCAGAGCTGAAACAAGGGCGTCTTCTAGAGGTAATTTTCAATATCAAGAACTCTCACTTTCAATTCCTAGAAGAAGGAGGGCTAGAGCTTCATTATCACTAGTTAGAGGTGGAATAACAATTAATATACCTGTAAGATCTATCTCTACTCCTCCTACTATCTGAACTCAGCCTAGATTGCCATTAGCACTCATCAATAGAACACTTGCTTATATGGCACACCCTCGAGTTCATGCTTTTGCCACCTTTAATGGTGGAAGTCCTCTATTGTTAGCCCAAAGACATGATATACCAGTATTTGCACTAAAAAGCATACCTGATTTTACTGGTGAAACTTCTATTTCCCCTTTAGAGCATATCCAAGAAGTAGCAAATGTCTGTAATATTCATGGTATTACAGAAGATGATGTTGCTGTCAGACTTCTAGCCTCATCTTTAAAAGGAAAAGCATTACAGTGGTATAGAGGCTTAGCTCATGGTTCCATAACTGATTGGGATGGACTAGGAGCAGGATTATGCAAAGATTTTGAGGATAAGAGTGACCATTTGTCACTATTAGAGCAGCTAACTACAATAAAAAGAGCCCCCCATGAGTATATGACTGATTTTAACTACAGATTCCAAAAGACATGGGATAGAATACCTACTATAGTGAAACCTACCCCTGGTAATGCCTTCTTGCATTACCTTAGAGCTTTTAACAGTGATATTGCCACTACAATCCAAACTATGGGAGGAGATACATTACCTAATGCTTATGAGACAACCATAAAAGTTGAGAACATTCTAATATGAGGAGGAAAGTTGGCTCCAAGGCCTCCTATGCCTTTCTTTCCTAATGTTCCCAACCACCAACCAGCAATAGCCCCTCTCCCTACAATTTCTACATCACAAGCCCTTACTCCAGTTGCTCATGCTTCCACATCCTCAAATGGAATAGATGAACTCAAGGAAATGCTCCAAGGTCTAGTGTTGAATGCAGATAAAAGAGAAAAGACCCTAGATAAAAAATTGCAAGAGCAGGGGAGGGAGTTGAGGGACCAAGGGAAGAGATTAGAGGACAGTCTTTCTATGATACAAAAGATGAGTAACAAGGTGGTGGCCTTAGAAAGACAGCAAGCTCAAGGTGGCAAGCCCCCTTAGTTACAATATCAAGCTCCAAGTGGTGATAGGCCTCCTAATCAGTGGAATAGCTCTTTTGATCAGAATAGGCAAAATAGTCATGCTGCTGCTTCAAGCTCAAATCAGAACAGAGCTTTAGTCCCTCAAAATAACTTGGCCCAAGATCAAGATTTTTGTCCTTCTTGCAACTATTCTTATACCTATTGCATGTGTCAGAAGGCAGAATCTTATATGGCCCTAACTATCCAAGAACCTGCAGCAAAGAAACCGTACAAAGAAGATCATACCAAGGAGGCCTCATATATTCAGAGGCAGGGTGATTTCTCTTTCATGAATCACCAGATGGAGGAGCATTGTAATGTAAACTAGGATTCTCTTGCTCATAACACAAGAAGTAAGAAGAGAGCTATGGAACATGTTGCCCCCCCTTCTCCCAATCAGGCCTCAAATTCAAGTCCTACACCTCATACACAAATAGAAAATGAGCAGAAAAACACTTCACAACAGCAAAAGCAAGGTCCAAGAAATGAGGATGCAAGTGATCCTTTTGTTGCCCCATCTCAACCTCTTATAAGTGCAGCCCCCAAAGTTTCTACCAAAATTCCTAGTGCACCATTGAGTGTGGTAGAGAAAATGAAGAAGACCAATGTAACATTTCTATGTGGGATGTTGTTGCTACCATACCAATGCAGAGGAAGATGCTGCAACAAGAGTTGGAGAAGATTGAACCCAAGGATCAGCCATCTACCATGGAGAGTGCCACTAGTTTAGTACAACCAGCAGGAGATGTGGAGGCAAATAAAAAGGTTAGACCTCCTCCATTTTATGTTTCTCTGATTATAGGGGGCAAATTAGTCCATAATTGCATGATAGATTTGGGGGCTAGTAGCTCAGTAATTCTTAGGTGTGTTGCTGATGCTTTAGGGATGAAGTATGAGCCCATTGTTAGGGATGTGTTACAACTAGATGGGAGTACTATCAAAACCATAGGCATCCTTAGAAGTGTGGAAATGGCCCTACATGCATGCCCTGGTTGTACTGTGATTCAAGACATATCTGTTGCTGAGGTTAAGCCCTATTTTGCCATCTGTCTTTCAAGAGACTTCACTGCTCAAATTGGTGGATTCATATCTGCTGATTGGTCTTACATGTCATTTAAGACCAGATATGGGGCCAATGCTTCAATAAGAGTAGAACCTCAAGCCCTTCATCACACTGAACCCTACACTCCCAACTTCATCAATATGAATTGCCTATCCTAGAGATGGAAGAAAATATCATAGTAAATGAGCCTGTCACTTCCATAGCAGAGATTCCTGATTTCTTCTTAGATGAGTGGGCAAATACATGTTAGTTTGAGCCTATGTCAGAAACTCTTGAGACAGGTCTCAGTACATATTGCATAATAGAGAAGGAGGTTCAAGTTCCTGACCTTGTTGGAGCCAATGATGACATAAATGGAATATGAAGTATGTACTTTGATGGCTCAAGGAATAGAAATCGATCAGGGGCTGGTGTTATGTTGATCTCTCCTGCACAAATAAGATACTACTTCTCTTTTAGGTTCCAATTCAGTTGTACCAATAATGTGGCCGAGTATGAATCCTTGATCCAAAGTCTCCTACTTGCCCAAAAGAGGGGAATTAAAGCCTTGAAAGTATATGGGGACAGTGAGTTGGTAGTGAACCAAGTGAGAAATCAAAATATCACCAAAAATGGCCTGCTCAATTCTTATAAACACAGAGTCAGAGGAAGATGCTGCAGCAAGAGTTGGAGAAGATTGAACCCAAGGATCAGCCATCTACCATGGAGAGTGCCACTAGTTTAGTACAACCAGTAGGAGATGTGGAGGCAAATAAAAAGGTTACACCTCCTCCATTTTATGTTTCTCTGATTATAGGGGGAAAATTAGTCCATAATTGCATGATAGATTTGGGGGCTAGTAGCTCAGTAATGCCTAGGTGTGTTGCTGATGCTTTAGGGATGAAGTATGAGCCCATTGTTAGGGATGTGTTACAACTAGATGGGAGTACTATCAAAACCATAGGCATCCTTAGAAGTGTGGAAATGGCCCTACATGCATGCCCTGGTTGTACTGTGATTCAAGACATATCTGTTGCTAAGGTTAAGCCCTATTTTGCCATCTGTCTTTCAAGAGACTTCACTGCTCAAATTGGTGGATTCATATCTGCTGATTGGTCTTACATGTCATTTAAGACCAGATATGGGGCCAATGCTTCAATAAGAGCAGAACCTCAAGCCCTTCATCACACTGAACCCTACACTCCCAACTTCATCAATATGAATTGCCCTATCCTAGAGATGGAAGAAAATAACATAGTAAATGAGCCTGTCACTTCCATAGCAGAGATTCCTGATTTCTTCTTAGATGAGTGGGCAAATACATGTCAGTTGGAGCCTATGTCAGAAACTCTTGAGACAGGTCTCAGTACATATTGCATAATAGAGAAGGAGGTTCAAGTTCCTCACCTTGTTGGAGCTAATGATGACATAAATGGAATATGAAGTATGTACTTTGATGGCTCAAGGAATAGAAATCGATCAGGGGCTGGTGTTATGTTGATCTCTCCTGCACAAATAAGATACTACTTCTCTTTTAGGTTCCAATTCAGTTGTACCAATAATGTGGCCAAGTATGAATCCTTGATCCAAGGTCTCCTACTTGCCCAAAAGAGGGGAATTAAAGCCTTGAAAGTATATGGGGACAGTGAGTTGGTAGTGAACCAAGTGAGAAATCAGAATATCACCAAAAATGGCCTGCTCAAGTCTTATAAACACAGAGTCTGGGATTTGCTTGAGGGTTTCCAAGCATTTAATATTCAGAGCATTCCTAGGAAAGAAAATAAATATGCTGATAGACTTGCAGCAGTGGGTGCATCTTATGATGTGCCAAGGAATCTTGAGGAAGAAAAGAAACAACAAATAAGGGCAGTGGTAAGGCCTGTTGTTCCTGATAATAATACTCATTGGCAAGTGTTTAAGTTTGATGAGCAAATTGTGAGCTTCTTGCAGAATGAAGCAAAATTTTCAGAGAGAAATCAGTCAAGACTACAAGATCAATATGGTGATCAGATCATTCATCTCAGTTCCAACAAGTTGCCCAAGGGTCTCATTACCTTGGAGAGTGTCTTTAATCCTGATGATCAGTCAAGGGATAAAGGGATGAATCTAGCTGCAGAAAAGGATGACCATGCCCCAGTTACTATTGCTGATGGAAAATCTCTTAACATGGGGAAGGTATGTTCTGAAGCTGAGCAAGAAAATTTCATTCATCTATGTCAAGAATTTAGTGATGTATTTTCTTGGACGTATGATGACTTAAAAGGTTTTGACCCTAGTTTGTTTCAGCATACCATAGATTTGGTTGATAGGGTCAAACCAGTAAGACAAAAGTAGAGGCCAGTGAATCCCAAGATTGAACCTTTGATGAGGAAAGAGCTATCCAAGTTGATTGAAGCTAACATAATTTTTCCTATTAAACACTCATCATGGGTGGCTAACCTTGTCCCTGTGAGGAAGAAGAATGGAGAAATCAGATTGTGTGTGGACTTTAGGGATCTCAATCAGGCTTCCCTTAAGGATCACCATCCTCTTCCTTCTATGGAGCAAATTCTGTCCAAGGTCAATGGGTCAAGGAGATTCTCTTTTCTTGATGGGTTTTCTGGTTATAACCAAGTGCTAGTTAAAGAGTCTGATAGATACAAGACAACATTTACTACTAAATGGGGCACCTATGCTTATTACAAAATGCCATTTGGATTAACAAATTCAGGTGCCACATTCCAAAAGGCAATGGAGGTAGCTTTCAAAAGATTAATTGACAAGTTTGTCTTAGTATACCTTGATGATATAACTGTGTATTCCAAGAATGTGGAAGATCATCTTGATCATTTGAGACAGGTATTTCTAAGATGTAGAGAGTTTGGGGTTTCTCTCAACCTAGCCAAATGTGTCTTTGCTACAAACCAAGGAAAACTATTGGGACACATTGTATCTAAAGATGGATTAACCATTGATCCAAAAAGAACAAAGGCAATACTTACCCTTCCTCTCCCTAAACACAAGAAAGGGCTGCAAAGTTTCCTTGGTAGGATAAATTTTGTAAGAAGGTTTATTCCTAATCTTGCTACCATGGTGAAACCCCTTACAGCCATGATCAAGAAAGATATGGTCTTCTCATGGACCAAGGAGGGGAAGGAGAGTTTTGAAAAGATCAAGGCAGCCATAACATCGGCCCCTACCCTCATGAACCCAAATTTTGAGAAAGATTTCATCCTCTACACTTTAGGTGGTGAGTCAAGTATTTCTGCTGTCTTGACTCAAATAAATGACAAGAATGAGGAGCAGCCCATAGCCTTCTTTAGTGAAGGGCTTAAAGAATATGAAGATAAATACAGCTTTGTTGAGAAGCAAGCCCTTGCAGTCATTAGAGCCTTGAAGAAATTTAGACACCTTTTATCCCACAACAAGATCCATTTGTTGGTGCCCCATGCTAGTGTAAAGGACTTCCTTTTGAGCAAGGATATTAGTGAAAAAAGGGCCGGATGGATCAGTAGAGTAATGGAATATGAGGTTGATATTCAGGTTACCAAATTGGTAAGAGGGAGAGGATTATGCAAAGAGATGTTATCAAACCAGGAGTTGGATGAGGAGGTTGCTATGGTAATTGCAGAGCAACAGGAGGAAGGAAATGTTAATGACCCAAAGAGCTGGATGGATGACATGAAGAACTTTTTATCAGGGAACGGATACCCTCAGGGATTGGATAGAGCTAAAAGAAGACAATATAAACTACAATCCATTCCCTATGTTGTGATTGATGATATCCTATTCAGGGGGGATTTTAATGGGACCCTGTTGAGATGTGTTGAAGAGGATCAGGCTGAAAGGATGATTAAAGAACTCCATAATGGCCTTGATGGTGGCCACTTCTCTGCAAGAACAACTGCCATGAAGATCATGAGGGTTGGTTATTACTGGCCATCCTTGTTTCATGATTGTCATAGGTATGTGAGAAAATGTGAGAAGTGCGCTTTCTTCTCAGGCAAACAGAGACTTTAAGCTCTTCCTCTTCATCCCATTCAGGTGGATCAGCCCTTCACCCAGTGGGGGTTGGATTTCATAGGCCCCATTAATCCTCTATCTAGTGCAGGTCATAAATGGATCTTAGTTGCTACCAATTATTTCACTAGGTGGACAGAGGCAGTTGCCTTGAAGGATGCTACAGAGCCATCAGTTATTGAATTCCTTGATGGAATTGTATCTAGGTTTGGAGCTCCTTCTACTATCATCTCAGATAATGCCAAATCTTTTGTTGGAACCTAGATTTGTGCATGGGCAATGAGTCACAATATCTATCTGAGCACATCATTAAATTACTACCCACAGGGTAATGGTTTGGCCGAATCTTCTAATAAGAATCTGATCATAATCATAAAGAGAATGATAGAAGACAACTAGAGGGCCTGGCATAAGAAGCTAAGAAATGCTCTATGGGCTGATAGGATAACGCCCAAGAGATCTATTGGGAATTCACCTTTTGTGTTGGTTTATGGTAGGGAGGCTAGACTTCCAATCTCATTGGAATTCCCATCCTTGGAGTTGGCTCATCAGCTAGAACTAATTGAAGATGATGCCATGTCAGTAAGAATGGCAGAACTAATTGAACTAGAAGAAAAGAGAAGCAAATCTATGCAAACTCTAGAGATACATCAGAAACAAATGAAGAAGAGTTTTGACAAGAAGGCAAGGGCCAGAATCTTCAGAGAGGGAGATTTAGTTCTCAAGTGGGACTCAGACAGAGCAAAACCAGGAAGGCACTCCAAATTTGACCCATTATGGAGTGGCCCTTATTTGATCTCTAGTTGCAAACAGGCAAATGCATTCCAACTGAGCAGACCTAATGGTGAAACTCTACCCATTCCTGTCAATGGGATCCATCTGAAGCCCTGTTTCTGAAAGGATTGTGAATCTATGTACATAGTTAATCTAGTTTCCTTCTGTCTGTTCCTGTTTTTCAATAAGTGTGCGTGCACAGGGTTTCTCTTTTGAATCGCCAATTTCCAAAGTTTTGATAGCCTCAGGTCGCAGAGGAGGTTCTGTTCTTTTTTTCTAGTCATAGAAACAGACCTAGAGCTTCACGGTCTTCAATTTTTTGATTTCCTCTCAGGCGGGTTAGGGTTTCTTGTAGCTCTCAGTTTCGTGCCTTCCAGGTCCTTTTCTTGACCCTGTAGCCTAATGGAGTTTTCTGCAGGCACTGGTCTTATGCATTGAGCAGGCTCATACCCCTTGTGAGTCGCTAAAAATGTTATCATTCATTCACCTGCCAAAGTTTCTCTTTCGTCAGATTTCAGAAGGATCAACGGTCGGCATGATCTCGTCATCGAAAGTTGCACGGGAGATAGTATCAGCGACATCGCGCCTAATTGACACGTGTCCAGTGGGTTCAGCGTTCGACGAGTCAGAAAGTTCCTTGACGTCAGTGGGCACAATGTCGCTATTGCATATCGGCCAGAAATTTTCGATGGCGACATAGCGCCCGACGGAAATACTCTCGGCGGCGGGCAATGGGTTTTCATGGGCCGGAAGTTCCAAAGACCGGTGAGGCACCATGGTGGCAACGAAAAACCAATGCATTTTCCAATGGTGACATAGCACCCAAATGGAAAGTTCATCACGGCGAAGAATGACTAGACAGGTGGGTCCCGACGGTACTCCGCATATATAGTTTGTCAGCCCGACATCATGGCGATAAATCAGAAGTAGCCGCATGTAACCAGGTTGGAGTCTCTCTCAGCATGGCTAACACAGTCAAGGTTTATGATCTCCACCGTCAGATTGGATTAGATCGACGGTAAGCGCCATCGCGCTATGGCGGAGTTGCGCGAGAGTTATGACAGCGACATCACGCCCTGGTGACACGTGTTAGGTGGGGCCGTGTTGCAAGGCGATGCCAGGTGTGCCGACATGGAGGATGAAAACATGAGGTACGACGAGTCTTCGTGATCATCAGATTTGGTTGCATCGATGGTCAGCGCCATCTCACTATGGCAGAGATGCACAGGTTTTAACATGGCGACATAACGCCCGTGCACCACGTGTCCTGGCAGGGCCGCATTTCATGCCGCCAGATGCAGTTAGAGTTGGATGACCGACAAACCAACGAACAGATGCCATGTATCAGTGGGCCCGGCGAATCACGAGAGAAGGAGGGTCGCAGAAAGGAGAGTCTGCGACCGTCAGATTGGAAAGAGATCAACGGCGGGTGCTATCTCGCCATGGAGGAACTACGCGGATTTTACAATGGCGAGTTAGCGCTTGGAGGACACGTGTCCTTACGGGTCTGGTTTTCGACGTGGCAGTTAGCGAGCAGTTGTGGTTAGATGATCGCCAAGGTGGCACAATCAAGTTGAAACCTTTAGGCACTATGGCGCTATCGAGACCTTCGAAGACTTTTTCGATAGCGACATAGTGCCCAGTTGCATGGAAAGGGTGGTAACACCCAGTCAGATGTAAAGAGACTGCCAAGGTGGTGAGATCGAAGATCTGATTGGTCTGCATGGCCCAGTTGGCTCGTCGAGCTTGTTGAATGATTGATTTGATAGATGCACGAATCATGAATGATGGAAAATTAGAAGTTTTGCCACAAATTCGATGGTATTATTGATTGCCACCAACTTGGAATGAATGCTAAGTGCAGAATGACACTCCATCCATCCGGTCGATCCATCTACCATGTCAGGGAATGTTGCGGCCCCGTTTCTGTCTTCTCCAGGCTCTTTCTCAGAAAGATATGAGATTTCTTGGTATGCAAGCCAGGATTCAATCAGATCTCTGATTGGATTTTCAGAGTGGAAGTTAATGCCAGTAGGTGAGAAGTGAATGTAATGCAAAAATCTTCAGTTATGCCTGAGCTATAAAGGCAATTTTGTGATCTATTCTTAGGGTCGACTCTTCCTGGTTTTCTCTGCTACTGCTTGCAGACTTGCAGTGTAGAATCCCTGTGTCTTTGAGCTACATAGTATCCTGTGTTATTCTCTTCAGTGGTCAATGTGCATGTGCTTCTTTTGCCTCTCATTGATGCATTATTGAGATTAGTGGTCCACATACTGTATCTATCTTTGGCCTATTGGATAATATACAAGTGAAATCTCCTTTTCCTGGTGTCATTCAGTTGGTTTTCTAATCTGTATGTGATTATTGATCGATATAAGTCTGGACGTGTATGAATTTTGTATATTACGCTAGTTTTGTAGTGCATATATGGGCAGGAATGAGTCTGAACACCCTGTTTTGGTGCATCACCGCCTTAGATTAGACTAGGTAGATTTTCTTTAACGCTCTCTTTTTCCCTTTCCCTTTTGAGAATAGATAGGTGCGCCCTGATAGTAAGAGGAAGCCGGCCTTCTCTAGAGACTCAACCTTGTAGTTCAAGTCCCACAGCTTGGAGGTTGTTTCCATGTTTCACTAGGTTGTTGTCGCGCTTAGGCCTTGGACAAGGGTGCAAACCTATGTGACAACAGTATCCAACAATCTCCCTCTTGGCATTGATGGCAACACAACATGTCATAGTAGAATGAAATTTGAAA
This sequence comes from Cupressus sempervirens, assembly GCA_028749045.1. Classification (NCBI taxonomy): domain Eukaryota; kingdom Viridiplantae; phylum Streptophyta; class Pinopsida; order Cupressales; family Cupressaceae; genus Cupressus; species Cupressus sempervirens. The sequence goes on from CM053787.1 coordinate 879,576,447, forward strand.
ATAAGATTTTATTTGATAGAAACTTTCTCCCTCTCTGAAAACACATGCCGAAGACAATACATACCAAATGAGATCAATGTACTTTAAGTACTAACTCGTATACAATGTTCTCTTGACTAAGCTACATCAATTGATAGATCCTCAACTAGGTTTCTATTGATGCATCACTAAAATTTTATTTAGTGAGTTGCAGATAGGGGAATGACCCCTAACTTACCTCTTAGATACAAGAATGCATCCTTAGATAATGGCTTGGTAAATATGTCTACAATCTGTTCTTTTGTATGCATGTATTCCAATCTAATTTCTTTATCTTGCACCAATTTCATGACAAAATGATATTTTATAGCAAAATTCTTGGTTTTGGAATGCATCACTAGATTTTTAGATATATTAATTGCACTTGTATTATCACAAAATATGACAACTAGTTCCTTGATTTCAACCTTTATACCTTGCAAAAACTATTTAAACTAAATAATTTTTGAGCAATTCACTACTACTACAACATATTCTACTTCTACTATGGATTAGGATGTGCAATTTATCTTTTTACTTTTCCAAGATACCAACCTTTTTTCAAGAAAGTATGCCCCACCACTTGTACTCTTTCTGTCGTTCAAATTTTTAGCTAAATCAGCATCAATGAACACTTTTAGGTCTAGATTTCCTTCAGGTTTATACCATTGACCATAGTCTTTAGTACCTTTCAAATATCTCAAGGATTTTTTTATTGCCATAATATGATTTTCTCTAGGTTTAACTGAGAATCTTGCTACTATACCAACTACAAGAGCAATGTTAAGTCTTGTATGAACCACATATAGTAACTCTCTAATCATTGATCTATACAAGGTCTGATCTACCTCTTTTGAATCATCATCTTTGGCAAGATTTAATCCAATACACATGGGGGTTCCAATTGGTTTAGAATCTTCCATACCAAACTTCTTGAGTATCTCCTTGATATACTTAGACTAAGTAATGTAGATACCATTCTTTCTTTGATGTATCTGTAATCAACCAAAGAACTTAATCTCACCAAACATAGACATTTCAAACTCTTTATTCAGTTGCTCCAAAAAAAATTTGCATAGATCATCATTCCCTATAAATAAAGTATCATCCACAAATATTTCTGCCAATGTAATCTTATTGTCTAGTCCTTCCTTGATGTACAAACTACTATTATCATTAGTTCTTTGGAAACCAATCTGTATAAGGTAGTTGTGCAACCTCTCATACCATGCTCTAGGAGCTTGTTTTAGACCATACAATACTTTGTGTAATTTGGAGACCATGTCCCTTCTGTCTAGATCAACAAAACCTTTTGGTTGTTCAATGTAGACTTCTTCATTAAGAATACCATTAAGAAATGCAGATTTAACATCCATCTGATATAACTTAAATCCTTTATGTGATACATATGCAAGTAAGGTCCTAACACCTTCCAATCTTGCTATAGGAGCAAAAGTCTCACCATAATCAATGCCTTCTTCTTGGGAATAACCTTTACATACCAATCTAGCTTTATTTCTTGATATATTACCATCTTCATTCAACTGATTCCTAAATACCCATTTTGTTCCAATCATATTTGTATCTTTAGGCCTAGTTACAAGAGTCAAAATTTTGTTCTTCTCTATTTTCTCTATTTCTTCATTCATAGCCTCAATCTAACTTTAATTTTCCAATGCATCTTTAACATTTCTAGGTTCAAAACCAACAAGTAAACATGTACCTTTTAGCTTACTTTTTTTCATAGTACCTTCTAATTTATCTCCAATAATCTAGTCTAGTGCATGATGCCTCCTGACATACTTGGCCAATACAGGTTCTTTACCTTTTGACTGAATTCTACTGTCTTCATTTTGAATTTCAACTTCTGGCTTTGGTTGTTCTATCTACGGCTTTGTTAGAAACATTAATCTTCCCTTGGATGTATTTAATCGAGATATTCCAAAGATCCCTAAATGTAGTTTGTCCTATTGTACACATGTGGAGGACATGTCATTATTTGTCCTTTATTCCACATGTGAGGAAAACTCATTTTTATAATTCTTTTATTGAGGAATTTAGTTTATCCTCCTTAAGAGGATCTTGACACTTTGTACACACCTATTATGAATGTGGCATTCATAGAAATGGGAGTTACACATGCGAACACATGCAACTCCATTCTCATCTCTTTAAAAGAGATGCTCCTCTTTCTTTCTTCTCTACACATCACTTTGATGTTATTGTATTGAGCTATTTTTCTCCAACTCTCTCTCTCTCTCTCTCTCTCTCTCTAGGCATTTACCTACATTCATAATACTCGCAAGGGGTTTTCTTTGCTTTCCCCTTATAAATCCTTGTCTCCATTGTTGAACTATCTTGGTGTATGATCTTGGTTTTTTCTTATCCCATGGTAACATTGTTTCACACTTAACTTACTTGGATTGTTTTTCATTCCTTGCTCTATCTTATCGTTTCTTACATGGTATCAGAGCTTGGTTACTAATCATCATTTTAAGTTTTTTTGTTGAAGGTTGCCATTCATTAGAACACATGTTATTTGGAGACGTTACTGAGAGAAGAAGTTTGTGTTGTGATTTTTAGCACATCCTAACATCTTGTGTGTGCATATTTTATTTTTATCATTTTTAAACCATTATTTTCTAACCCTCTTTGGAAGGCTTGCCGCCAAAGGGTTTTCTTATAAAAAAAAATCAATTTTTTTTTTGCTCTTGTTTTGGAAGGCATGCCACCGAAAGAAGAAGCATTCCTTACATAGCACTAATTTATTATGCAACTTTTTAATTTTAAATATTTTAAATATTTAATTTAATGTATGTAGAAGACTAACATTTAATTTGTGCCATTTTGTAGATTAATTTCTTTTTAAATTAAAAACTTCCCTAATATTATTATTGTAGTGTACACTTAAATAATCCCAAATGTGATTATTATTTTTTATTCTACTTACAATAGATTAGTTAATACTTATTTATATTTCTTTTTGAAATTTAACATATTTCCTAATCCATATTTCCTTAAAATTTAAAATATATTTTAATCTATATTTTTTTGAAATTTAAAATATATTCCTCTCTAAATCTTAATGAGATTTATTACATATTTAACTTTAAATATAATATTTAGCATCTCTAGATTTTTTGAAATTTGAACTCATCGTTTTGATTTCCTTTCAAGTTTTTTTTAGAATCTTTCCTTTTTTTGCTTTGTTCTATCTTTTTTCCCATTCGACTATCTATTTAGATGAATATTTCTTTTGGTTAAAATTCTTTTCATTGCATTTTCTTTTGGGATTAATTTTTCCTTGTTTTCTTATCTGCACGTTTGATCTTCTCATTGCTTGTTGATCTCTATAGTCTCTTATTTGCATGTTTGAAAGATCCGTCTTGAATAAGCTTTCAGTAACTTGTTTCTTCGGCAACTTTTTTCTGCTTCCTTTATTCTTCTCATTTCCCAACTGAGATCTTTCTTTTTTTTTCCTAGCATTTCTCTTGTTCTTGTTCTATAGTTTATATACGTCTGCCTGCACACTTAATCCATAATTTAAGGCAAAGGAACTATGATCATAGATGATACCATTAATATTGTTCCATTTGTCCTCTCTTTCGCTATAGGCTTGGAGACCCTTTTGCCACCCTTTGGAGGAGGCATCTCCTTGGGCTTCTTCTCAGCAATAACAGTGTCATCTGCCTCCTCATGTATTTAAAATTTTCACATATTTAAATTCTCATATTATCTACTTTTGATTTCATTGATAGAATTTTGTTTTGGAATTATATCTAACTATTTTTGCAGACATTTTTCTACAATAGCAAGTTTCTTTTAAACAAAAAACATTTTGTGTGCTGGGCTATCCAACCTTTATGTTGTTTTTTGTTTTAGTTGTTTTTCTTTTAGCTTCAAAAGCTTAATGTAATTCCAATTATCTTGTCAGCCTCATTGCTATTTTTTGAAGGAATTTCTTTTATCATTACATTCCTTCTTTATTCGATGTTAGAGACATTTTTTTTTCTTACCTTTCGCAGTGGACGTGTGGTGTGGCCATTAGCTCCAAGGCAGATGCATGTTGCCGCCTTAATGCCTCTAGCTCTACTCTTAACCCGCGCAAAGCAGCTACCCCTATTCATAGTTTTTCACACTCATTAGTCATTTTGACCATCTCTTCAATAAAACTTTTGGTTTATTAATAAAGTGTTTTGATTAAACATTTTTATATATTGTTGATTATTTATAAGCACCATCTTTTTGGCTTAAACTTTAGTTACAATAAATTCTAAAGGTTTTTTTAAAATTTCTTCATTAAGGAATTTATTTATAATTTATTAAGTGGTCTCATTATAGAGTTCTAAAATTAATTTATAACTTCATCATTTGACCTCTTAGAAAAAAAAAAAATCATTCTGTATCATTAGGAATCCTAATCATAGCTACTTAGATTCGTTTCTTTTTAACATAATTATCATTTAACCCTTCAAACGCCTCTGCATTATTCTTCATTATAGATTAATAATTATTTCTAACATCTGTTTGCAAGGTTCTATCATTCTATTTTAGATTAATAATTATTAATCATTATTCTAACGTTTCTTTGCAGGGTTGTATCATTTTTTCAAAAATTTAATCATTGTTTCCTTAGCAAGTTTCTTTTAATTAATTCTAGTTAATTTTTTAATTCATATTTCTATAAGGGGGACATTTTTTTCCCATAAAAATGTCAACCTTAATTCCAGAAATAAAACATAATCATACTAATTATCATTCCTAAAAAACACATATTTCATTTATTTTTCGTTTTAAACATCTATTCGAGATAACCACTGATCCTTCTGTTGAACCTGGTTCAGCGGCTACCTAAGATGGAAAAGATACTTGGAAACTTAAAAATGAAGAAGCTTTAGGTTTAATTTGTATTTCCATTATTTCAGATTTATATGTTTTAATTGCACATTGTTCTAAAGCTCATGATGCCTTGTCAATTTTGCAAACCAAGTATGACAGTGCAGATGAATCATGCAAAATATGGTTGTAGGATCAACTTGAAGATCTCAGGTATACAGATTTTAAGACCATGGATGAATTTTTGTTAAAATTTGATTCTATTAAAAGTCAACTTGTTGCTTTAGGTGCTCAGTTAGATGACATTCACCTAATTCATATTATTCTTAAAAAGTGTCTTCCTAGACAGTTTAAACATTTTATAACTAATGTTCATGCACAACTTGCTATTCCTACATGATCTAAATAGTTAACTTATGTTATTTTTTGAAATTTATTAAGACACGAAGAAGCTAAGCTAATTCAGTTTGGTACTCTTAAATCAATTGAACATGTATTTATGTCTCGAAATTCAAATAGTAATAATTTTTGTTCAAATAATAATAATCATCATAATAATAACAAACAATATAATAATAATTCTAATAATAAATCTAATATGAAACATAACAATAATAACAATAACCATACCAATCATCATAATAACAATCGTAATAGTAATAATCAAAGGAATCATTCAAATTCCAAACCTCATTATTCTTATTGTGGCAAAGATGGTCATGTTGTCAATAACTATTTTTTTTTTTTAAATGATAAAAAAACCTATGAACAATAGTAACCTATGTAATAAAAAATCAAATCTTAAAAAAGGTAACTCTACTGGTTCTAATTCTCATCATGCTTTTACTTGTAGCTTTAATGTTTGTAGACCTTTAGAGTAGATTGTTGACAGTGGTGCATCACAACATGTAACTTCTCATAAGGAAATTTTTGATTCTCTGCAACCTGATATTGCCAACATTCCTATTTAGGTAGCTAATAGTTAGACTTGTAAAGTTGAAGGTTTAGGTGATGTCACTATTCCTAATGGTAAATTGCATGATGTATTGTATGTACCTAATCTAAAAACTAATTTGCTTTCTATTTCAAAGTTATGTTAGGACTATAAAGTTGAATTCTATAAAGATAAGTGTTATGTGATAGATCCTCAAACTAAACAAGTAATTGCTCATGCTAAAATGGATAATGACAACTTATTTAAATTCCATCAATTTGCTAGTTCACGATATTCTTTACATACTTCCATTGATTTCAATATATGACATGAAAGACTTGGCCACTTAAATTCGAATTATATTACTTTAATGCAAAAAAGCAATATGGTTGATGGCTTGCCTCACATTATTCCTTCTAATATTGCTTGTACTGGTTGTATGAGTGGTAAGACGCATAGGGAGCCTTTTCCAAGTGGTAAATCATGGTGGGAAACTCATAAGTTGTACCTTGTCCATAGTGACCTCTTGGGCCCCATGGAGAATAACTCCATCCAAGGTTCTCGGTATGCACTTACCTTTGTTGATAATTTTTCTAGACAAACTTGGATCTATTTTTTGCATAGCAAGGATCAAGTTCTCAATATATTGATTGAATTTTAGTTATATGTTGAAAGGCAATCTGGTTTTAAACTTAAAATTCTCAGAACTGATACTAGAAAGGAATACGTGAATAATGCTTTTCATTTTTATTTAAAATCATGTGGAATTAAACACGAGCTTACTATTCTTTATACACCACAAAAAAATGGTGTGGTAGAAAGAAAGCATCAGACCATTGTAGAAATGGCTAGATACATGTTGCATGCTAAGAATGAGCATTATAAATTTTGGGCTGAAGCCATGTTTTGTGCAACTTATATTCTTAATAGGACTCCTACCAAAGCTCTCAAGGATATTGCTCCAAAAGAGGCTTGGTTTGGTAGGAAACTTGATTTACATCATTTGAAATATTTTGGATCTATTCCTTATGTTCATAATCCTAAACAAAAATGACATAAATTAGATGCTAAGTCTTCTCCTTATATTTTTTGATGGTTATGATGAAAACACTAAGGTTATCGTGTTTATGATTCTACTACTAAAAAAGTTCAAGTTTCTAGAGATGTTTGCATTGAAAAAAATGGTGTACATGACTATTCTACTACACATGATGCAGAATTCAGTGGCACTAAAATTGTGCTAGTGGAGGACCAACCTCCTTCTCTTAACCCTACTCCTCCTCTTAACCCTAGAACTCAAGCACCACCTATTATTTCTTCTTCTACTAGTAATTATATTCAAGTAGCTACTAATGATGCTTTTATTGATAATGATTCTTCCTCTAGTGATGATTCCATTACAACTAAACATAGACTTAAAATGGCTCAAAACTCAATCAATGAAAGTGATGATTTCATTTCTAGATTTGGTGGAATTAAAGATAGAAGGATTAACTATTGTAATTATGCTTTGATGACTACTATTATGAATTCTAATGATCCTAAGTCCTTTGATCAAGCTAACTCTCAACCTCATTGGCAAAAGGCCATGCAAGAGGAATCTGACTCTTTAATTGCTAATCAAACTTGGGACTTAGTCAAGTTACCTCATGGCAAGAATATAGTTTCATGTAAATGGTTATACAAAAAAAAATTGAATGCTAATAATTAAATTAGTAAATTTAAGGCTAGATTAGTTGCTAGAGGTTTTTCACAAATTGAAGGATTAGATTATAATGAAACTTTTGCTCCTATTGCTAAAATGCCTACTATCAAATTAGTTCTTGCTTTAGCATCTAACATAAATTGGCCCATTCATCAAATGGATGTTAAAAGTGCCTTCTTAAATGGTGATTTACATGAAGAAATTTATATGGCTCAACCTGCTGGATTTGTTAAGAAAGGTAGTGAAAATCTAGTTTGCAAATTGAAAAAATCTATTTATGGTCTTAAACAATCACCTAGAGAATGGTATTCTAAAATTAATTCATTATTTATTTCTGAAGGCTTTTCTAGAAGTAAGAATGATCCTAATTTGTATATTAAACATACTAAAGATGATATTATCATTGTTATTGTTTATGTGGATGATCTAATTCTCACTTCTAGTTCAAATGCTTTGATTTCCAATATTAAGTTTCAACTTAAATAGAAATTTCAGATGACTGATTTAGGTATTTTACATTACTTCTTGGGGATGCAAATTTGGCAAACCCCTAAGGGTATCTTTCTTTCACAAAGAAAGTATGCTCATGACCTTTTAGAAAAATTTAAGATGAATGATTCCAACCATGTTTCAATTCCATGTGAATTAGGAACTAAATTAATGGCTGATATGAATACTCCTTTTGTTGATGAAACGTTGTATAGGAAATTGGTAGGAAGTTTAAATTATTTAACTCTTACTAGACCTAATATTGCTTATAGTGTTGGTTTAGTTTCTAGATTTATGTCTAAACCTCAACAAACAGATTTTAAAGTTGCTGAAAGAATCTTAAGGTACATTAAATGAACTATTAATATGGGATTATTCTATCATGCCAATTCTGAATTTAGTTTACATGGCTATACTGATTTTGATCTAGGTGGAGATCTTAATGATGGGAAATCCACTTGTGGCTATTGTTTTTTATTTGGTTCGAGTGCACTTTCTTGGAAAAGTAAAAAAGAACACTCTATTTCCCTTTGCTCAACTGAAGTTGAATTCAAAGGTTGTACCAATGCAACTAAGGAAGCCTTATGGCTTAGAAGACTTCTTGAAGATTTGGGTCTACCTCCACAAGCACCTACCCCTCTACATTGTGACAATCAAAGTGTTATTGCCTTGGCAAAGAATCCATTTTTTCATGGAAGGACCAAACATATTTCACTTCAACATCACTTCATTCAAGAACAAGTTGAAGACAAGCAAGTTACTCTTCTTTATTGTAAAGGTGAACATCAAGTGGCTGATATTTTGACAAAACCACTTTCTAAAGAGAGATTTCAGTTTCATTGTAAAAATTTGGGTTTATAACCCTTTGATGTAAACTCCCCAAGTAAAGATTAAGGGGGGTGTTAGAAGCATTAATCTTCCCTTGGATGTATTTAATTAGGATATTCTAAGGCTCCCTAAATGTAGTTTTTCCTATTGTACACATGTGGAGGACATGTCATTATTTGTCCTTTATTCCACATGTGAGGACAACTCAATTTTATAATTCCTTTATTAAGAAATTTAGTTTATCCCCCTTAAGAGGATCTTGACACTTTGCACACACCTATTATGAATGTGGAATTCATAGAAATGGGAGTTACACATGTGAACACATGTAACTCCTTTCTCATCTCTTTAAAAGAGATGCTCCTCTTTCTTTCTTCTCTACACATCACTTTGATGTTATTGTATTGAGCTATTTTGCTTCAACACACACACACTCTCTCTCTTTTCTCTAGGAATTTGCCTACATTCATAATACTCACAAGGGGTTTTCTTTTCTTTCCCCTTATAAATCCTTGTCTCGATTGTTAAACTATCTTGGTGTATGCTCTTGGATTTTTCTTATCTCAGGTAACATTCTTTCACACTTAACTTACTTGGATTTTTTTTCATTCCTTGCTCTATCTTATCATTTCTTATAGGCTTGGGTCCTTCAAACTCGGTAGGCATTGGTTTGGTAGCTTCAGACTATGACTTGGTGACTGTGGAAGACTTGGGAGTTGAAGTCTCCTTATTGATAGATGTGTTTGGCAATGTATCAGGTTTGATGTAAACAAATATCATGTAGTCTTCTAATTCTTTTTTACTTTCTTCTTTAGTTCTTTCTGCAAACTTATCAATTCTCACATGTGCACTTTCTATGATTTTACATGTACACAAATTCAAACATCTATATACCTTACTTCTATAAGAATATCCTAATAATATACCTTCATCACCTTTCACATCAAATTTTCCTTTTCTAGATTATTTCAAGATATAACATTTACTTCCAAATACTTTCAGGTAACTTACATTGGGTTTGTAGCCATACCATAATTCAGAGGTAGTTTTATATGAGTCCCTTTTCAACTGTACTTGGTTTAAGGTATGAACTGCAGTGCCAATAGCTTCCTTCCTATATTTGATAGCAATGTTCTTTTCAATCATCAAAGTTGTTGCACAATCCATGATGGATGTGTTTCTCCTTTCAGCTATTCCATTCTACTCATGACTTCTAAGAGTTGATACCTGTCTCTTGATTCCTCTTTCAATGCAAAGGTTATTGAATTCATTGGAGATGAATCCACAACCTCTATCTAATCTTAAGTATTTCAATCTTTTCCCTGTTTGTTTCTCTACTCTTGTCAAATAACATTTGAATTTCTCAAATACTTTTGACTTTTCTCTAAGATACATAATAATCATCATTCTTGAATAGTCATCAACAAAAAGAATAAATAAATTTTCTCTAGTATAGCCTTCTATTCCAATAGGTTCACATAAATTAGTATGCACAATTTCCAATATTTCTTCAAATTGATAGTTTTTTCTTTTAAAACTAGTATTTCCCATTTTTCCAATTTGATAATTCTTACATAAACCAACATCTGGTTTCTTCAAACTAGGAATGCCTCTTACTTTCTTAAATTTTCTTATTTTCACCATGTTATCAAAATTTACTTGACATAACCTTTTGTTCCATAACCAGATCTCTTCAACTTGAGCAATAAAACATGAGCAATCACCAATATCAAGATGAAATAGGTTACCTTGTGTTTGTTTGCCTGAACCAATCAGTTTTCTTTTGTCATCCAACAATCTTGCCTTGCCATGCATGAATTCCACCTTGAATCCAATGTTGATTAGTTGTGCCACACTCAGAAAATTATGTTTTACTCCTTCAACCCAATAGGCATTGTCACATACAAGTTCTTTGGTTAATGAAATTCGGCCTCTCCCTTTTATGCAACAAGGTTCATTGTTTTCAAACCTTACATTACCACTATCATAGATTTCAAATTTTTCAAACTTTTTTTTATCACTAGTCATATCATGTGAACTATTTCCATTATGTTGTATTTTTCATTAGTGATAACACTTATTCGATTCTGAATGGCTACCAAGCTCATCACTCAGTCTACAATTTATACTGAGCATTCAGTGGTTACCTAGTAAGGTCATCACTTAAGTAGTTCATATCGAGCATTCCTAAAGGTACCAAGTGAGTGTGTAGTTCAAAAATGTTTACTAAGCTTCATATTGTCTATCGAGTTATTAGTTTGTGTCATGTAAAGCTAGTTTCTACCAAGTGATGGATCTGTAGTGTTTACCAGTGATAGCAAGGTAATCGAAGGATTCAGTATCTACCAAGTGAAACTATATCTACTGAGTCTCCAATGCTTATCGAGTTCCAACCTACATTGTGTGATTAGTATGGATTGAGCTTCTACTTCTACCGATTGCATGATGATGTTGAGTAATGTAGTAGATGCTGAGTATCAGAAGGTCACCAAGTTAGCTTGAAGAACCCAAGGTTTCTACTGTTTGGCTGACTCAGTATTATTTTTTTTACTTGTGTCTTAGCCGACCTTGTTATTGTAATTATTGGAATGGTATATATGTAATGTATTGTATCATTTTCAATACATGGATAAGAATATCAAGGAATGATATGTCATGTTTTGAGAAGGGTGAATGCAAATCAACAGTAGAGTAGAGTATTCAACAAGGTCTACAATTAGCAAAAAATATATATCAGTCACAAGAGATTATTTGTACTTCAAAGATCTAATTAGCAATCAAATTGTAAGTCAAATCTACTATTTCATCTTGATAGGTGAATTAGTTTCCAAATCCTTTAACATAGTAGACTTAACAGTGTACAAATCTCCTAACATAGTACATACTTTATTGTATGTTTGTAAAACCTCTAACAAGCTGGATCTAGTAGTCCAAATTGCTCTTAACAGGGTAGATCATTAGAAGTGGTCAATGTAAGCCCTAATAGGCCAACTTATACTACAATAGTGAAGTTTTGTGGGTATCATCACCACCTTAGTTTTACTTTCTATTTGGAAGGTTTCTGGATCACCAAAATACTCTGTTCATGTGTTATAAATGTTTATCTTTTTCATGCATATAGTAGAATAGATGAATTAATGGTGAATGATTTATATGGTTAAGTGCCAAATTAATTTAAAGTTTTTGAGGTTACTGATTCACCCCTCCCCTCTCAGTAACCTAGCAATTTTTTATTATTTCTAACAATTGGTATCAAAGCTTTGTGGTTCTTAGGATAAAGTTTGATAGCTTGAGTAAAGATCAAGGGACAATGGAGATATTTAGACTTGATAAAGCTATTGATAATCAAAAGCTAGATCTGGAGATGGCCATAACTCAACTCAAGGAAGCAAAAGAGCATCTTTCTCAATCCCTAAAAAGAAGAGAGGAAGTTGCAAAAGAAATGAAAGATCATTAGTATGTTGAAGAAAAGATTGAAGATTTTTTCCTTTCAAGTAGTTCAGACGAAGCTAATGAGGTAATCAAAGAACTCGTAGAAAAGAATGGCTCTCTGCAAGAAAAAGTAAGAAAATTGAAAAGAAAACAAGAAATTTAGTCAATAAGAATGTGTGAAATTTTGGAACAAAGGAATAAGGCAAGTGAAGACTTTGAAACAAGGAACAGTGCTAATCAAAATCAATCCCTTCAACAAGGAAGTCTTATCAATCAGCTCTCTAATGCAAATGAAGAAATCATGAATTTGAGATTTGAAAATGAAAGTTTAAGGAATGATCTAATCACTGAAAGATAGATCAATGAAAGATTGAAAGCTAGTCTAATCTTTGAAAAGCAACTCAATGAAAGGATCATAAAATCTCAAGTAGACATGGATCAATTGAATCAGAAAAAGTGAGTAGAATTTCTATAGACAAAAGGGTAAAGTAGGACTTGGATACAAAGAAGAAGGTGAATCTTCGAAACAAGGTGCCCAAAGGAATCAAAGACCTACTAGCAGTCACTACATCAAATAAATGTTGGAGCAATGGAAAGGAAAAATTCAATGGAAAATGCTACAATTGTAGTAAACATGGTCATAAAGCTAATGAATGCAAGGAGAAACCAAAATTTGAAGGTAAATGTCATAAATGTAAGAAACAAGGTCACAAGGTATCTAAATGCAGATCCAAATCATTCAATCTGGTTGAATAAATTATCAAGGTAATATTTGGTTGGGATTACAATACTTGGTGTAGATGTCACTATTGTGGAGAATATGGACACATTGGCATAGACTGCACAAGGAATCACTTGAGAAAGAGAGATTCAATAGTAAGATGTTATACATGTAGTAAGATTCATCATATAGCAAAAAACTGCATGAATATAGGAAGACTTGAAGATGAGAAGAAAGCTAAAGCTGATAACATCAAGAAGCAGCTGAGACAACAGTGGGTTCCCAAATCTATCGAGCAGAATAGTTCAAATGATGGCCATGTCACTCAAGAAGTGGGTGACTCCACCATTTCCAATTACATTCATGAAGGAGGAACTAGAACTGTATCTTCAAGCTATATCTCGAGTAGTTTCAAATGAAGAAAGAAGAAGATCCAAATTAGTATTTTAGATATAGAGGGATCACATTAAATCAATTTAAACTAAGCAAGGTCAAGATTAATAAAAGTTTGTTCAGTTGCTGAGTCACAAGTTTCTATCGAGCTAGTTAGTGGATGACAGTCTAGCATGCACTACGTCAGTATGGTACCTAGCATTAATGGTGAATTTTGATCAAAAGAGTAGAATTTGACTTCATTTTTCATCATGACTTTAGAATTCATAGAGCTAAGAGATTTCCAAGTGCACACAAGAAATTCCAAGTGATTTTAAGTGAATTTCTAGCAAAGAATTTGTTCAAAAAATTTATTTCACTTACCGAGCAATGATGGCATCTAGGAGCACTAGTGGCAGCAAGGTGAAAAGAGGTTGAAAAATGTTGGTTAAATTTGTGGAGTGGAAAGCACCAAATTTGAAGCTAGTTCCAGCAGTTACAGAGGCACTCGACCCTAATGGTGCTCAATCCCAAATTCCTCCCAAGGTACTATTAATTAACAATATTCACACTCATTTTAAGTGTTTTATTTCGGAAATTGGAACCCTAGAGATGGATGGTGCCTTAGAGGAAATGTGTGTTGATGGTTCATTAAAACTCAAGCATAAGCACTTAGAAACCAAAGGGTTGAACTATATCACACACTTGCCAAGAATTTTTTAGATTAAGTGGATTAGATACATTCTCAGTCATGTGCACAATGGTCAATTATGGTTAGAGCAGCCCATGTTAATAACCAAGAAGATGATTCATAAGATTACTGCTCTTCCTATGTTGAACAAAGCAAAATCTACCAAAACCCTAGGTCAGGATGAACTCCAAAAGAAAACCCTAGCCGAGTGGGATGGTACAGATTTGAAAATTAGCACTATTTCTGATGTGGAATTAAGATTTTGTATTCATGTACTTGGCCACAAGATTTATAGCTCTAGTCATTTGAACAACGTGCCATGTGAGGCAGTGGATTTAGCATTTAAGGTTGTGAAAAAAATCATGGAATTTGACTTTTAGAATTACTACTAAAACAATTGAATAAGAATATGGATAGTATTAGAACATCAAAGAAAAACCATTGTAAATTTGGTTCTTTGTTGACATGTCTTTTCTTTTATGTGCAAACTTTTTTCTCATCTAAAGGTTCTGTTGTATGGAGAAAAGATGTTCCTATTTTGTATCAGATAAATGAGTTCATTGCAGAAATGGGTGTAAATTTTGATAGTATTATGCACAATTGTTTTGAATATTTCAAGGAAAGGATGAAAAATAGGTTTAGGATTCCACCTAAGCTTGTTAATGGTTATAAAGATGATGTGTGTTTCATGGTTAACTATGATAGAGTGTACATTTAGGTAGTCATGCCTCAAGTTGCATGAGTGAAACCTCTCCCATATGAGGTAAATATTGATGAAACCAGAGACATCATTGAAGCCTTGGCGAATGAACCTATAGATCTCAAGCAACCAATTTTTGGTACATATGATGAGGCCAAAGAAAAAATTAAGCTTGAAATCAAGCTACCCTAGGCAATCAGCAAAGGCAAGAGGAAGATAGCTAAGATGAAAACTGCCACTAGTCCTCTAATGCTTACCAAGGGTAAAGGAGAGGATGAAGAAGGAGAAGGAGAAGAGTAGGAAGTTGAGAAGGTGGTAGAGTCAACAAAGAAGAAGGGTAGGGTAATCATTACCAAGCCACCAAAGGCCTACATAGCTATTTTCACTAGAAGAGGAAAAGGAAAAGGTGAAGTTGTGCTCAACAAGCTCCCACTTACCTTCCAGGAAAAATTGAAATAGATGGAAGAAGGAGCAGGCATCACAAACTTCAAGGCCCTCAAGTTTGAGACAAGGACTAATTCTAAGAAGATGCAAATTGAGGAGTTGGTACTCACCAAAATGGGAAAATGGAAATATTCCCTAGATCAGATTGCTCCTCAAATCTCAAAAGAATTGTTGGCAAGATTGCAGCCAAGGTGGTAGTTAGCTGTATAGATAGCTAAAGATATTTATGAAAAATCTTTGAGGAAGTTACTACCCAATCCCACAGATGCAAAAGTAAAGGCACCCATGAATGAAAATGAAGGTAAAATGATGATTAGATTCCATACATGTTTTATTTTAATCAAAGATATTGAGCATGTTGTTAGAGATGCAACAAACATATGGAAGAACATATATCATCTACACAAGCCTAGTGATGACCTAGTGGAAATCAAGGATCATGATGGTGATAGTGATGATGAAGAGGATAACACTCCATGTGTTTCTTTTGATGTTCAAGACTATTAAGCATTAAGGGTTGATGATGAAGAGAATGAGGAAGAAGTTGAAGAGGAAGACAAGGAAGAAGATGAAGAAGATGATCCAATAAAAATAGTAGTAGAAGTCATTGCTTCCCTTCCTCATTCTCCACCTAAAATTGCTACATCATCAGGGTTGGAGATAGCTTCAATAAGTATGATTTCCACCACCACAAATACATCATCTACACAATCATTAGTTGCTACTTCACATCTCCAGGTATCTACAATGGAAGTGTCTATCACTTCATCTACTGAGCTACAACCCTCTTCATCAGCTCCTGAGAAATCTACTTTAGTAGTATGTATAGCTGCCAATTCTCCAATTGTGTCAATTTTTTCAGCACCATGTATAGTAAGTTTTCCAGTACGTTCTACTATTTTTTCAACTCCACCATCTTTTGTTCTAATTAGTTCTTTAGTTGTAAGTACTCTAGTTTGTATACCACCTATTGATACTTCATTTTTTAAAAGTACATCAGTTTTGGATATAGTTAGTACTTCTTTCAATTTTCCTTTAGTTGGACCCATTCAAGTTTTCACTACAAGTCAAGCTACTTCTACTATTGTTTCCATTTCTAAGTCCAATGAAGTAAGCTCAGAAGTTAAACCAAAGAATCCTCTAAAACTTCTGCTTACTAGCAAAGTAATTGATGAAAACATTGATTTGGACAAAGAAATTTTCATTCCTAAGATAGATCTAGACACTACCATAGCTAATGAAATGATATTGGTTAGTCAACTTTTAGAGAAAAAGGCAAGGAAGAAGCAACTTAGAGATGAGAGAGATAGAGAGTTCACAATAATTGAGAATGCTAAAAACATAATAACTAAGGCTATAGGTATTGATGTAGACTCATCTCAACACATTTTGCTACAATTGGACGAAGCTGTAAATAAGTTCAATGAGGATACCTCTGGCCAAGAAACGATCATAGAGAAGGCAAAGAAGAACTTTGATAATAAGGTGCTTGAGCACATTGTCATTAATCAAGTAGAGTTATCTTCAATTTTGAGCAATCTTGAACAATCTTTAACTAATGTAATATCACTTTTTGGCAAGCCTCATGATGTTACCGAGTATACTGAGGATATAAAGGAGAAATTGAGTAAGATTGATGTTGATATGAAAGCAAGCACTCAAAGGCTATAGCTTGACCCTTGTTCAAGCTCAACACATCACATGAAGGTGAAATTTTTGTCAGAAATGCGGGTAGAATTGCTAAGAGAGGAAGCCAGGATCAGGTTTACATTGATTGATATACAAAATATGATCATTTTAGTTATGGACTCAATGTAGAAACATGTTGAATATTCAAAAATGTTGGTCTAGGATAACAATTTTGCCATAGTAGATCATATGATTGAACTTTCTGTAGAAGTTCAAGTGGCACTCTCCACCTACAAAATTTTGCAAAACAATTTGGATAAGATATTGGCTCTTATTCTCAAGGGACACTCTAAATTTCTCTCACATTTTGATGTCTCTATTTGAATATTTTGCATATCTCTTTGGTATTATTGTCAAAAAGGGGGAGTAAGAGATAGTAAGAACATGGGAATAAGAGATGATAAGAGACTTGTGGAGGAAATAAGGGAGAAAATAGATTTATATATGTATAGTGATAAGCTATGTATATAATATGCCATATGTATGTGGGAGATATGTGAGATATGTAAGATATGTATATACAATAGCTTTACAAAGATTGATCTTGAAAAATCCAAAATCAATATGTCAATGTACATAAGGCCCATAAGTGTTTTTGTTACTAATGTCAAAAGGGGAGATTGTTGGCATTATGTTGTATTTTTCATTAGTGATAACACTTGTTCGATTCTGAATGGCTACCAAGCTCATCACTTAGTCTACGGTTTATACCGAGCATTCAATGGTTACCTAGTAAGTTCATTAGTCAAGCAGTTCATACCGAGCATTCCTGAAGCAACCGAGTGAGTGTGTAGTTTAGTAGTGTTTACTGAGCTTCATAGTGTCTACTGAGTTATCAGTTTGTGTAATGTAAAGCTAGTTTCTACCAAGTGATGGATGTGTAGTGTTTACTAAGTGATAGCAAGGTAATCAAAGGATTCAGTATCTATCGAGTCTCCGATGGTTATCGAGTTCCAAGGTATGTTGTGTGATTATTATGGATCGAGCTTCTACTTCTATTGAGTGCATGCTGATGTTGAGTAATGTAGTGGATGCTGAGTATCAGAAGTTCACCAAGTCAGCTTGAAGAACCCAAGTTTTCTATTGTTTGGCCAACTTAGTAATATTTTGTTTACTTGTGTTTTAGCTGACCTTGTTATTGTAGTTATTGGAATGGTATATATGTAATGTATTGTATCATTTGCAATACATGGATAAGAATATCAAGGAATGATATGTCATTTTTTGAGAAGAGTGAATGCAAATCAACAGTAGAGCAGAGTATTCAATAAGGTCTACAAGGAGAAAAAAAGATATATCAGTCACAAGAGGTGATCTGTATTTCAAAGATCTAATCAACAATAAAATTGTAAGTTAGATCTACTATTTCATCCTAAAAGATGAATTAGTTTCCAAATCCTTTAACAAGGTAGACTTAACAACCTTTGTATAAATCTCCTAACAGAGTGCATACTTCATTGTATGTTTGTAAAACCTCTAACATGGTGGATCTAGCTCAAATTGCTCTTAATAGTGTAGATCATCAAAAGTGGTCAATGTAAGCCTAACAGGCCAACTTTATACTGTAGTAGTAAGGTTTTGTGGGTATCATTCTCACCCCAATTTTACTTTCTATTTGGAAGGTTTTTGGGTCACCAAAATACTATGTTCATGTGTTATGAATGTTTATTTTTTTCATGCATACAGTAGAATAGATGAATGAATGGTGAATGATTTATATGGTTAAGTGCTGAATTAATTTAAATTTTTTGATGTTATTGATTCACCCCTCCCCTCTTAGTAATCTAGCAAGTCTTGATTATTTCCAACAGTGAACATCCACTATCTATGATCCATGTATCATTTTTTTTCACATGAGAGATAAGTGCCATCTTATATTCTTTATCATCATATTCATCTTTTACAATAATGTAAACCATTTCATCTTCACTGTTATCAAAATCCTTAGCCATAAAACAAGTTTTTTTTGCCTTTTTCCTTGAATTATTTATGACCTTTGAAATCCTTCTTGCCATTGTACCTGTGATTCTTCTTTTCATCCTTATCTTTTTTTGGGCACCTAGTAGCAATATGACCAACTTCTTCACATGAAAAATAGATTAAGAGAACTTTACCTTTGTATTTTCCTCCGCCTCTAGAATATTTTCTTGCATGTAGAGCTTCAACAACTTCAAGGTCACTATCAAAACTTTCCTTTGATTCTTGTTCACTTTCTGACTGAATGTCCTTTATTTTCTTGCCTTTCTCCTTAAGTGAAAGCCTAGCCTCAAATGTAGATTCAATATTCTTGGAAGCTGAAACATAATTGTCATAATTGTCTAGCTCAAAGGTTGTCAATCTTCCCACTAAGGTATTCAGATTTATTTTATGATTTGTTTCAACCCCCCTTTCTTGAATAGAAGATACTCTAATTGCATAGATAGGGGTAAAAGCACAAACCTATGTCACCCTTTGTGATATCTTTCACCATTTCAGCCAAAAGCTTTTTGGTTGTAACGATTTTGGCTGTAACAATTTTGACCGAACATACGTGGCAATTTTGCGCACCTATGTGGCTCATACCGTTTTGACCGAAACCCGTTCGGTCAAAACGGTTACGGCTGAAACCTCGAGCCACTATAAAAACTGCCGCAAACCTCTAGCGGCTATCATTGTTACTGTTGCTGTTCCTAGATTTTTGGAAAGCGGGTCAAGGGTTTCGGCCGTAACTAGTTAGTGGTTTTTTCCTCCTCATTTTTTAATAGTTTTTAAATGTATTTTTTGATTAATAGATGTTAATTGTACTTAAAATAGTTGTTTTTGACCTATTTTGTGAGTGAAATGCTTTAAATTATTTATTTTTTAATATGTTTAAATTATTTTAATTATTTTAGATTGTTTTAGAATGGTATTTAAATTAATTTTTTAGCAAAAATGTAGTTAAACATGAGATAAAAACGTAGAAAAACATTAATTAAAAGTGTAGAAAAACATTAAGTTAAAATATAGAAAAATATTAGGAAAAACATTAGGAAAAACATTAGGTTAAAATATAGAAAAACATTAGATTAAAATGTCAAAAAAATTAGTTAAAAAATATAGAAAAACATTAGATTAAAATGTCAAAAAAATTAGTTAAAAAATATAGAAAAACATGAGGTAAACATGTAGAAAAATATTAGTAAAAAATGTAGCAAACCTTTAGCGGACATTATTTAGTTTCTAACATAACTTGATGGATCTAGAGGTGAAACAATAATATCTTATGGTGAAATTAATTTTGACATTAAATACACCTTCTAACATAACCCTATATTAACTACAATCATAACCCATACCACATTCTAACCATAACATAGGCCCTCTACTAACCGAATGAACCACGCTTAGATATTGATGATGTTCATTTTAACAACTAGTTATTGTTAGGTAATAATGTGTCTTACATTACCAAACAACACAATAAGATCAGTTAAATGATATGTTTTTAGGTATGTTATCCATGCATCTATGTCTTAAGGGGACATAGGAGTCGTAATAGGTCATACTACTTTTTATAGGTTCTAATAAGTCTTAATATGTATTATTAGGATATAATAGGTCTTATTAGGTAATGATGATTCTTACATTACCAAATGACACATAACGACCTCATGATACATTTCTAGGTATTTTTATCCATATATATGTTAAGGGGACCTAGGGACTCCTACTACATCATTATGTCTATTATAGGTTGTAATAGGTATTCATATGTTTACTAGCACATAATAGGTATTGTCAGGTAATAATGAGTCTTACATTACCAAACAACACATTAAGATCACTTATGTCAACTGTGTTTTTCAATACGTTATCCATACATGTGTGTCTTAAGGGGACATAGGAGTCGTAATAGGTCATACTATTTTTTATAGGTTCTAATAAGTATTAATATGTATTATTAGGATATAATAGGTCTTATTAGGTAATGATGATTCTTACATTACCAAATGACACATAACGACCTCTTATGATACATTTCTAGGTATTTTTATCCATATATATGTTAAGGGGACCTAAGGACTCCTACTAGGTCATTACGTTTGTTATAGGTTGTAATAGGTATTCATATGTTTACTAGCACATAATAGACTGACCTTAGTATCAACCTTAATAAAACTATATCCCATTTACTTTATTAACATTCTTAACTCTAATTCAAACTACTAAATTAAGTCATGAGTTCTAAATTGTAAACTAACATTTGCTAACTAAACTCATTTACTTATCTAGTAACAAATTTTTCTATCCCGATGTCCTAACTCTCATCTACACTCCCCATAATCATCAAAGCATTTACATCAAAATCTAGATTTTAGTCAAGAATTATATTTTTTTATTGCATGTATGTAAATGTGTACACTTAGTTATTATTTAATGAAGAAATTTTATTTTATTTTTATTGCATATACATGCACATGTACGAATATTTATTTTTCACATTTGCATGAGCACGTTACAATGTACATTAGATATGGTCTCTAAGATAATTTGTTTTAAAATACATATGTATGTTACATGATTGAATTTAGCACCATACATTTAATGTTGTGTATTTATATGTACATGTGTTTCAAATTAAATTTAACTTTAAATTATTTTAATTTAAATACACTTGTATGTTTATATTTGTATATATATGCATGTGTAGATCTCTAGATATTTATCACATTCATATTCTCATATTTATTTTCATATATACATTATGGCATCTGGTTCTAGGGATTTTGCTCCTGCATCCTCAGGGGATGCCAGTGTTCGTGGTGGGGGTCAAAGTGCTGAGTCTGGTACAACATGTAGATCAACCTCCTCCACTCATGATAGATAGCAGTTATTTAGAGATACAGTTGCGAGATTATCTCGTGCTATGCAGGTTTTGGATACCTCACTTTCCTCTTCTACCACCCTCCCTAATAGGGAGAAGGTCATAGTGATGCAAGAGGATTTATTTTGTATGATTTAGACAGTTGAATCATAAGACCCTTTTGATGATATGAGCATTGAGACATTTTATTCTTCTTTATTTCACAGTGTCACTGGCACTGTGAAGTACACACAGATTGACACTGAGGTTTCCATTGGCATGGTGAAATCCATGTTTCCATCTTATGCAGATCGTCGCAGAGTCAGAGGCTACTCTACGACGACGTGTACCGATCCACTCATCACACCATTGATGTATCCTCGTTGGTTGGCTACTCATCATAGATGGCCACAGAAGGATGAGTTCCCCCTATATTTTTGCAAATAATTGTTTGCAGAATTTCATTTACACTATGATGTTGACTATACAGATTATCCAGGGCATGTTGGGCAGGGTCAGGGGAGACTTTCTGATAGATTTAGACCCGCAGACACTCCTGCGCCCGTTAACAAATGGGTAATGGTGGGTCCAAACTTTTTGGTTATGCCAAGAGGTCTGCAGATGGCTGCTTTAGGTGAGAGTGTTCCTGATGACACAATTAGGACACAAATTTTTTTGAGCATCGCCGCTTTCGCCACACGGTTACACGAGATTTCTTCTAATCGATGTAGTCGATATATGCTAGGTCTCGAGGTACCGCTCCCACAACTGCATCATCTAGCACACCTGTTGATGATGATTATGGAGTTGCAAACATACCTTCTCCTATAGACATTTTTGCAGTCTTAGAGGTGGATGCATTGCATTGTTTGGCATCATATTTAGCATTTGATCTTTTAGATGCATATCGAGCATTATCTACACTCTCAGGGATTCCACTTCGTGACATGAGCTCTCAGATTAGACATATTTTTTCACATACAATAGTCTTAGAGGATTCACAGAGGCAAGAGGACATTCTTGCACCTTCTACTACTCCTACTGCTACACAGGCCTAGGCTACAGCACCAGCCCCAGCTACTCAGGACCCTAAAACACCCCCCCCCCCCCCCACCTCAGGATCTCAATGGCACCATATAGCCTGGTCTATTTACTTCCATGCTTTCAGATCAGGGCCACACTATTGACTTGGATGCTAATACTATTTTTTCATTACATGATTCAGATATCAGTCAGATCGGCAAAGCATTACATAATGCTACGATAAATATCTCTATATGTTTAGATTTATTTTTATTATAGTAAATAATATGTCTATATGTTTAAATTAATGTATATGTGTGTGTTTGTGTATGTGTTATAGGGTTTGAGTGATAGTATGTTACGTTTTGCTGATCTGCAAACACTGACAGATCCTACACATCGTGAGTCCTAGGTATGTTACAATATATATATATATATATATATATATATATATATATATATATATTTGATTTATATAAATGTAGATCTTGATATAATTTGTCTGTACACATAATTAAATGGTTCAAGTTATCATTTGACACAGGGTTCAGATGCAACTGATAGACCCTTTTGGGGACAAGGCCCAGGATTAGGAGGGGGGATGTAGCTGATTAGATCATATGTGGCCTTTTATTTTATTACACACATGTTATGTCTAGATACATATTTATATGGACAGTTTGATGTTTTATATGTTATTTCCATATGCATACATTTTATATCCAGACACTTTGATGTCTTATATGTTATTTTCAGATACATGGTTTATATGGACACTTTGATGTTTTAAATGTTATTTCTAGATACGTTTTTATATCATGGATACTAAATGATGTTTTATATGTTATTTCCAGATACATGTTTATATGGAGATTTTGATGTTTTATATATGTTATTTCCAGACATTTGATACATGATCTATTTTTATACATTTGATATGGGTACATTATATTCTCCAGATATATGCACATGTATGTTATTGATCTTTTACTGTAGACATCTATTTTATTGATCTTTTGATGTCTTCATCTTTTATGTAACTTATGTATGTGTTATGCACATGTTTCTATATGTTATTCATATTTTCAATATTCAAGTTTACATGTATATGTATAGTTATTCATCTTAATGCCTTAATCTAAGTGTAATTAACTATATAATTTTAATGGTCGATGTACATAACAATGTAACATATATTTAATGACATGTCTTAATTAACTGTATAATTAACTATATTTAGTCTAATTATATTTAATGTAGATCATGTATTACCTATATTTAATGACATGCCTTAATTAACTATAATTAACTATATTTAACCTAATTAACTATAACTAACTATATTTAATCCTATTAACTATATTTAATCTAATTATATTTAATGTCTTAATAATTAACTCTACTTAATGACTTAATTAACTCTATTTAATGATATGCCTTAATTAACTATATTTAATCTAATTATATTTAATGTCTTAATAATTAACTCTATTTAATGACATACATTCTTAATTAACTATAATTAACAGCATTTAATTAATAAAATATAATGTATGTAATATGTAACATAGTTCATATAACATGTACATGTAAGAACATAACGATTATATACAAACATAAAGAATGTATCATATAAGAACATATAAAGATTATATGTACATAAATACATAACAACATTAACAATCATATGTAAGAAAACATAAACAATGTAGATATAAATACATACAAATACTAAAAGGGTTGTCTTAAGGGGAGGTCCTAAGAGACCTGGTCTTAAATGAGATATCCATGTCGAATTTAAATAAAAATAACAATACATGTGTAATTTTACATATGCAAGATAAATGATCCAATGTACAAAAATTTATAAAACAAATATCCTGTCAATATTAAATATGAAAGTATAAGAGCTATACAAGCATAACTCAACTAGAGCTCCACAAACAATGTATTGTTAGGATCCTCTCTACTTTTTATTATCTCTAGAATTTTTTTTATGTTCTTCAAAAGGCAATTTCCACTTTTGATTTCCATGATGTCCTTTTCTTTGTACTGCTTCAAATTGTAATTTGGTTGCTATAACATGGTTACTGTACTGTAAAACCTTTTCTCCAAGCTTGTATTCAATAAATTCAATACCACTACCAATTAACCTTGTTTGTTGATAATATGTTCCTTCAATAACAACTGATCCAATTGGATATTACTGTTCATCAGCATCTATAGTTCCTTCTAGCAACTTGTGTTTTGCTTTTGTGCATCTTAAAACATAATAGTCCACATTTTCTGCATTATTTGGTAAGGCTTGAACTGCAAAAATATCTCCTGCATGTATACAAAAAGATAAATATAAATTAATTTTAAAACAAATATACATGTATATTAATTTATATATATATATATATGCACACAAACCTGCCATAACTAAATCAGAAATGCGCTCATAATTAGCTGAATATATAGGATCATGAATGTCAATGTTAATGTCAACATCTTCAAAAGGAGGCTTTCTAACTATCTTCTTCAAATCCCAATGTGAAACATATCCATTCCCAATATTTTTACATGTACTCACTACACTGTCCTTAATGCAGTCATCACAAAAACATGTTTTCTCTCTTACTTTAATTACTGGAGGTTTATGGTTTCCTGTAGTCATAACTTGATGTAAACTTCTAATTCCAGGAATCGTTTGACAATTGTAAGGATTAGATCGATCTATATCTGTTACAAATACAAAAAATAATTGTCATATTTCAAAATAAATATTTAATTAAAAACTCAACTTGATTTGAAAAATACATTAAAAATAAATATCACTTAGTTCACCTTTCACCTCCCAAAAGTAACACTTATTGTATTCAGTATCTCGAGTAGCAAAATGAACTTTGCACCATTCAACAATTTGATTTTCCCTCTCTATCCTATTCCCTGTATGTACATACAATATGCATGTATATATAAAATTTAAAATATATGCTATTAGAGTATTAAACATGCACATTTTTAAAATGCATATATTTACCTGCAAGTTCATGTTGTTGAAGTGCACGTTTTATACATTCTCCTCCTCCATCATGCTCCCCTTTCTGTGTCCACATTCAAAGAAATTCCATAAAAATCTAACATTGGTTCTAGCATTTTGCATTGCTAACCAATTAAATGCTTTTATAGATTTGAATTGTCCTGTGAACATGAAACATGATAATTATCTAGAATTATCCATGTACATATATCAAATAGAAATAGACATGTCCAAATAAATATAAGTTAAATACATGTGTAACTATTTTGTGTATACTAACCTACACATCCATCAGACCAAATCCAGTGCTCTGAAACATTTATTCCACAATTTCTAAGATCTTCAGAGAACATTGCAAAACAATGAGCCACATAACTCTTGTCATGAACTCTATCATCACTAATATAGAAATGAACCTCTTTGATGATGATGTGTTCATTTTCATCCAATCTTTCTATCTGATCCACCTCAAATTGTGCATGTCTATAAGTCACTTGCACAAATATTGCAACTTGTTCAGAATGATAATATTGGCTTTGGAGCTCTGTATGAGGTGCAAATGTATAATTCTCAGAAAAATCTACAACTAAAAGTATACAACCAGGTGGAAAACAATTTTTGGAATCATGAAACTGTTTAGCTTGCCATCGTGCACCATGAAAATGTTCGATATGTGGATATATCAATGGACGAAACTTGGCCATGAACTCATCATAATGAAATTCACTCTCCTTCAATACAATTTTTCTGGATTCATCCCCTCTATTATTTTGGTATGTCTCATATTCATATCTCATCCATGAAACTGGTGTGGATTCATTAATATTCTCAACTTGCATAATTTTAGAAAATTTGTGCAAATCTGCACAATCTTCACACTGATTTTTGATACATTGCACTTTGAATTCATCTGAATCTTCTAATTTATCACATAACATGGACCTCACAAATTGTGTTGTACTGCTAGGGATGACCAAATTAGGATCAAGTATTGCCATAACTTTTTTAAATGATTGCAAGTGTAGACCAAATTTAACATGATTTCTACAACAAGTTTCCCGCATCTTATTTATGTGTACAAATGAAGGACGTAAACTCTCAAACATTCTCTGACATATTTGTACATTTGAAAATTCTTGTTTGAATCCTTCAAAAAGTTCACTTTGAGTTATATCTATGAAATGTTTTGGATGTTCAATTTTGGCCCCTATTTCTTGATCTTTAATTTGTATAGTATCACGCCTATTGGAAGAAACACGAGAATGTGTGGTCCAAAATTCAATTACTTGTCTTTTTACTTCTTTAGAAATCCTATCTTTTCGAGGCACTCTATAAATATTCACCCAATTATTCTCAATGTTATCATCTAGCATATTTCTCCTCTTGATGTATCTCTGGACAGTTCTTCTAGATATGTGTAGTACATCAAAAATTGCACGTACCTATTTTCTATGTGTCAATTTTCTACTAGATATACTAGTCATTAATGCTCTATGTGCATTACTTAAATCACGTCGTCAAGTTGTGTTGTCAATTTTGTTATAAGCATTTTGCAAATTTTCAACTATTGTCTTATTAATATTATGGGCATGGCTTTTCTTGTTATCAACACCCAACAACTCTAAGAC
Source organism: Cupressus sempervirens (assembly GCA_028749045.1). Taxonomy (NCBI): domain Eukaryota; kingdom Viridiplantae; phylum Streptophyta; class Pinopsida; order Cupressales; family Cupressaceae; genus Cupressus; species Cupressus sempervirens. The sequence goes on from CM053787.1 coordinate 879,603,807, forward strand.
AGGTCTCATATATTTTCTCCTAAATAACTTGACAAATAATTGTGCCTGTCCAAATATACTTTTATCTTTGAAATATTCATCCCACATGTTCTGACAATGCTTTCTGATAGTGTTATCATTTATCATATCTTTAGATGGAATTTGGTTAAAAAGTAGTTCTTCATCCAAATCCATCAAATTTTTTATGCTTTCTAATTTGTCTCTATCAATAGAACTGTCAATTTCTTCCTCTTCATTACTTTAATTTTCTTCATAAATCTCATCATGTTCAAAAATTTCAGTAGGTTGGTTTTGAGCATGTTTTGTATGGCCTTTCATTTTGTCATCACTTTTTCTATCATATTTCCTTGATCTTTTCCTTTTACTACCCATTGAATATTTTAATCTATAGAAAAATAAATAAATAAATTTAGATTTCACTAAATATCAGCTAATGGTTCAATATATAATACATAAAAATAAAAATAATTAGAAGAGAAAAAAAGCACCTTCAAAATATTCGATCCTTTGCAATATTGATTAAATCTGCAGAACAATTGTTGAAAATTGCTTCAAAATTAATTGTTTTTTGAAAATCTTCTTCCAATTTTCGCTGTCCCTGTATATTTAATTTTTAAAAAAAGGAAAAACAATATTTTTTTATATCAAATAGTCACATTAACCACTGGTGGTTTATTCTACCGACAGGGGTTTCGGCAGGAACTGTTTCGGCCGAAACTATTCCAGCCAAAACAATCTATGTGGCAGCCTATGTGGCAGCCAAACAGGCAAAAATTAGAACTTCTATAAACATCTCACTTTGAAGGCCAATTTGACCTACTAAATTGAAGCATTTTTTAAAACTAAAAATATACTTTTGTAGTTCTCGGAGTCACGATTATGATTGTACAATTTTTTTAAAGTTTTGATTATGAATAATATGTTATAATTTGAAAATATTACAAGTAGGTATCTTAAGATTCAGGAAGATGTCTATTCAAAAATAAGAAAAAAATAGTAAATCATGTTAAAAAATTAATTTTTTTCTATGGTGCACTAGAGGAGAGAGTCTTCTTCAAGAATATGTAATTTGTTTTAAAAAATATGTAGATTTCATGGAAAAAGTTTGACGGGAGAAAAAAACTATCTATTTTTGATAACTTTGACTTTGACCAATTATAACTTCAAAAATATTAGCCAAATTTCAATTTTTCTTTTTCGGTGCACCAGGTATACATGTTAACTCTAACATATTCCAAAATCAAACCAAAATATGAACATTTGCATATATTTATTTGACGGGAAAAAAACTCTATATTTTTAGTATTTTTAAAAAATTAAAAAATACACTTTAAAAATTCAAAAATAAATAAAATTTTCACTTAATTTGAAAAAAAAAAATTATAAACATAAACTTCATCCAATTTTACACATTTCATTAGTTTACATCATCTTCAAATTCTAAGCATAAATGCCACTTTTATTTCGTTAAAGTTGAAGACTTTAAATTCTAATATCACTTCTCCTTTATAAAAGGTGACACAGGTTTGTGCTTTTACCCATAGGAAGCAATGTTCTAAGAAATTTACTTAGAATAGTTTCTTCCTTGATTTTTCCTCCAGATGCTTTGATTGTACTGACACTAGCTTTGATTCTTTCCACATATTTGGCAACATTTTCATCTTCTCTAATTCTCATCTGATCAAACTATCCTCTAAGGCTTTCATCTTTTTCTATCCTCACATTTTCATCACCACCATAGATTTCCTTTAGCTTATCCCTAATTTCAAAAGTGGTTTTGTAGTCCTTGATATCATCAAATTTCTCATAGCTAAGAGCAGATGTAATATATATCATCATGATGTTATGGTTCTTTTTCTTAGCAATATCACCAACACATAATGTATTCATAGGAGTTGTGTATTCTTCATCAAGATATTTGCATCTTGAATCACCAATGGAAGCTGAGTGAAGTCTCATGAGTCCTTGCAATGCTAAAAATTTACCTCTGTTAAGCTTGAGAATTTCTCTCGTGTAAGACATCCTGATGTTTAGTTTAGGTCCTTAAAACCTTTCCTGCAAGCACAAAAATCTCTGATACCAATTGTTGGAAATGTAGATGGAGTAATTGAGAGGGGGTGGGTGGGTGAATTAGTTAGCTCAAAAAAATCTCTCACAGATCCTTTAGATGTCTGATATAACTAATTACTATTATAACTCAGCAACCATACTGAAAAATGTTGTAACTCAGTAAGTGTAGAGTATGTTTAGCTTTAATAGATCTAACATCAATAGTTATGCATTAAAAACATGAGAGAAAAAAAATGTACACAAGAGAGACTAGATTTAATGTGGAAACCAAATATGGGAAAAACCACCAATGTAACTAGTTACTAGTTTTCACTCTTCTGAAGTGAGCCCTGTTTTCAATGGAACTGTCACCTTGTTATAGGATTTACAACTAGTTGTTAAACCAACTCTATTTAGAGATTTTTGATCACTACTATAATGGTAAGAAAGTAACAATGAAATGACTTGTTCGAGATGCAACTGAATTGTTGAATCCAAATCTCTATTATGTTCATGAAAGCTTAGTCCTTTCTAATTGGATATTACTTTGCTGCTCCACAAGGATATCTGACCATCCTTCAAATTAACCCACAAACTTTCCTTTTCAATTAATACACTTTCATACTCACACACACACACACACACACACACACTAAAATCTCCTCTTGTCCTTTCATATATACTGTCTAGATTACCAAGCTAGCTTAATTACAATTTATAATGACCATTAATCATTACCATAGTTGACTGGAATTGATACTTGTATTAATTAAACTTCATAACCCAAAATCAACAAAATCCTTCATTAGCCAACCCTACTTAGTAGACACTGATCTTGAGATGATTTCCTATGTTGACCAACAAATGCTTGTTTAACATTGCAAGCCTGCAAAATCCTTTGACAACCAAGTGAACTTGGTGAACACTAACTCTAACCAATGTTCCTTTGTTAACCATGAGAGCTTAGTTAACACTTCTTTCTGCTATAATCTCCTTCGACAGCTGAGTGAGCTCTGTAGACACTATCTTCATAGAGTAATCTCTGGGAATGCTCAGTAGACAAGGAAAATTGTCTTGCTAACCAAGTGAGCTTGGTATGCACTAACTCACAACTGATATGACATTTGTGTAACATCAAAGACAACACATAATTAGAGAATTATATTCAACACTATATTTATAGCTTCTCTCTAGTATTTCAAAGCAACATTTTTCTTCATCATGAGTGTCCTAGCACAGTCCATTATAGACCTGTTCCTCCTTTCAACAATTTCATTTTGTGGAGGGGTTCTAGTGGAAGCAAATGTAGATATTTTTTAATTCCTTTGTCATTAAAAAATAGCTCAAACTCATTTGATATAAATTCTCCTCCTTTATTAGATCTCAAACATTTTATAATTTTACCTATTTCCTTTTGAACTCTTCCTAAGTATGACATAAACATTTGAAAAGCATCATATTTTTGTTTCAGAAACATAACTGTCATCATTTTAGAGTAATTATCAACAAATAGCATAATATACTCATCTCCTTTGTAGCTTTGCACATCAAATGATCCATACAAATAAGTATGAACTATCTCTAATATTCATTTAGAGGTATGAGTCTTACTCTTAAAACTTAACTTTGCCATTTTTCCTAACTGACATTGTTTGCAAATTGTGTTGTTAGGCTTCTTCAACTTATTCTCATGTTACTGATACTAACCAACTTATCAAAATTAACATGACATAACCTCTTGTGCCATAGCAACACATCATAAAATTCTACAATTAACTAAGTAGCATCCTCTATATCAAGGTAGAATAGCTTACCTCTAGTTTGATCACCTTTTCCAATTAGTTTTTCATCAGTATCATATATCTTAGCAATCTCTTTCTCAAACTCAACCTTACAACTTGAATTATTCAATTGTGAAATACTCAAAAAATTATAGTTAAATCCTTCAACATAATAAGCATTTTTACATAACATCTTTCTATGAGTTTCATAGAACCTTTTCCTTTCATCAGGCATGGTGCATCATTACCAAACATTAGACTATTTCCATCATAATAATTTAAGGTAATGAACTTACTTTTATCTCCAGTCATGTGATGTGAACACCCATTGTCAATGATCCATCTCTCATTCTTATTCATACAAGACACTAGTGTAGTTGCCTCATCCTCATCAGATGCATCCTTCGTTAAAACATACATCACTTCATCATCATGATTGTCAGATCCATCTTTTGTTTCCTCTTCAACAATGTATCAAGACTTCTTGTCTCCACCTCTTTAATTCTTCTTCGCTAAAAATCTAGCTGCAATATGACCAACCTCATTACAATTGAAACACATGACAGGTAACTTACCTTTGAACTTGCCTTTACCTCTGTGAAGTCTCCTAGCTAGTAGTGCTTCAAGTCAATCTACATCTTCCTCATCTGATGTATCACTATCACTTGACACATATTTTGCCTTTTTCTTCTTTTTCTTCTCATTAGGTTCCTTCAATGATAGCTTGGCTTTGATAGTAAATTCAACATTGTTAGGTTTGCAATTATCAAAATTAGATTCTCAAAAGTAGTGAGCCTTCCTACCAAACCTTCAAGAGTTAGATTAGAACCTAGTATACATCTCAATTCTTGTATTATAGAAACTCTAATTGCATACATGGGAAAAAGTGTTCTCAAAACTTGGCTTAGTGCAGTCTCATCATCTATCTTATCTTTTATCGTAGAGCAATATTGAACAATATTCTCACCTTTTTGTATTCTTGTACCATCAAACTTATCTCTAAGACTTTTAGATTTGGCTCTTAGAACATTTGTTTCACCTTCATAGATAGTGTGAAGAAAATCCCACATTTTTTTTACACTATCATAACCCTTGATGTTATCAAACTTGACATAACTTAGGGCAGAGGCAATCTCTATCATTGCCTAATTGTGTTCTTTCTTCTTTCTCAGATCTTCAACAAGGCTCCAACAAGATCAACATGCTTTGTGGTGATGGTAGACTGTGCATAATCTCTAAGACCTCTTAGGTGTAGCTTCATCAGACTTTTCCATGTAGAAAAGCTATCTCTATTAATCTTGGGTACCTCTCTTTTAGACATCTTGATTCTTTTGCTTCTAGTATCTTCAAACTAGTCCTCTTAAGAAAATGACTCTAATACCAATCGTTGGAATTATTTAGAATAAATGAGGGGGGGGGGGGGGGGGGGGGGTGAATTAGTTATCCAAGGTCTAGATGTACAATTAATTTTTTTCATAACTTAGTAAACCCATATCCATAAAACATTTTCATCATGCATCCATCAATTAGATCATACAATCACTTAACTTGTAGGTTACTTTCAAATCAACTTTACAGAAATGTAAGCATGAAACATAATGGATTCAATAACACATTTGAAAAAATAATATAATGTGGAAACCCAATTTGAAAAAAAAAACATTAGTAACATGCTACTCATTCTAACTCTTCTAAAGTGATGCCTTGTGAAAGGCTAACCCTATTAAAGATGACAATGTACACTATCAAATGTGACTTGGTTAAAGGATTTCAATCACCCTATTAGGAGTGAGCTTTGTTAGAGACTTTAGATCACTCACTTGGAATTTCATCCACTTAAAGGATTTACAAATGGATATTAGGTCAAACTTAATCCAACGGATTTACCTTATACTAGTATAATGATTAGAAAGTAACAATAAGGCCTGATTTGATAACAACTTACAACACACTTGCAAATTACAAATCTTTGTTTTAGTCCTCCATTTTGCTTGGCCTTCACACACTTCAACTCTGATAGCTTGTTCACCCTTCAAGTATCCATACCCTTAAGCATTCTTGTTTTGTTTTCCAATGCAATCTCATCTCTTAGGTCATTGAATGCAACAATACCCTAGTCTCCTTATATTCCTTAGGTTCTTGCACATGATAACCTTTTCTTCTGACTAACCATCTCTATAAATAGAAAATTAAGATCCTTTTCCATTCATCCTCCTTTATCCTTTTTAAGGTTAGGTTTATTTAAGTAGTATTAAATTAATCTACCCATCATTTCATTTCAATCCCTTCTAGTAACTTCTCTCCATCAATCTTATTTGAATTCACCTCAAAATGGTTCATCTTGAATTCTATGCTAGTAGATCATCAAGCTTATCTTCCACATTGTTCACACAATCCAAGAAATCAAACTTGTCTACTTAGATTCATCAAATTCATAGTCTTTCTTATAATACTAACACTCGACATTAACTTGCTTCTAATGCTCAACACATACTACATTTCTCAGCATCCACTATCAAAACACTCGAAATGAACTGAAGTTTACTAGTGCTTGATATCAGCTAAACTTTATTCAACTTATACTGAAATTGATTTTGGTCAGCTCCAACTAATTTTTTTCTCGACTTACACTAACTTTTCTCAGCACCTAATGTGCAAATTGTTAAACTTGGAAGACATACTTCATTTAACTTCTTCTTGTGAACTTAATCACTGAATCCATCCTTTTCAACCTTAAGTAGACTATCAATGCACTATAATATCATTGTATTAATTGATCTTTGTACTTCTTTTCCATATTATAACTAAACCTTTCCTCTGGGTGCTATTGTTACCTCATTTGATCAAATCATCTTCATTAAGCAAAGAAATTATAGTACTCAAATCATCTAAGCAATTTTCTTGCCAGCAAGTAGCAAGTTTGACATTGGTGACAAAAAAATGATTCAAACACATATTCATACTTGTATCAATCTGTTTTCAATAACTTTCATCCCTTGTGGAAAGATTTATTCCTATGAACATTTTTTCTTTCAATGGTTTCATCTATCTTTGGAGGGATCTAAAACCCTTAGGCATAACTTCGACGAGTCTTCCACCATGCTCTCTTTGTGTAGGAATTTTTGCACTTCCTATGAAGCCCTAGTGTGAATTGCCTCACAATTGGTAATCTATCCACATGCTTAGCCTAAACCATGATCATGGTACAAACTATCTTTTAGTTAGTGATCATTTTACACACTTAGGTACTCCCACTTTAATACCACTTGATGAAGGGTACTCCAATTAATACCATAATAAACAAAATAAATAGTAAACCAAAAAAAATGAGAGAGAAAAATAAGGGCTTCTTATTATCATTGTAAATGTGAAATTATAGAATTACAATATGAAAACCCACGCAGGTGCTTTGCTTACAATAGTCTACAAGATAGAGCAATTACTATCACCTAGGATATCCCTAGATAACCTATAGGCCTTCCTTATATAGGCACTTTTAATTGCCTAAGAAAATTTTAGACACTAAGCACTAACCCTTAAGGCTGACCAACCTCATATTATATCATTTCATTACACTTTATTACATAAGATCAACTCAAGAAAAATTATAAATCACATTTTTAGAAGAGCCCACTTCTAGAGACCATAACTAGCAAGTTTTTGACTTGATGGGCTATTATAACTATAATTTAAAATCCTTGAATACTGATCTAATATGATAGATAGTGCAAGCATCTATTAGTCAAGGTTTCAACTCATTTTAGAGACATTTAGGCATCCATCATTGGACATAAAGTTTGGATAGCTAAAATTCATATTAAAAATTTGTAACGACTACATCAATACATATGATATGAAAATAAAACTCAATTGGTAGGCTGATATGTCAAAGATGAACCTCCACTTATGAGATTAGAACAATCTTAGAAAAATTTTTAATCTTATATTAGTTTTGAAAAAGTAGTGACAAAACACTTAGTCATTATTCAATAAAGAATAGTCCAAGCTAAGAGCATGGTGCACGATGAGTGATCAGAGTTAGTCATGCAATTAGTGTGAGCCAAGTGATCAAAGAATTTTGAGTATAAGTTTGGAGAAAATACATGTCAAATCATATGATAGTATGTGTTAAGAACTAGTAGGTGCTAAGTACTTAGAGTGTGCCGAGTCACTCAGGTGCCGAGCCAATAGAATTTTTTGAGTAAATAGTAGGTGCCAAGCTATTTAGCTATCGAGCAATAGTTAGTGTTGAGTTATTTAGGATTCAAGTATCAACATAAAGAGTATAGTAAAGGTCAAGCATCAATCTTTGGATGCCAAGTGAACAATCAAAGACATAGTTGTTTGTAATGGCACAAACTACCATGCAAACTATATTTTGGCCAATATAAACATGATTTTATGATTATAAGAGTTAATTATTGATTCATATTATGAATCCCTATGCTATGCAAGCAATCAATTGGATAAAGGGAAGCTTAAGGCAGCAGTAAGGATCAACCACAACCATTGATTCCTATGTAACCCATCTCTATAATGCCTCTTTAAGAAGGTAAACCATAAAGGGATGTAAGGATGTTAAGATGAGTGTGTGAATACATAAAGGAGATGAATGCTAAGATCATAGAGGGAATTCATGGTGGAAGAGTTGGCCATGATAGAGTTGGGAAATGAAGAATCAATCTAAGAGGAACAAAGACAAGCATAGAAAGGTTAGAGAGGTTATATCTGATCAGGAGGATCAAGTTACAACTAGTAGAGAGGAGATCTAACATCAAGCAGCAAGGTGCTAATCATAGGATCAAGTGTTGAATCATTTTAACAGGTGATATAGAGTAAATATCTTAAGAGGGTATTCTTAACATGCTACTTCAAATATATTAAATAAGTGCTTACTTAATTGTGAGCTTAAATCATTTAGCAAAGTTAGACTTAATAGTCTTTTTAAGCCTTTAACTAGGTAGACCTTTCACAGGGTAGATCATAGCTTATGATTAAAACTTTGTAGCCATAATTTTCCACACTTTATTGCTATAGTAGTGAAGATTTGTTGGTGTCATTGCCACCCCATTTTTACCTTCTTATTGGATGGTTTCTAGGTAATCAATTTACTATGTTATGTTTTATTTACTTTATGCTATTTATGTGATGTGCGCTTAGTTATTTCAATTTACATGTTAAGTTGTGAGATGGATGAAGATGATATATTTTAGAGGCAAAAGTTTTAAGTGTTGATTCACACCCCCCACCCCCTCCTCCATCCTCTTAGAACTCACTTTCCCATTGTTATTTCCAACAATTGGTATTAGAGCTAAGTTGTCTTCAAGGAAAGTTTGACAGCTTAAGAGGTAAGATCTTGAATGGATGTTTACAAATTGGGAAAGACCATTGAGAATGAAAAGATTGAAATACAAGTTATTCTACATTAGTTGAATTGGCCATACAAAAAAATGACAGTTAATATTAAGAGATGGATACTGTACGATTATTTGAAGCTAAGACCTCCCAAGAGTTTAATAAAGTAATTTCAGATCTAATGGAAAAGAACGGTTCCCTAAATGAAGAAGTCAAGTTTCTAAAAAGAGAACAAGAAAATCAATCAGTTATGATATGTGAACTCTCTAATCAAAGAAAGAAAGTTGAAGAAGACAAAATCATGATTGAGAAAGACAAAAGGATAATAGAAAATAGACTTAAAGAGAAGACATTAGATGTATAAAAACTTGCAAATACTCAACTTGACATGATGAATCAATTGATGCTTGGAAATAAAGAATAGAATAGGAAAGCCATTGAGATCACAACCTTCAAGTCAAATTTTTTTTTGAAAATTTGATCAACTCATTAAGGAAAAATGGTGATACTACTAGATTAGGATATTTTACTATTGAGCTAGGAGAATCATCTAAGAGTGGTGTACAAAGGAGTAATAAGGGAAATAACAAACCCACTTGCCATCACTATGGAAAGTTAGGTCATACAAAAAATGTTTGTAGGAGCAACACCAGAAATGAAAACACTAGGTAGAAAAATAGATGATACTACAAGAACTATAGGAGACAAGTACATCATACACATGAATATTGGAGCAGGACCAAAAAAAATTAGAAATTTGAAGGTTACTATTACAATTGTTAGAAGTATGGACATAAGGCATATGAATGTAGATCCACACCTAAGTGGCTATCAAACAAGCAAACCAAGACAAGTTCCTACTATTGGGATTACAATACAAGATATAGATGTCACTATTGTGAGGACTATGGAAATGTACCTAAAAACTATATTAGAACACATTTCAAAGGCAACTACAATAGATAGTTAAGTGAAATTTAATGTTTTAGATGTCTCAAGGTTGGTCATGTCAGCATAAACTACCCTACTCGATCACCTACACCAAGCAATGATTTCATAAATGGTAAAGGAAAGTTAGATGCTGAGAAGATTAAGATTTAGATGAACAAGACATGGAAAAATAAGGAAGATTGTATAATTTCAAACCAAGATGAGGTCACTTTATTAAATGGATCAGGTGATCACATCACCCCCAACTAGGCAATCAAAGGTATGTGTGGAATCAATACTTCAAAAGTTATATTATGCATCAATTCCAAGTATCTATGGTATGGAAAGATTATTTTAGCATGAATCAAGATGCAATGAAGTGATTAGGAGTATGGAACAATCTATCATTATACTCTTTTTTGAGTTTTTTTCAAGTATTTGAGGTATTGTAGTGACTTTTGAGTAATAGAGAAATGCTAGTGATAATTGAGCTTTCTATGTTAGCCAAGCATATTAGAAACCCTATATCAATCAATCTTATCATTGTATAAGCATTGAGTAATTAATGCAAGGTTTTCATGCCTATATAGTCATTTTTCAAGTCATTTACACTTACCAAAGTTTGAATAACACAAAAGAAAATAGTGAAAGGATATTCAAGCATTTGCAAACTAGATTCTACTACATCTTGATAACTTTTAGTAGATTTGTGAGGTATTTGACTTGTTTTGATTTACACTTTTAGTTTTACAAACTGTGGTGAATTGAAATGGCATCTAGTTCTTCATCAGTAGTTAGGAAAGAGGGGAAGGAAGTTTTCAATGTTCACTTAATAAGTAATGATTTGAGGCAACCTCCATTTTGTGTTGTCCTTGAGATCGGTTATGAAGTAAATCTGTCTAGTGCATTATCCATGATACCACCAAAGGTCTAACTAATCTAGGATATGTGTTACTACTACACTTGCAAGGTTGGAAAAGTTGGTGACATGGAGGTTAGGGATACTTATCATAAATTGTATGAAAATGGTATTTTAAAGGAGGAAAATAAGATTATTGAGAAGAAAGAGTTAACACATGCCCTTGATTTTCAAAATGTATTCAAGATGAAATGAATAAAAATTATGTTGAGTAGAATTCAAGACAAAAAGGTATGGTTAGAGGGTGGACCCATCAAAATCACCAAAAGGATTATTCACATAGTGCCTAGGTATTTGACCCTAGGTAGACCAAAGAGAATGAAGAGTGATGCTAAGGAAATGATTGAGAAAAATAGTGGTGCCATGTGAAACATGAGAGGGATGTCAATTGACACAATCTAAGAACCCATGGTAGCATTTTAAGTGCATGTGATTTCACATAAATTCTTTCAATCAAGCTAACTAAATAGTGTATCATGTATGGCAATTGACCTAGGCTACAAGATAGTAAAATGTGAGCATTCCTATGACCTACCCAAGTTACAACTCCAACAACTTTTAGAGAATTTTGAAGAAATTAGGAAGGATAAGAATTCATAATGTAAGTTTGGATCTCTCATCATGTCCACCTTCTTTTATGTACAAAATAATTTTCCCACATTTGGCAAGGTAGTGTGGAATCCAAATAGATCTATTGCTCAACATATAAATGAATTCATTTAATAGTTAGGAGACAATTTTGATTCTATAATGACATGTTATTTTGAGGTTTTTAAAATGTCAATATAGAAAAGGTTGAGAATCCCTATATCACTAGTGAAACAACATTATAATGATGTGTTTTTCTTAGTTGATGTTGATTATACATATGTGCAAGAAGCTATACCCAGTGTTAGATGGTTGAAACCCTTACCTTATGAAATTAATGTCGATGAGGCTTCAACAACCATTACTACACTTTTGGTAGAGGAGATTGACAAGGATGCTACATCCTTTGGAAACTATGAAGAGGCAAAGTTTAGAATTACTATTTACCTACAAACTTCTTCTATCATAAGGGGAAAAAATAAAATTGTTAAGAAATTAAAAGAAAAGTTTGGTGAAGGGGAAGTAGAAGAAGAAGATGATGATGAAGATGAGGAAGAGGAAGCAAGGTCAAGGACCTCTTGAACTTACACAAGGACTAAGTGAGGATAAAGACGAAGTAGAGGATGTCAAGTCAACATCTAAGGAAATAGAGAAGAAGAGGAAAGAACTAAAAAGGGAAGTGGAGAAACCCAAGAAGTCTACAAAGGAAGCTCAAGATAATCCATTTGTACCTTTGACAAGGTCAAGCACAAGGGTTGCCACTGCATAGGCCAAAGAAGAAAAAAAGGCAAAGGATAAAAGATAAAATGCCACAGTAGAGTCAATTTAGCCTACTAAGAAGTTGAGGAAGTATAAACGTCAGGAAGATTTAAATGAGGAGAAGACTGAGTTAGATGACCTAAGCCAATTTAGAGTGGTAAGCCACAATCCCTCATTTGACATTGATAGTTTCTGTGAGAATATTAGGAAAAATGTAGATTTTTCAATGTTTACACATGTTGATTTTGATAAGTTAGGGAGTGTTTATAAAAATAATATTGAAGAGGTAACATATGATATGATGGAAACCTTTGAAACCACTCCAATTAAGATTTCCTACTATATCCCAAAGAGTTTATATTCTAGAGTTGAGCAAAAGTGGTAATTTAGTATAAATACTTAAAGGTAAATAAGAGAGGTTGCATTAGCCCAAGTCATGCCTACTTTAGATAAGAATTTGATTGCAAAGGAAATGGATAAGTATAAAGGGAGATTTTCTCCCAAGTACAAAGTGTTTCACATTTTAAAGAAACAAGTAGAGGAGGTGGTAACCCAAAGCACCTTTCTATGGAAAATAATATATGGGTTATCCATAACAAAAGTGAAATAGAAAGGACAAGATGAACCAGCTAAGAAAGATATTGTAAAGGAGATACATGATGTTCAAGATGCACAATTGCTAAGTGCTAGTCCCATACATGGTGAACAAGAGAGTCAAAAAAACTTAGTTATTATAAAGGATGTTCCTAATAACACATCCCAGAATGTAAATCCTTTGATTAAAGATTATCTAAAGAAACTATAGAAACATTCTACCAATTCAACCATCCCATGTATTAATCCCATATTGGTGAGAGTAGATGAAATACTAAAGGAAAAAATAGCATCTCCAAGGGAGAAGTAACAAGGTACATCAAATGTGTAAACCTCAAATAGAAAGATGACATGACATAGACATCATCTGCAATGCCTACCATAGTCATTCAAATGAAAGAGGCAGAGGCACAACCAGTGGCTCTATCACTGTCAAGCCTAAACAATTCAATTTTACCAACAATGGTGATCATAGATAAGAATGGAGCTAAATTAAATGAGGGTCAAGAAGTTAGTCCTATACATACATCACCATCATAGGGTGAAGCTTAGAAAAAGGGAGAGAAAATTGAAGAGGTAAAGTTGACTGTTGCACTAGAGTAGAAAATTGTCATACAGTGACTGGTAACTTTACTATTCTTTACACCTCTTCCCAACAGTTAGATTTGTCAGAGCCTAAGTACACAAGACACGCTATTGCAAATATCAAGCCCAATGCCTACCACACCAAAGAGTGATGATGTTACATCATTTGAGGATGTTCATTTAGAAAAGGTGATTGAATGACCAAAGTTTGATCTATCAACAATCAAAATTGAAGAGATGAGTATTCTCCAAGATGCTCTACAATGAAAGAAAAGGCATGAAATCATAAGGAGGGAGCACAAGAAAAAGCAAGTGTTACATGAAATAAAAGATATATTCATTGATGCTTTTATCCTCCTAGACTCAAATGAAAAAAATCCTATTATAGAGAAAGTTGTTAGTATTGTGGACAAGATTAAAGATGAAGGCCTAGTAACTAATGTAAAACTATTAGAATGGTCTGAAAGGAAGTTTCATACAATGTTTCTAAGAAATATATCTAGTGCTATTGCACTAAGATAGGTTGATCTAGCAAACAAAATGGAAAATGTAAGGAAGGTGTTAGAGAACATTTTCTCTCTATACACCAAGCTATTCAATATTAAATAATTCACTAAGGAAACACAACATGCTATTGACCAGCTACAGGGAGATTTGAACCTCATAGGTATCACATTAAGACAATCTCTAGGTAATAGTCAATTACATTTTTAGAGGTTACTAATGACATAGAGTAGGATTGTTGAGGTGGAAGCTAAGGATGTAAATATTCAATCCTTAGTTTCCAATCTAGGTTGGCACCTCATATTAAAGTATTGCAAAAGGAAATAGGCTATGTAGAAGCATTGATGAAGAAAGATACCCAAATTTCTACAAATGAAGGCTTAGTTGACCTTGCCACATAGCTAGAAATACAAGTCCAATCTCTAGATGCAAAAAAAGGTAATTGGGATGCAGATTTGAAGATAATTGTGGAATTACATAAGCCAATTTTGGACAAACATATTGTAAGAGTACAACCCACATGACATAGTGTCAAAAAAGGGGTATAATAAATTTTTTGAAGTTTTGAATTGAAATTTTGTATAGTTTGTTGAGGTGGATGCCTACTTAGGAATCAGAGAATAGAAATGAAGTATTTCTTAATGAGAGTAAAATAGAAAGGTTACTTAAGGATTTTTGCAAACTTTTAGAGTTTGAAGATTTTGTATAAAAGCTGAGTGGAAAAGAAGAGAAATTATATGAATTATGCATGAAAGAATGTATATGTCATGAAAAAGTGCTTTTTCCACTCATTTGAAAGGGGAAGATTATTATTCTTAGATTGGTTGTGACAAAGTAGTGATAAAACACTTAGTCATTATTCAACAAAGAACAATGCAAGATGAGTGCATGGTGTATGTCAAGTGATCAGAATGAGCCAAGAAATTAGTGCAAGACAAGTGAATTAGTGATCAAAGCATGTCAAGCATAAGTTTTGAAAGAATACATGTTGGCTAATATAAAAGTATGTGTTGAGCACTAGTAGGTGTCAAGCAGTCAAAGTGTGTCAAGTCACTTAGGTGCCGAGTCAATAGAAGGTGTCAAGTAAATAGTATGTGCCAAGTGATTTAGGTGTGGAGAAATAGTTAGTGCCAAGTTATTTAGAAGATGAGTATCAGCATAAAGAGCATAGTGTAAGCTAAGCATCAAATTATTTGGATGTCGAGTGAACAATCAAAGACATAGTTGTTTGTAATGGCACAAACTACTATGTAAACCATTTCTTGGCTAGGATAAACATGATTTTACAACTATAAGAGATAAGTATTGAGTCATATTACTAATCTCTATGCTATGCATGCAACCAATTAGGTAAAGGGAATCTTAAAGAGGAAATAAGGGTCAACCACAACCATTAATTCCTACCTAAGCCATCTCTATAGTACTTATTTAAGAAGGTAAATCCTAAAGGGATGTAAGCATGTGAAGGTGAATGTATGGATGCACAAAGGAGATAGATGCTAAGATCATAGAGGGTATTCATGATGGAAAAATAGCTATGATAGAGTTATGCAAGACAAAATCAGTCTAAGAGGAATAAAGAAAAAAAGAGAAAGGTTAGAGAGGATAGATCTAATCAGGAGGATCAAGTTACAACCACTAAAGAGGAGATCTGACATCAAGCAACAAGGTGCTAATTGAAGGATCAGGTGATGAATCATTTTAACATGTGATATAGAGTAAATATCTTAAGAGAGTAGTCCTAATAGGCTATTGTAAATCTCTTAACCAAGTTCTTACTTAATTGTGAGTTTAAATCCTTTAGCATGGTGAGACCTTGTTAGAATATACAGTCCACTGATATAAGTGAGAGGGTGGTGTGAGAATCAGTTATCTAACTATCATCAAAAGCATTAACTTTAAAAAAACTTAACCATGTGATTAATATAAATTGAAACCTCAATAAGATACTCATATGTAATTAACACCAGATGTGTTAACTAGGGAATCCCTTGATCAAAGGGGAAAACCTTGGTGGGGATGGTACCCACAAGATGATGTACTAATATAAATATTCCTTGTTAGAGAATAGACCCAGTTAGGAGTCTCTTACAAAATTCAATACATATGAGTCCCTGTTAGGAGACTTTGACTCCCTCTTAGGAGATTCCAACCCTATTAGGAGTTGTGGAAGACAACTGGACTCACTGCCTAAATAGGTTTAAGGTTAAGATCAAAGAACCCATTATGAAAATGATCTCTATATTGTTCCTTGTAGAATAATAGAACTAAAATGTTCTTCCTTCCTTTGTCTCTATCATGTCAACTAGAGTTCTACTCCTTCAGATCTTGTAACTAGATCTTACACTATGCATCTAATGATCCCTTGGATTTCTTACATGCATTCAACAAGCATTCAACTCCTTCTTGCACTATGAACTAATACTTCACATTCCACTTGATCCTCTAAATCCAAGTCTTCTTTACAAAAAGGAAAACATTTTTCCTTTATACCATATCTTAATAATTATTCCTTGAGTTAGCCTTAAGGCTTTCCCAATTAATTAAAATAAGATAACAAATTAATTCACAATTGTAACAACACTATCAGTTCACATTCTATACAAAAATTTGCATGTGTTAAACCAAATCTTGTGCATATTCTGGCATCATCACTTGATTTTCCTCTATCACTTTTATCTATGCATCACCTTCATTACATCTTAGATGAAAGATAGCGATAGATCATTAGAACTCTATTTTCCAATGCTTCTAGTAAAACAAGTGTAACTTCTGTACAAAATTGAATTAGACTTAGTCCTTTAAACCACATCATCAAGACAACCTTAGGAACATGTCCTCAACTATGCATCATCTGAAACTTCCTCAACTACTGTTCATACTAAGATTAATAGCTACTATTCTTCCAGTCTTAACAAAATTACTACTATGTTGACATTAATGACAAATACAGTCATAAATGAAACATATCAATACTCTTCAATGCTTAAGATACTCCCCCAATGCAGTATCATTAGAATTCATGCTAACAATCTCCCCCTTTCACATTGATGACAACAGAGATGAAAAATATCTAAGTTCCAAGAATACCAAACTGTACTCTACCAATGTCATCTTCTCAAATCCTCTTCATCAATTTGAAACCTTCTAGAATGTTGTATTTTTCTTCTTCTCTTAGGATTGGTAGTAGTTGTTCATAATAAACAACTTACAATACTTTTTGGCTACATCTCCGCACTTACACTTCCTTCTATGCACTTACATGAATCTTTCTAAATCTCTCTAAAGAGATAACTCTCACCAATTGCCATCTCAATAGGTGCTTTTCTTCTCATTGCTTATGTACATTCACTAAATATGTTTATCATGTACAATCTCTCCCCCATTGACATCAATGTCAAAGATGTCAATCATAATACCAATTGTTACATACCAATTTCTAATCAACTGCTAAAATTATCAAGCATCTTGAGTGCCCAAAGACACTATTCAATACTAGATACCAATTACCAAGAGTCCTTAATGAATCAATACATATAAGATACTCCCCCATACTGAAATTATCAACATTCAGTCTAGTCTAACCATAGTGCTCTATACCACTAGACCGATGCACTGCTTTCATCAACTACTCTGAAGTAGGTAGGGGCATAACCCCTAGCATACCTCTTTGGTACTTGAAAGTATCTTTAGTTGAAGGCTTCATAAATATATTTGCAATCTGATCTTTAGTGCTTACATACTCCAACCTTGTTTCCTTCTCTATTGTATTTTCTCTCAAAATATGATACCTTATGGATATGTTATTTGTCTTAGAATGCAATATTCGATTCTTAGACATACTTACAATACTTGTGTTATCACAATAATTGATAACAAGTTTTGTAAACTCAATTCCAATATCCTTCAACATTTGTTTCATCCACATAACTTGATTATAGTTATTTGCTACTACAACATAATCTCCCTGAGAAGTACTCTAAGATATATAGTCTTATTTCTTTCTCAACTAGGAAACCAATCTTCCTCTAAGGAATAATACTCCACCATTCATGCCCTTTTTTTCATCTATACTACTTGCCCAATCTGCATCAATATATGCCCACAAGGTGAAATCACTTGATCGATCATACCATAGTCCATCATTAGATGAACCTGTTAACCAAAAATGCCTTGCCACCAAAAAATTGAATCTAAGTGCCAAAGCCCACCCAATGCTCACTTTCTATATTTAAATATTCAAATACCTTGTGGATATGAGATAAATATATGAAATAAGCTTTATTGTATTTTTTATTTTACTAAGGTTTTTTATCGGCTCCCATAACTTTTTGGACCATCAGATCTTGCAAAGATCGATGGTGGGTGCTTTCCTGCATTATGAAATTGCTCAAATTTTAATCAATGCAGGCAAGAACCTCATTACCATGTGGCATGTGGGTCCATTTTCTCCTTTTGGACCATAGAAAAGGAAAAGCTATCAGTTGAGTTGGCATTTTGATTGGTCATTTCTTTCTCACATTTTGTGTTTTGTTAGAATTTTTGATAGTGTAGGAAAGTGACTTTCCACCATGTGGATTCATGGGTGTAGCTTCTTCAGTGGAATGTCACTGACAATGTAGATGAGCTATCAAAGCACATTGGAATATGAACATAGTTTTGGTCGAAGGTATTCACATGGATAGTTTGTTGGTTGCATGTTTCTAGGCCATCTGATCTTAGATGGATCAACAATAGGCACTTCCCTGCATCCTTAAGATTTGATATGTTTAAACATTACGAGGAAGTGACAATGTGACATGTGGCATGTGGGTCTTGTTTCTTATGAGCTACAAACAAAGTAAACATGTCAAGCTAAGGTGGCAGATGTGCTCTAGCCTACAAGAGGCACTTCATTGGTCAAGCTTTGACAATGTGCATAGAGAGTGGTCCATTTTTCATCCACCATTAGGTCAAAGATGATCTATGGTGGGAAATTTCCCGCAATATGGAGACAAAATTTTTTTAACAAATATGGGGAAGTAACATTTTGCCATGTATCTAGGGCAGGACCTTGTTTCTTTTTTGTGGGTCCGTCATCCCGTGTGGGCTACTAGGGTTGAAAAAGTAGTGCTAGATAGTTGCTAGATAAGTGTTGAGGTGGAATTTTGTTCCAATTGCTTCATTTTGATTAGTTGAGGGGTTGATGTGCTTGATGAAGGTGGATGTTGAGTGGCTGGTGGGCCCAAAAGTTTTAAAAGAAAATGTCTTGATAACTAGGATCTTCCATGATTGTTGATTTTGTAGAGATCGATGATCAGTGTTTTCTTGCATTTTGAAGCTGCAAGGATTTTAGACAATGTGGGAATATGCCTAATCACCACCTATCAATCATCTCTAGTTTCATCCATCTACTTTGTCAGAATGATTTAATGGCACTATTTATATCTTCTCAGGTCTCTATTTTGGCAAGATGTTGGATTTCAGTACATTTGAATCTATGCCAAGATTAGATTTTATCCAGATCTATATGATTGTTCTCTACAATCTAAAATGGTAGTGGTTGAGTTTGGTTTAGGACAAAAAATATCCCAGTTATGCTTGAGTTATAAAGTCAATTTTTGAAAATTTTGCCAGGGTAAAATCTTTTCTATTTTCTTTGATTTTACTCTAAAAGTTCATTATAAATTGCTTTGCCTTGAACTATATGACATTGTACGTTATCTCCTTCAGTCATTGATGTATTGTGCAAGACCTATTTTCCTCTCATTGGTGTATTGTGGATATCTACAACTTTGTATGAATGTATCTCTTTGATCCATGAATAATATCTAAGTGAATCTTCATCTTCCTTGTGTCATTTACTTGGGTTTTCTGATCTACATGTGATTGCTAGATTAAAATAAATCTAGATGGGTATACCTTTTGGTGTCATGATGGTTGAAAAGTGCATGTATGGGCAGAGATTGGGTTGAACACTCTATTTTGGTGCATCACCACTTAGGTTAGAGTAGGTAGATTTTGTTTCATGCATTCATTCTACCTTTTCCTCTTGAAGAGTAGTTAAGTGCACCATGATAGTAAAGGAAGCCAGCCTTCTCTGGAGACTCAACCTCATAGTTCAAGTCTCATAGCTTGGAGTTTGTTTCCATGTTTCACAAGGTTATCCTTAGGGTAAAAACTTTGGACAAGGGTGCAAACTTTTGTGACAATTTTTTTTGATATGCCTAGTGGGACAAAGAAGATTCAACTATATAAGTCTATTGGTTAGGTAGTTGATCTAGATACACTAAGAATTTGGGCATTATTCCTAGTGCTATTAGCCTTTGGAGGCATTCAATCAAACACCATGGTGACTCTAGTGCAAATCTACTGGCTTTAAGAAGAAATAGTCCTAGCATGTAAAGATCATCTTTACTATTTTTTTATTTTCAAGTTTTCTATGAAATTGCAACATTTTTTGAAACTCTAACCATGGATCCATTTCATAGAAAAAACTACTACTCCCCCCATATCATGAAGATTTTATTCCTTAGCCCTCACATTGCCAATTTCAATCTCCACCCCAAACTATTTATAGTCCTTCTAAAAAAAATTATTACCCTCCCCTTGCCTCTACTCCATTAGTCCCAACATCTATATTTGAAGAACTTATAAATTATTTTTTGGAATCCCAAAGGAAGATGGATGCATGGGATAGGAAAGTAGATGAAGGCCATGAGAAAAATTTGAACCTTGATAGGTGACTTGGTGGGATTGCAAGGCAACAACAAATAGAAAAGCAATAGGAGGAGATGGCCTACCAAGCCTATCTCTAACAAGAAATAGAAAGACAATAGGAGGAGATGGCCTCCTAGTCCTATGTCCAACAAGAACAAGAAGAAGAGAGGGAGAGACAAAGACATTTTGAGGAGAATATTGCAAGGCAAGTTACTATAGCAAGAGACAAGGAAATGAGGCTCCAATCAACTCATTTTCAAGCCAAAGAGATAGATGCCCCCCTTCTCCAAAGTATGTTGCTCCAAGCTTCAAGAAGCCCCCTCCATTACAAGAGCCTTCTATTGTAGCCCATCCACCTCCTGTAAAAGAAATTTTGGTTAGTCATGAGCCCCTGGGACTTATCACTATTTCCCTATTTCAAGATGGACCAATTGTATGGACTCCTAATGGTCCAAATAGGGAGTTTTGGGAGAATGAAATAAAGCAAGAAGAACCACAAGGGGAGGATTTTTAGCCTAATAAGGAGGCAAAGGAAGTAGCTAAAGAAAAGAAGGTAGAGGACTCAATCCTCTTATTTGAAGAGTTTTCCTCTTTTTTTGAAGAAGAACAAGATGAAAAGGTTGTCCCTCCCTTTGAGGGACAAGTCATGGCTTGTGAGCCTTTGAAAGAATATAAGGATTTGATGCAAGTTGAGAAAGAAGAGAACTATTCACTATAGAAGATAGTCCTCCATGATATAGAAGATGGAAAAAATAGCCTTAAGTATAGCTATGTACTTGAGGAGGAGCATGGTGATATACATGAGGTTGCCCCCTAGCCTATGCATATTATTGCAACAGAGAAAGAAGATTCTAATGAAGAGACTTTTTGGGATGAGCTAGAGATGCTTTGTTCATCCTTTGACATGAAATAGTCTACTCCTTCATCAAATGATCATGAGTTGCAGTAGTAGCAAGGGAAGAGTCACACAATACCAGTAGCTCCCAAGGAAGTGATTCATAAGCATCATGAGAAACATGTGGAGATTCTTTCTTCATAGAAGGAGGAGCCACTTCCTAACTAGCAAGATACTATCACTGTAGAGCACAATCAAGTGGTCAAGGATGATTCCTTTGGCCCCACACCCTCAAGAGGATGCCCCATAAGGCATCTAGCTTTGCAAAAAATCAACAAGTTTCCCCTAGTCATGGTTACACTTGAGGCTAAAAGCATAAATTGTGTCACCCTTTGTGATACCTTGAGGTATTTTGGCCGTAACTATTTCAGCCAAAACATTTTCAGCTAGAACAGTTTCAGTCAAACATACATGGTGGTTTCCCATGCCTACGTGGCTTGTACCATTCCGGCTGAAACTATTTTAGCCAGAACAGTTTCGGCCAAAATTTTGAGACATAATAAAACCACCGTAAACCTCTTGTGGTGATCATTTTAACTATTTCAGTTCCTAGGTTCTTGGAGAGAAGCTCAAGTGTTTTGGTCGTAATGGGTTAGTGGTTTTTCCCCCCTCATTTTAAAATTTTTTTGACATGTTTTTTGATTAGTAAATGTTAGTTGTACTTAAAGTAGTTTTTTTTTTTACCTATTTTGTGAGTGAAATATTTAAAACTTTTTATTTTTTAGTATATTTAAATTTTTATTATTAATTAAATTATTTTAAATTGTTTTAGATTGTTTTAGAATGGTATTTAAATTAATTTGTTAGCAAAAATGTAGTTAAACATGAGATAAAAATGTAGAAAAACATTAGTTAAAAGTGTAGAAAACCATTAACTTAAAGTGTAGAAAAATATTACGTAAAAACATAGAAAAACATTAGGTAAAAATGTCAACAAAATTAGTTTAAAAATATAGATAAACATGAGGTAAAAATGTAGAAAAACATTAGTAAAAAATGTAGCAAAACTTTAGGGGACATTGTTCAGTTTCTAACATAATCTGATGGATCTAGGTGAAACAATAATCTCTTATGGTGAAATTAATTTTGACATTAAATACACTTTCTAACATAACCCTATATTAACTACAATCATAACCTATACCACATTCTAACCATAACATAGGCACTTTACTAATCGAATGAACCACACTTAGATATTCACAATGTTCATTTTAACAACTAGTTATTGTTATGTAATAATGAGTCTTACATTACCAAACAACACATTAAGATCACTTAAATTATATGTTTTTAAGTATGTTATCCATGCATGTGTCTTAATGGGACATAGGAGTAGTAATAGGTCATACTATTTTTTTAAGGTTCTAATAAGTCTTAATATGTATTATTAGGATATAATAGGTCTTATTAGGTAATGATGATTCTTACATTACCAAATGACGCATAGCAACCTCTTATGATACATTTCTAGGTATTTTTATCCATATATATGTTAAGGGGACCTAGGGACTCCTACTAGGTCATTACATCTATTATAGGTTCTAATAGGTATTCATATGTTTACTAGCACATAATAGGTATTGTCAGGTAATAATGAGTCTTACATTACCAAACAACACATTAAGATCACTTATGATACATTTTTTGGTATGTTATACATACATGTGTGTCGTAAGGGGACATAGGAGTTGTAATAGGTCATACTATTTTTTATAGGTTCTAATAAGTCTTAATATGTATTATTAGGATATAATAGGTGGTAATAGGTAATGATGATTCTTACATTACCAAGTGACTTATAACAACCTCTTATGATACATTTCTAGGTATTTTTATCCATATATATGTTAAGGGGACCTATGGACACCTACTAGATCATTATGTCTATTGTAGGTTCTAATAGGTATTCATATGTTTACTAGCACATAATAGACTGACCTTGCTATTAACCTTAATAAAACTATATCCCATTTACTTTATTAACATTCTTAACTCTAATTCAAACTACTAAATAAAGTCATGAGTTCTAAATTGTAAAGTAACATTTGCTAACTAAACTCATTTACTTATCTAGTAACAAATTTTTCTATCCCTATATCCTAACTCTCATCTACACTCCCCATAATCATCAAAGCATTTACATCAAAATCTAAAATTTAGTTAGGAATTATATTTTTTTTATCGCATATACACATGTACATGTATGATTTTTTTTTAAACATTTGCATGAGCGCGTTACAATGTACATTAGATATGGTCTCTAAGATAATTTGTTTAAAAATACATACATGTTACATGATTGAATTTAGCACCATACATTTAATGTTGTGTATTTATATTTATTTGTGTTTCAAATTAAATTTAGCTTTTAATTATTTTAATTTAAATACATTGTATGTTTATATATATATATGCAAGTGTAGATCTCTAGATATTTATCACTCTTGTAGCGTCACATTCATATCCTCATATTTGTATTCATATATACATTATGGCATCTGGTTCTAGGGATCATGGTCCTGCATCCTCAGGGGATGTCAGTTTCCATGGTGGGGGTCAGAGTGTTGAGTCTGGTATAGCAGGTAGATCAACCTCCTCCACTTAGGATAGACAATAGTTATTTAGAGATACAGTTGCGTGATTATCTTGTACTATGCAGGTTTTGGATACCTCACTTTCCTCTTCTACCACCCTCCCTAATGGGGAGAAGGTCATAGTGATGTGAGAGGAGTTGTTTCATATGGTTTAGATTGTTGAATCATACAACCCTTTTGATGATATGAGCATTGAGACATTTTATTCTTCTTTATCTCACAGTGTCATTGGCACTATGAAGTACACACAAATTGACACTGAGGTTTCCACTGGCATGGTGAAATCCATGTTTCCATCTTATATAGATCATTATAGAGTCAAAGGCTACTCTGCAATGAAGTGTATTGATCCACTCGTCACACCATTTATGTATCCTCGTTGGTTGGCCACTCATCATAGATGGCCATAGAAGGATGAGTTACCTCTATATTTCTGCAAACAATTATTTGCAGAATTTCATTTACACTACGATGTTGACTATACAGGTTATCTAGGGCATGTTGGGCAGGGTTAGGGGAGACTTTTTGACAGATTTAGACCCGTGGAATCTCTCGCACCCATTAACAAATGGGCAATGGTGGGTACAATTCTTTTGGTTATGCCGAGAGGTCTACAGATGATTGCTGCAAGCGAGAGTGTTCCTGATGACACAATTAGGACACAATTTTTTTTTTAGCATCACCACCATTGCCACATAGTTACATGAGATTTCTTCTTATCGGTGTGGTAGATATATGCTATGGTCTTGAGCTACCACTCCCATAGTTGCTTCATCTAGCACATCTATTGATGATGATTATGGAGTTGCAGACATACCTTCTCTAGTAGACATTTCTACAGTCTTAGAGGTGGATGTATTGCATTGTTTGGCATCATATTTAGCATCTAATCTTTTAGATGCATATCGAGTAATATCTACACTCTCATGGATTCCAGTTTGTGACATGAGGCTCTCAGATTAGTCATATTTTGTCACCTATAGCAGTCCCAGAGGATTCATAGAGGCAGGACATTCCTACACCTTCTACTGCTTCTGTGGCTACATAGGCCCAACCTGCAGCACTAGCCCCAGCTACTCATTACCCTACAACAACCCCCCCCCCACCCCTACTTAGGATGTCAGTGCTAGACAACCTAGTCTATTTATCTCCATGCTTTCAGATCAAGACCATACTTTTGACTTGGATGTTGATACTATTTTTTCATTGCATGATTCAGATATTTGTCAGATCGGCAGAGCATTACATAATGCTATGGTAAATATGTCTATATGTTTAAATTTATTTTTAATATGTTTAAATTTATTTTTATTATGGTAAATAATATGTCTATATGTTTAAATTTATGTATATGTGTGTGTTTGTGTATGTGTTATAGGGTTTGAGTGATAGTATGTTACGTTTTGCTAATCTGCAGACACTGACAGATCCTACACGTCATGAATCCCAAGTATGTTAGAATATATATATATATATATATATATATATATATGTATATATGTACATACATATATATACATATAAATATATGTATGTACATATATATACATATATATACATATACATATATATTTATATATATATATACATATAGATATATATATATATACACATACACACACACACACACACACACACATATATATATTTATATATACATATATATCTATAGATATATATATCTATATGCATATAGATGTATATACATATATCTATGTATATGCATATAAATAAATAAATATATATATGTATATACATATATCTCTATATGTATCTATATGTATATACATATATATATATATATGTATATATATATATATATATATACATGTATGTATATATACATGTATATACATATACATATATATACATGTATATATATGTATATATATATACATACATGTATATGTACATACATACATACATACATACATACATACATACATACATACATACATACATATATATATATATTTGATTTATATACATGTAGATCTTGATATAATTTGTCTGTACACATTATTAAATGGTTCAAGTTATCATTTGGCACAGGGTTCAGATGCAGCTAATAGACCCTTTTGGCGACAAGGCCCAAGATCAGGAGGGGGGATGTAGTTGATTATCATATGTGGCCTTTTATTTTATTACACACATGTTATGTCTAGATAAATATTTATATGGACACTTTGATGTTTTATATGTTATTTTTAGATACATGTTTATATGGACACTTTGATGTTTTATATGTTATTTCTAGATACATGTTTATATGGGGATTTTGATGTTTTATATATGTTATTTCCAAACATTTGATACATGATCTATTTTTAAACATTCGATATGGGTATATTATATTCTCCAGATATATGTACATGTATGTTATTGATCTTTTAATGTACACATGTGTATCTTATTGATCTTTTAATGTCTTAATCTTTTATGTAACTTATGTATGTGTTATGAACATGTTTCTATATATGTTAAATTCATCTTAATGCCTTATATTCATGTTTTCAATATTCAAGTTTACATGTATATGTATAGTTATTCATCTTAATTCCTTAATCTAAGTGTAATTAACTATATAATTTTAATGGTCCATGTACATAAGAATATAACATATACACATGTACATAATAACATATAAAGACTATGATCACCTAGAAAGAATGCATGAACTAAAACATTTAATTAATAAAAGTTAATATACATATGTATATGTTTTCAATATTCATGTTTATACATACATGTTACTATTTTTAATGCCTTAATTTAAGTTTAATTAACTATACTTAATGACATGTCTTAATATAAGTATAATTAAGTTCTATATATTTAATCTAAGTATAATTAACTATATTTAATGACATGTGTTAAGTAAAATTAACTATATATTTAATCTAACTATAATTAATGACATGCCTTAATCTAAGTATAATTAACTATAATTAATGACATGCCTTAACTAACTATAATTGACTATATTTAATCTAATTATATTTAATGTCTTAATAATTAACTCTATTTAATGACATGTCTTAATTAACTATAACTAATTTAATTAATAAAATATAATATACGTAATATGTAACATAGTTCATATAACATACACATGTAAGAACATATAAAGAGTATGACGGAAAGAATGCATGTTACAATATTTAATTAGTAAAGTTCATACATGCAAGAACATAACAATTATATACAAACATAAAGAATGTATCATATAAGAACATATAAAGATTATATGTACATAAATGCATAACAACATTAACAATCATATGTAAGAAAACATAGACAATGTACCTATAAATAGATACAAATACTAAAGGGGTTGTCTTATGGAGAGGTCAAATAAAAGGTGGTACTAAGGGGATGTTCTAATAGGTGGTCTCAAGGGGAGGTCCTAAGAGATTTTTTTAAAGGGAGGTCCTAAGAGGTGGTCTTAAATGAGATATCCATGTCGAATTTAAATAAAAATAAGAATACATGTCTAATTTTGCATATCCAAGGTAAACAATCCAATGTACAAAAATTTATAAAACAAACATCCTGTCAATATTAAATATGAAAGTATAAGAGTTATACAAGCATAGCTCAACTAGAGCTCCACAATAAGTACATAGGTAAACTAGAGCTCCACAAACAATGTATTGTTAGGATCCTCTCTACTTTTTATTATCTTTAGAAGTTTTTCATGTTCTTCAATAGGCAATTGCCACTTTTGATTTCCACGACATCCTCTTCTTTGTATTGCTTCAAATTGTAATTTGGTTGCTATAACATGGTTACTGTAGTATAAAACCTTTCCTCCAGGCTTGTATTCAATAAATTCAATACCACTATCAATTACCCTTGTTTGTTGATAATATGTTCCTTCAATAACAACTAATCCAATTGGATATGACTATTGATCAGCATCTATAGTTCCTTCTAACAACTTGTGTTTTGCTTTTGTGCATCTTAAAAGATAATAGTCCACATTTTTTGCATTATCTGGTAAGGTTTGAACTGCAAAAATATCTCCTGCATGTATATAAAAATATAGATAAATATAAATTAATTTTAAAACAAATATGCATGTATATTAATTTATATATATGTATATATGCACACAATCCTGCCATAAGTAAATAAAAAATGCGCTCATAATTAGTTGAATATATAGGATCATGAATGTCAATGTCAATGTTAGTATCTTCAAAAGGAGGCTTTCTAACTATCTCCTTCAAATCCCAATGTGAAACATATAAATTCACAATATTTTCACATGCACTCACTAGATTTTCCTTAATGTAGTCATCACAAAAACATGTTTTCTCTCTTACTTTAATTACTAGAGGTTTATGGTTTCCTATAGTCATCACTTGATGTAAACTTCTAATACCAAGAATTTTTTGACAATAGTAAGGATTAGATCGATCTATATCTATTACAAATACAAAAAATAATTGTCATATTCCAAAATAAATATTTAATTATAAAATCAACTTGATTTGAAAAATACATTAAAAATAAATATAACTTAGTTCACCTTTCACCTCCCAAAAGTAATGCTTATTTTATTCAGTATCTCGAGTAGAAAAATTGTTAGAATCTGATAAGATTAATAAGCCAAAAAACTGGTGCAAAGAATAAATATCTAAACTATGGATGCAAATGATACAAAATCAAAATAGCATCATAGAGTTAGTCTCCAAGAGAGTAATGCAAATTCTAGAAGCAAAATAGCATTAAGAGGATGCAAAAAATAAGAGCTGCAAATATAAGCCAGGTAGCATGCTTATATAGGCTAGGAAGAGAGAGGAGGTGGCAACACCAACCAATGAGGAGCAACCATCTATCGGACTAAAGATAGCAAAGTATCTACCCAAGATAGCTAATGGATGCTCACATGTAGGAAGGTGACACCTCACAACCACTCACCTAATAAGACATGCTTTATTAACCTAAGCGAGATTATTAAAAGTGTAGGAAAAACCTAGCAAAATAGGAAAAATAAAAAACTACACTAACAAAAATGAACTTTGCACCATTCAACAATTTGATTTGCCCTCTCTATCCTATTTCTTGTATGTACATGTACAATATGCATGTATGTATAAAATTAAAAATATATGCTACTCGAGTATTAAACATTCACATTTAAAAAATGCATATATTTCCCTGCAAGTTCGTGCTGCTGAAGCATATGTTTTATACATGCTCCTGCTCCATCATGCTCCCCTTTTTCGTGTCCACTTTCAAAGAAATTCCATAAAAACCTAACATTGATTCTAGCATGTTGCATTTCTAACCAATTAAATACTTTTGTAGATTTGAATTGTCCTATGAACATGAAACATGATAAGTATCTACAATTATTTGTGTACATATATCAAATAGAAATAGACATGTTCAAATAAATATAAGTTAAAATAAAGTTAAATAAATCTGTAACTACTTCATGTATACTAACATGCACATCCATTAAACCAAATCCAGTGCTTTGAAACATTTATTCCACGATTTCTGAGATCTTCAGAGAACATTGCAAAACAATGAGTCACATAACTCCTATCATGAACTCTATCATCATTAATATAGAAATGAACCTCTTTGACGATGATGTGTTCATTTTCATTCAATCTTTCTATCTGATCCACCTCAAATTGTGCATGTCTATAGGTCACTTGCACAAATATTGTAACTTGTTCAAAATGATAATATTGGCCTTGCAGCTCTGTATGAGGTGCAAATGTATAATTCTCATAAAAACCTACAACTGAAAGTATACAACTAGGTGGAAAACAATTTTTGAAATCACAAAACTATTTAGCTTGCCATCGTGCACCATGACAATGTTGGATATGTGGATATATCAATGGATGAAACTTGGTCATGAACTCATCATAATGAAATTCACTCTCCTTCAATACAATTTTTTTAGATTCATCTCCTTTGTTATTTTGGTATGTCTCATATTCATATCTCATCCATGAAACTGGTGTGGATTCATTAATATTCTCAACTTGCATAATATCAAAAAATTCGTGTAAATCTCCACAATCTTCACACTAATTTTTGATGCATTGCACTTTGAATTCATCTAAATCTTCTAATTTATCACATAATATGGACCTCACAAATTGTGTTGTACTACTAGGGATGACTAAATTAGGATCAAGTACTGCCATAACTTTTTTAAATGATTGCAAGTGTAGACCAAATTCAACATGATTTCAACAACAAGTTTCACACATCTTATTTATGTGTACAAAGGAAGGTTGTAAACTCTCAAATATTCTCTGACATATTTTTACATTTGAAAATTTTTGTTTGAATGCTTGAAATAATTCACTTTGAGTTATATCTATGAAATGTTTTGGATGTTCAATTTTGGCCCTAGTTTCTTGATCTTTAATTTGTATAGTATCACGCCTGTTGGAAGAAACATGAGAATGTGTGGTCCAAAATTCAATAACTTGTCTTTTTACATCTTTAAAAATCTTGTCTTTTCAAGGAACTCTACAAATATTCACCCAATTATTCTCAATGTTATCATCTAGCATATTTCTCCTCTTGATGTATCTCTAGATAGTTCTTCTAGATATATGTAGTACATTAGAAATTGCACATACCTATTTTCTATATGTCAATTTTCTACTAGATATAGTAGTCATCAATGCTTTATGTGCATTACTCAAATCACCTCCTCGAGTTGTGTTGTCAATTTTGTTATAAGCATTTTGCAAGTTTTCAACTATTGTTTTATTAATATTATGTGCATAGCTTTTCCTGTTATCAACACCCAACAACTCCAAAAAAGGTCTCATATATTTTCTCCTAAATAATTTGACAAATAATTGTGCCCGTCCAAATATACTTTTATCCTTGAAATATTCATCCCACATGTTTTGACAATGCTTTCTAATAGTGTTATCATTTATCATATCTTTAGATGGAATTTGGTTAAAGAGTAGTTCTTCATCCAAATCCATCAAATTTTTTATACTTTCTAATTTGTCTCTATCAATAGAACTGCTAATTTCTTCCTCTTCATTACTTTCATTTTCTTCATGAATCTCATCCTGTTAAAGAATTTCAGTAGGTTGGTTTTGATTATGTTTTGTATGGCCTTTCATTTTGTCATCTTTTATTCTATTGTATTTCCTTCCTCTTTTCCTTTTACTCCCATTGAATAATTTAATCTATAGAAACCAAAATAAATAAATTTAGATTTCACTAAATTTATCAGCTAATGGTTCAATATAGAATACATAAAAATAAAAATAAGTAGACGAGAAAAAAAGCACCTTCAAAATATTCAATCCTTTGCAATATTGATTAAATCTACAGAATAGTTGCTGAAAATTGCTTCAAAATTAATTGTCTTTCCAAAATCCTTTTCCAACTTTCGCTGTTTTGTATATTTAATTTTTTTTTTTTAAAAAGAAAAAACAACTTTATTTTATATCAAACAGTAACATTAACCACTGGGGGTTTAGTCAGTCGATAGAGGTTTTCGCTAGAAAACTTTTGGCCAAAACAATTATGGCTGAAACAATATGTGTGGCATCCTATGTGGTAGCCAAACAAGCAAAAATTAAAACTTCTATAAACATCTCACTTTCAAAGCCAATTTGACCTACTAAATTGAAGTTTTTTTAAAAACTAAAAATATACTTTTGTAGTTCTTGTAGTCACGAGTATGATCATATAATTTATTTTTAATTTTGATTATGAATAATATGTTATAATTTAAAAATATTACAAGTAGGTATCTTAAGATTCAGGGAGATGTCTATTCAAAAATAAGAAAAAAATAGTAAATCATGTTAAAAAATTATTATTTTGTAATGGTGCACTACAGAGGAGAGTCTTCTTTGAAAATATGTAATTTGTTTTAAAAAATATGTAGATTTGATGGAAAAAGTTTGACAAGAGAAAAAAAAAGTCAATTTTTGACCAGTTATAACTTCAACTTTGACCAGTTATAACTTCAAAAATATTAGCCAAATTTCAATTTTTCTTTTTTGGTGCACTAGGTATACATGTCAACTCTAACATATTCCAAAATCAAACCAAAATATGAACATTTCCATATATTTGTTTGATGGGAAAAAAGCTCTATATTTTTAGTATTTTTAAAAAATTAAAAAATACGCTTTAAAAATTAAAAAATAAATAAAATTTTCAATCAATTTTTTAAAGAAAAATTATAGGGATAAACTTCATCCAATTTTACACATTTCATTAGTTTACATCATCTTCAAATTCTAAACACAAATGCCACTTTTATGTCATTAAAGTTGAAGAGTTTAAATTTTGATATCACTTTTCCTTTATAAAAGGTGACATAGGTTTGTGCTTTTACCCTTGAGCATGAGGATCAAGATCACAAAGAGGAGAAAAGATGTTTTGCTCCACAAAGTAATGTCCCAGTGCTAGATAGTTTCATCATTTTTAGCATTGAGAGGAAGATGTTTTGTCCAGCAGTATGCTTGTCATACCTACTAATTCACTTGACTACCCTTATGCATGGAACAAGAAGTAAGTTGGTAAGAAAGGGAAGCTATTTCAACAAACTAGTCAATGGGTTTGTTTAACCCTGCATATGGGTATGTGTAGGATCATGATCAACCAAACTATGCTCTTAAGTGGCAATAAAAAATTAGAAAATCAGGATTATGTCAACTTTTCGTGCAATTTTCTACTTATTATTAACTTTATCTAGTTTCTAAACTACTAGGACTTATCTCAAAAAAATAAAAATTGATTGATCAAAATTTTGAATTTCAATGCAATATTACCAAAATTTTTAGAACAAAAATAAGAAGTAGATGTATGTCTTACCACCTTAATCAAAATCAAATGAAAATATGTTTCTTGAATATTATAGATAAAAGTAGAGGACTCATGCTTGGATGTGACACATATTTTTGGGTATTTTTATTCTAAATAAATAATAAATAATTAATTTTTGAATTTAGTATTTTTGGAATACAAAAGCTCTTGTGTCTAAAAATTTTCACTAATTCAAAACTCTACAAAATTAAATTTTTCAGTTTTTTCCCTTATAGTAGAAGAAACATGGAATGTGATGCATCTTTTGGATTTAAAAAATGTTGTACCATTTGAAAATTATAGTTGTTTTTCAAGTAGTGTGTCAATCAACACATTATACGTAACTCCATTAGAATATAAGTAATAATTACTTACTAAACTCATAATTTCACAAACCTTACATTCATGGAAAGATGAGAACATTATTGAGAAACCCTTTTCATTTCATCAAAATTTGGTGGAAAAAAAGTTGTCAAGTACATATTTGAAGCAAAAATCACATAAAAACAGGCCAAAAGCAAATTTTTAGAATGTTTTAAAAGTTGATCATATAGGTTTTGTATCAAAAGATATAGAACTTATAAAGATATTAATCATTTTCATTTAATATCAAGCTGGGTGGGAAAAAAGTTGGAATATATTTTGAAATGGTTTGAGATATTTCAAAACTATAGATTTTTTAGATTGCCACTTTTTGGCACACCATGATCCTGCACATACCCATATATGTAAACCATGTACATAGTAGAGTAATTTCCTTTTTCTTTCCTACTTTCCAAGAAGTGCATGAGCATAGGTTATCCCTATGGAAGATAAAAAAATTTAAAGTTTTGAAGGTTGTAGAGGATTTTGGCTCCTATTTTGTAGTTGCAGAGAAGTAGAGGAAGGATTTTTATTATTTTATTTTCATAGAGGTATGGTTAGGGTTTCATAGTACACATGATCCACATTTTTATGACTTTTTAGCCTAATGGATGCTTCAAGTCACTGGTCTTATGCATAGCAGGCTTGCATCCCCTTTGAGTCACCAAAATTGTTAAAATGCCCTCCTACCAAAAAATTGAATTTAAATGCCAAAGCCCACCCAATGGTCACTTTCCTTATTTAAATATTCAAATGCCATGGGAATGCAAGATAAATAAATAAAATACACTTTATTGTATTTTCTACTTTCCTAAGTTTACTTTTTAGCTCCTGCAACTTTTCAAATCGTCAGATCTTGCATATATCAATGGCGGGCACTTTCTCACATTTTGAAATTACTCAAACTTTAAGCAATGTAGGTGAGTGCCTCATTTCCATGTGTCATATGGGCCATTTTCTCCTTGGGGACCACAAAAAAGGAAAATCTATCAATTGAGTTGGTATTTTGATTGGTCATCACTTTCTCGCATTTTGTGTTTTGTCAAAAATTTTGACAATGTGGGAAAGTGACTTTTTGCCATGAGGACTTGTGGGTCCAGCTTCTTCAATAGAATATCATAAACAAGGTGGATAAGTTGTTAGAGCACATTGGCATACGAAGGTAATTTTGGTCGAAGGTATTGACATCGAAAATTTGTTGGTTGCATGTTTCTGGGTTGTCTGATCTTGAATGGATCAATGATCGGTGCTTCCATGCTTCTTAAAGATGTGATATGGTAAAAAATTGTGGGGAAGTGGGAATGAAATGCATAAAATGTGAGTGTTGTTTCTTATGAGCCATAGGAAAATTAAAGATGTCAAGATGAGGTGGTAGATGTGCACTGGCATATGAGAGGCACTTCACTAGTCAAGCTCTGACAATGTGCATAGAGGGTGGTCCATGTTTCATCCGCCATCAAATCAAAGATGGTTTCTGGTGGGCACTTTCTTGCAATATGGAGATGAAAAATTTTTAACAAATGTGGGGAAGCAACCTTTTTCCATGCATCCAGGGTGGGGCCTTGTTTCTTGTTTGTGGGTTTGCCCTCCTATGTGGGCTACCAGGGTTGAAAAGGTAGTACTAGACAGTTGTCAGATAAGTGTTGTGATGAACCCTTTTAATCCTTTAACCTGATATTTAGTTTTAGGTATAAATTAGGAAGTCATCCAAATTAAACAAGCCTATGATCCTTACTGTTATTCAAATATTTGAGGAGCTGAGTATTTTAAAATTAATTGATTAATTAGTTTGTTTAGAAGATTTCTTTTCATAGTACCAGATCATCTCCTCTCTCTTGGCTATGACCATCTCGAGACAGTAGAATGACGGTGCAGAGGATGCATGAAACAAGCTCCAAGTAGTTCCAAAAAGTGCTCGAAATTACTGTCATGCCCAAAATATAAGGGGCAAAAACACACATTTTTTTTTTAAAAACTAAGATACAAAAGAAATTAAGGTTGACAGAGATCGACACAAAGACTTAAATAACAATGACCATAAAGGAAACCTAATTAACTAGGCCCTCCCAATAAATTGATAACTTGAACATTATTACAATTCTAATGATTTACTTCAGGCTTGATTCTATTAATTAGCTTCTAGCAATTTCATTCGAATTACGTTTTAAAGCTTAATCCAAATTTAAGCATAGCCTTAAAATTTTCTCCAACATACTATAACCATCCAAATAATTAATTAATTGTTTACCACTATAATTGATGACAAGAATGAATTCAGTAAATCTATATTTTAATCTAACTTTTTTTGAACTATCATAAATTAGATCCTTATTAAAATCGATCTATATGCACACAATAGTATAACACGAATTAATAAAACATTAAGGTTGTCCAATTGAGATATTCTAATTTCATATTTAAAAAACTTTTTAAATTAAAAACAATAGCTTAGTATTTTAACATCCACACACCACTTAATAATTAACGCTAATCCTAATTTAAATAAGACATACATCTAAAACTAACTAAACATAATAATTAGTTAGAAAAATCCTTGACTAATTAATTACTACTAAAATAAGTTAACTTATATTTAAATTTTAAGCTAACATAACAAGTACTACACTAAGGATATAACAACTAAATTAATTAAAATTAAATTAAAACTATTCTAACTAAACTTCAAATTTAAAACAACTTAAACTAACTAAAATCTATTAATCTAAACTACACAACTAACCTAATTAATAAGTAACTTACTAACATAATACAAATGACCCAACTAACAAACCTACACCCCCCTCCTACCCTAGTACTAGGACCTACTTTTCCCCCCCTACACCCCCCCTATGCCAAGTGGGCAACTTAGACCCCATTTCCCAAGAGTCTGCACGCTACCCAAGGGCCTATGCACATAGACCTATCCCTTCCATCTGGGCGCGCATTGGATCATGTGTGAGGAAGAGTGAGGCATTGGGGGGTGGGTGAAAAGTGCAGAGGGGTTTTAAGTTTTTTGTTAATAACTTCACCACCTCCACCTCCACAAGCCAAGACATGACCCCACGTCATCGCAACGTTAAGATGACGAGTGGGGAGAAAGCATAAAAAAAGTTTTGTCACAAATTAAATGTTTAAATATTCTCATGCCCTCCCTCAAGGTGATTCGACCCCTGTACTTGCTGACAAGTGGTTGGAAGTTTTTTAAAAAAAAATTTACTATATGATTCGACTTGTATCATGCCTCAAATCTCTAAGACCTATGGAATTAAATGCCCAAAATTTTTATAGTTGGGATGTTGAATTTAAAAGCATTAACATATATATATATATATATATGTTTTATATTCAATCTTATTTAAGTCATATTATTTAATGAATTAGCAATGATTTTTTGATTTGTAGTTCAAAGGAGAATATCTCATGGAATATTCTCTGTGACATGGGGAAATTTAAGGCTTCTCCATACATTTTCTAGAGAGGGTTTTTTTGACCTGGAGATGCACAATTTTGAAAACCAATTCTTTTTTCCAAGTGTTGACATATTTTCTTGCTAAAATTCCTTGTTATGCAAGATGAGTTTAAACATTTCTAGAGGTAATATGGAGTTCCTATGAACAAGCACACTAATACAAAAGGATGCAAAGGATTATAATTCTCTTTTCTACTATAGCTCATGTTAATTCAATCATCTAAAGACAAGGATGTATGTTTTATATAGTCATCATATAACATGGTATGTGTTCTCTCTTATTTATTTAAATTCAAAGAAATTCAAAACCTCTTAATCAAATTGATCTTGTTCTTTATGAAACTTAACAAGGAATTATGATCTTATATTCAGAATTCAAAAAGGTGATGAATAATTCTTATCAAATTTAATTGTATTACTAATGAAGCTTAACAATGAATGTGCTAGCTTGGTGATCACAATGTAGGATTACTATTACATGTTAATATTCAAAACATCGAATTGAAAACTTTAACACCTCAATTGTCTTTCATTATCATAATTGAAACATAGAATTTCCCAATTCAAGACATTATCTATCATTCTAATTTCTCACATACATATGCCAAAATTTGGAACTACATGAGAGCATTGCAAGGAGAATTTCATAATCTTTTCTTTTCTCTATTATTCATCCTGGTTCAAGACTCCATCCGGAAAGAACCAGTAAGAAAAACCGATGTCTTTGCCACTACATCAAATTTTATTACAACTTAAATAAAATTACAATGCAATGAGCTTTCTTTAAGGCTTTCACAAGAGAACTTTTATCAAATCTCTTCATTGCATCAAGGGAAACATGGAAAAGACAAGAACCAACATGGAGGTAAACAACACAAGGAGATAAACAATTTAAGCATGCATTCACAACTCAGTTGCACAATAGGTCCAAAAATGAACCAATATAGGGGAAAGGTGGATTTTCTCAATAGGAGAAGTCAATCACCATACCATCACATAGCCCTTTCAGGGCTAAAACTTCAAGAACTTCCATTCTTTTACAAGGCCCTTTTGAGGCTATATCCATAAGGATTTTCATTCTTTTCCACATTCAAGAATTCTCAATAACAACAAGGTATGAGATGACAAGTAAGGGCCCATACACCCTACCCTTTTTCCCTCCTCTCACCATGAGAGGAGACTCTACACTATTGAGGTCCAACTAAGGCCCTTTCCCCAAACATGGCCACTTCTTCCCTATCCAAGGGTGAGTGCTGCAAAAACCATCCCCATGAAAACCTCTCAAAAACAACCAAAACATCAAGAAGCATATGAATAACATCAAAAGAAAATAAGGTAAAATCCCTCCCAAATCCACCCCCAACACACAAGCAAGAAATGCATAACTACACAATGTCTCAAACATGATTCAAGCAAGATTCAAAACATGAACATACATAAAGAACCATTCAAGGAGTGAAGAACTCCTACCTTCATAGAAGAGTTATGGAAATGGTGGTTTGAGAAGAGCTTCCCTTTCTTCCTTCAATCTTCAAACTTCCTCCAAAACTAGACAATTGGGTGAAAAAAACCAAAACTACTCCCAAAATGCCTCTAAGTATGGTCCTTAACTCAACTAGACTTCAAGTAACTCAAGATGGAGGTTTGGTTTCACTAACTTGAGTAAAGAAAAATCCATTTTCGAAATCAACCTAAAATAGGGTTTTTGAGTGACCCTAAAAGTCAACCAAGGAGGCTAAAGGGTTGGAAAGTACTCCCCACCCATACCCTTACCCATAGGGTACTTAAATTTAATGCTTCTAAGCCTTTAAAGACTTATTAGGGACAATTAAAAGTTAGGAGAATTGTAAGACCAAATTTACAACCTTTAAAGAATTACAATACAAGGTTAGCACAAAATCAACAAGTAATTTAGCTATGCCTCTCCATTGAGTTGTCTCGGCTAATTTTTCTGCACACTCATTGCACACATCAATAGGTCCAAAAACCACATGCATAATGTGAATTACATATTAGAGGAATTATATAAATTAAAGCATCCATTTCTTAATAAATAGTTGTTTATCTAATTCCACTCATATTTCTAACCCTTCGACTTGCATAACCAAAAGTGTTAGTGTTGCATACATTTTCTTCATCATTATACATATTTATAAACATTAAATGACAAAATCAGATAACTGAAGTAAAGCATCACACATTGTAAAATAGCATAAAAATGTTCAGTGTATCCAATAATGTTCTGACATAACAAGACATGAGTATCAAAATAATAATGTATCATTGGTGCTAGGATGGGTCGGGGCGAGGCCTCACAATTACTCTGCCTCTCCCTCCACCAACTCCCTATCTCAAGATTTTATAGTGGGAATGAGAGATAGAAATCTCCATACTATTAAAAAAATATCATCCAGACTCTCTTAAAATCTTTAAGAATATATATATATAATGTACTAGTATTTAAATGCAATGCTTATTTACATATATCATGCATTTATTCTAATATATATATATATATATATATATATATATATATATATATATATATATATATATATATATATATATATATATATATATATATATATATATATATATATATATATATATATATTTCCAACGCTTGATGGCATGTATTGATTTAATTCTATTTAATATGTTTTTTCATACCCATGCGAAATACTTATTAATTCAAATCTATAATGGAGATGATCTTGGATTGAATTCCAAATCACATAATTCACAATACATATCATTCAATGCTAATATCATATGTCACAAATCAACAATGATTATTTATATATTTTTTAATGTTATTGTACTTGCTATTTGAAGCGTATAGGGGGTCAGGTATACCTGATCTTTTATTGTGGGGGCATTTTTGGCAGCGTCAGTACAATGGAATGGAGGTACTCATACTTTAGTGCATAGTATTAAAGTGTTGTTGTGAGGATGACCAGGCGTCCAAAAATGCGTTTATTGGATGCATGATACAATATTATCACTCCCTTGTTTACTTTTACCTTTGATTTAATCTATCACTTTTTTCCTTTTCTCTTTTTTCTTATTTCTTCCTTGTATATCTTCAATCTGACCTAACCCTAATATATACTATGGACAGGAATGTAAAGTCACGCCCTTCCATATATGATTTAATCATAGTTCTTATGTTCCTTATTAGCATAGTATATACATTTATATTTATTTGGAAAGTACTTGTAATTATATATATAAAGTACCAATACATTGATTGGAAACATTTATAATTAATAGATTAGGGTTTCCTTGGATTGAAACAATGTTTTAATAATCAAATTAGGTTTAGGTTTATTTAGAATTGAAAATATTTTTAATAGCAAGGTTAATATATTTAAAGTTAATGATATTAATGTATTCTGAAATAATAATATGTTTATAATTATGAATGTTCACATGAGACTCGATGATTATAAATTCAACATTAAAACTATGAATTATAATTTGTATGCTATTGATTGATATAATTGAACAATAGTGCACTATTAAATTATTAACTCAAATAATCAGCAACACAGGCATATGTTTATAAATAAGGATGTCATGCCCAAACTACGAGGGCGAAAAAAACACAAAAATAAATTTTTTTTAAGTATAATAACTTAACAAACTATAAGTTTGATATATATATGTGCAAGATTAAAGTATAGGTACTCTACATAACGTTTTAAGTTCATAGTCTTAAGGAGGAATTGAATCGTTAAATATGAACTCTTGATACA
Organism: Cupressus sempervirens; assembly: GCA_028749045.1. Taxonomy (NCBI): domain Eukaryota; kingdom Viridiplantae; phylum Streptophyta; class Pinopsida; order Cupressales; family Cupressaceae; genus Cupressus; species Cupressus sempervirens. The sequence continues at coordinate 879,644,478 of CM053787.1, forward strand.
ATCTGATATCGACAACAACTACAATAATATTTTAATGTAAGAGCAATCTATTATAACTTAGAATGATTAAAACAAAATTTCTCATCTCACAATACAAAGCAAATCTCTAGATGAATAATCAACATTAAAATTTAATCTAATAATCTCACTAATTTTACAACCTTTACTAACCTAAAGCATTTCAAGGTAAAATAATACGAACTTCGATTTAAGAACAATATAACTATTTATAATAAATTTCAAGTAATTTTAAGATGGATTAAATATGCTAACTACTTAACTTTAACAACATATTAACTAAAAGTACTAAATAATATAACGTCTAACATACAATTGAATGCACTTCATTTTAATAACAATTTATTTAAAACTAAATTCTATTAAAATAAAACATTCTAAATAGTTACATTCAAACAAGTACATACCACTAACTAAATTTAAACTAAAACTAAATAGATTAAAATATACTAATACTAAAACAATTAATATAAGAATAATAACCTAACATAACAAATACTACACTACTACATACTTATCAAAATTTACTAATAAACTAACTAACATATACTAATTTAACCAACCTATGCTAACTTATAACTAAAATAATTAACAATAATCAAAACAAAATAATTAACACAAACCTAAACTAACATATTAAACTAACACTAAAATCTATCATACTAAAATTAATTTAATCTTAAAATTTAAAATTAGCTAACATTAAAATCTAACACCTATACTAACTATAACCTAACTCTATTAAACCCTACCTACTAACCTAGCTCCACGTAGACCCTAAACCCAAAATCTTGGGCAGCCTCCCCATAGGCTGGTGCACTGTCCCAAGGGAAATCTACGTTGCCCAAGGCAGCTCTTCCTTGTAAGATGCGCTCAACACAAACATGGCAAGGGGGAGAAAAAGGTTTGAGATTTAAAAACTTCATCATGCCTACAAACCCTTAATTTCCCAAGGACCCACGTACCCCCAAGTAGCTCAGCATGTGACCCAAGGCCTGCACTTGTCTTGTCATTCTCCCAATAAAATGCACACCTAGCAAGACAAGGAGGGGGGGGGGGGGGGGTACAAGGAATAAACAACTAGGTGAAAAAAAGATATGAAGGGGGAAACTTTAATGTATCCCTTCCAACAATCAAAGAGCCCCAAAAAAATATCTGCCCACTTTATTGACATGGCAGTTTGCATGGGTAAGCACTACACTCCAAGTCAACTCAAGAAGGCTTGTCAAATCGCATAGGGTGAATGAGGTCGAATAGGAGCTAGGGCATAAAGTTTTCTAGGTAGAATATAAGTTATGTTTTTAAATTATGAAGATAGTCTTTAGGATATCTTTTTAATTGCTCAAAACTAGTTTAGATATTATTTAAATTTAGAAATATATTTTATATTTTTATTTTCTTAAAGAATCAATGGAATATTCTCTGTTCAACAAGAGAATAAATTATTCTCCATACAATTTCTAGCATCCTGTAGGTGGGTGTTTTGGAAATTTTATCTTAGGGATGGTATGAAAAGTTAATTTAATCTTCTTTAAGTTGGATCAAAAATTGAAAAGCTAACATATTGCTAATATTATCCCAAGTTAATTCTTAAAGTTTCTTATGGCTTACAAAACTAATAGTGCATCTCTTAAATCTATTAGGTGATTAAGGTAGGATTCGATACAATATTCTATCACATCTAAAATAGATTAAACCAAGGACTAAATTCGTCATTCCATTCACACCTGAACTCATGTAGGAGTATACAGAAATCATACTTTGAGCAATATCCTTCCATCATTTATACAAGGGAGTAGAATTGAATGGATTTAAACATGAAGTTAATGATCATGTCACAACAATGCATGATTAAATTGATTTCCTAAACAAACTTGAATTAAATTATATCAACCATATCCATTATTTTTTTTTTCCTAACATAATTTTCATTTTGAACATATAAGGAAACTTGGAAATTTGCTCAATTAAACCATCATCAAAACATCTTATTCCTGATGTGCATCCATCTATTTTTAAATTACGATTAAATCACAAGACAAGCAATGATACTTAAACACCAATTTTATTGGGAAACCTGATTCAAAGGCTTAGCCGAGAAAGAACCAGGAAGAAAACTCGGCTTCGTTGCCATTACAACAAAGTTTGAAAAAAAAATTACATAGGATATCATTTCCAATTACAACAATTTAATTGAATTTTCTTCATGACCCTCATCAAGGGTTCCATATCAAATTCTACAACACATTTCTATGAACCATGGAGGGAACAAATATCTGATCGGGTGACAACCAAGCATAACCAAGAGACAATCAACCAAGCATAATCATACGTGGTTTACACAATAGGATTCACCATGAATCAAAACTAGGTAAATGTGGATTCTTCTAACCAGGAGAAGTCAAGTGCAACACCAAACAGATGCCCAATCAGGGCTATATACCAAGAACTTCTATTCTTCCATTTCAACATACCATAATCATACCAGGTTTGTACTGACAGGTAGGGGCCCATAACACCCTACCCTTTCTCCCTCTTCTCATCCTGAGAAGAGACTCTACACTGGTTGGAGTCTGACTAAATAGACCTTTCCCAAAATTGGTCACTTCTGACCTCTCCAAGGGTGAGTAATACCAAAACACCCATGCAAGAAAAAAATTCTCAAAATTGCAAACATAAACATGAAAGGAAAACATCCAAAACAACATGATTTTCAAATCTTCCCAACATACCCACAACCATACAAACATTCAAACAACAACAAGGTAGCATAACCATGAAACAAGAATGAAATCTGAACAAGGGAGATGACAATTCCTACCTGTACAAGAGGTAATGGCAAATGAATAAGTTTGAGTAGAGCTTCCCTTTCCTTTCTTCAATCTTCAAGAATTCCTCTCTAAATGTAGAGATTGGGTAACAACCTCCACAAGTCCAAGAAGGGCCTCTAAACAAGCCTCCCACTCAACCACCCAAAAGGATCAATAACTTCTCTCACCCACTTGCAAATTCTAGAAACTCCTAACTCAATCCACACTATGGTTAGACACTAAAAGGAGGTGGGGTAAGACAACTCATGATAACTACATGCAATTGTCGCACAAAGGCAAAAAGGGACTTTTTGAGTGACCTCAAAAGTCAACAAAAGGGGCTTAGGGGTTGGAAAAGACCCCTAACCCATACCCATACCCTTTGGGTATAATTATTCCATGTTTTGAAGCATTAGGAATAGGTTTAGAGCCAAACAAAGGCTAGGAAATAATTAGGACCAACTAACAACTCTAATATGCAGATTAAGCACTAATCTAGATTAGGGATGACTAAACTCGATTAAGAACCCAATTAGCAAACTGACACTAACTTATACCAACTTAGGTCCATGGGTTACACAACTAACCCTAACTATCACGCTAAGGAGCACAAACAATTTACGAGCGTCAAGCAACACTAACAAAACATAGTTACAAACATTAACATTTACTGAACACAGAAATAAAATACATACATCTCACAGTACAATACTTGAATTATGAACAACAAGGTTTCCAAAATTAGCACATAGAGATCAGTTCTGTTCCTTTGTCAATTTTCTCGGCTAAAATATCTGCACACTCATTACACACATCAGTAGTCCCGAAAATCACATGTACATATATACATGTTAGAAATTCACATAAATTGAAACATACATCTATAAATCAGTCAGGTTTTCTCTCAATTCTTAACCATTAAAATCTCTTAATCCAAGTGTTAATCCTACGTTCTACTTAATTCATCAACATACATAAACATAAAACATTAAATGATGGAAATCAAATATTTGAAAATATCATCACACAGCATGAAATAATATAATATGTTCAAGTATCTGATAATGTCTCAACATCTCGAGTCGTGAGTATCAAAATGATAAAATAACAACTAGGGCTACGGGGGGGGGGGGGGTCGGGGCGAGGCCTCACAAAGGAATACATTAATCATATTAATAAGGTAATTATATATTATTTTAACAATTATATATTATATTAATTATCATTAATATTAATAACATTATTATAATATATTATTAATTTAAATAATATTATGTAGTTAAACATATCATCTGATTATTATATTAGAGAATTTAATATTATTATACATTTTTGACATATATCCAATATATGTATATCACATATATTTAATATTATTTATCTTATTTGTTATAATGGATATTTGTATTATCATAATATTTTAATAATAATATTATTATTTTAATATGTTTATGTCTATAATGATACGTTATTATATATATATATATATATATATATATATATATTCAACCTTAATATTATTGTTTTGTTTTTATATTGTCAAATAGATTATAATATATTTGACTTTAATATTATTATTTTTAATTATTATTATTATATAATATGTTATTTTAATATTCATATATCTTTTTAATTTGGGCTCATGACAAGTCCACCCTTCCTTAAATTGCTTGCCCTCAAGAAATTCCTAATTTCCACTCAACTTTAATCTTAAAATCAATTGCCTATTCTTTGACCATTTTACTTTAGATTATTAAAATATAGATTATGCTAACAAAATTGTGAAATACAAATATATGCAATGTATAAACATTAATGCACAAAGACACAAAGTAGACACAAGGTATACACATTAATGCAAGAAGACACGAACTATACACAATGAAGACACATAATACACATGTTATGCAATTTGCTTGATTGTGAAACTGCAACCACCAAGTTATTAATACACATTCATATACTTGTACCAAGGTTAGTACATGTAAATATAATGTCAAAAGAAGCTAACATATTTAATCAAAAATAATTCTTCATTCTTGTCTTGTTGATTATATTGTATGTATACTCCTTATTCCAAATTACATGTGTACATATAGCTAGGTTCTTCAAAAATGGGACTGGAACCTCTATACCATACTTGAGTCCTCACATATTGTGGTGGGGTCACAAAGATCAATAAATCTAAACTCGAAGAGAAGGTTTTTTCTCTCAATTCTTATTTTATTTATTCATCTTTGTATAGCATGTTCTTCTAGTTTGTTTTAATCATTTGATTAATTTTCCGTGTAATATGAATATGTGCAATTGCTTAATCAATACCAACTTGATTTATTTAATATATACTTAAGTTTATTCTTTCATAGCCAAAGTTATAACCAATGATATTAATCTGCTCATTAATATTTATGCATTCTTATTGCATTAGGGTTTTGATGCATTCTTATCACATTAGAGTTTCCAATTAATTAATATGATAGAGTATCGAATATATAAAGACTGCAAAAGACAAATTTTTTCTATTTCCTTGGTTTTAGGTGTATATGAGAAATATGTTAGCAAGTAATACTAATCTATTCAAAAACAAAAGAATTAACTAGCATATAAACCATAACATAAATGAGAGACTAAAGAGAAAACCCCAATTGGAAATGTGAGCCAAATGAATGGACTCTCCCAATAGGATTTAGCTCCTTGCTTGGTAGATGGGTCTAAGGATTGGGATGTATGCTCAAGGTTCCCAGAAAAACTAGCTTCAATGGGGATGGAAAATGGCAAATTGGTAGCTTTGTGAGCTCTCAATTTGGCATCATAAGGGTATGGTTGATGACTTTTGGCTCTCAAAAGGGCATTATAACTTTAGCTCCAAGATTGTGGTGAAATGGCTTGGGAGGGGATTCAATTTATAGGCTAAGGGCTTGAGGGATGGAGGGCTAAGATGGAAGGAAAGATGAAAGCTTAAGGAGGGCTAGGATGCACTCAAAAGGGAGCACATGGATTGTACTTGTTTAGCATCAATTAGGGAGTGACACATGTCACAGGGTGAGTGGATGGAGGAAAGGGGAAGGATGAGTCAACAAAGGCGGCTCAAACGATAATATCTTCATAAAGACCCTTCATTATGGCTTGTAAGAGCTTGTAAGAGTCTTTATGACTTTTGTAAGAGCATTCATTGTTGGGTGGTTGGGATATTTTGGAGAGAGTTGAGATTGTTGACTTTCCTTGGCTTAAGAAAGTCTTAAGCTTTCTTAGGGAATGTGACAACATTAGGGAGTGGATTATGCTTGGGTTTAGGATTAGATTAGGGATGTTAGAGATTTACAAGTGGATGGCATTCATGAGGGTGGGTGAGTTAGTGGCTAAGCTTGGTTAGTATGGGTAGATGGGGTGGATTAGGCTAAAAGGGGGATTTAGGATAGGTTAGGGGTTATTAGATTTGAGGGTTTTATTTATCAAATAGGTTTATTTAATAAATGGGGATTTTGGATTTAGATAGAAGAATAGGATTTAATTGATAAATGATAAGTTATTTGATTTATCAATTAGGACTATAGATGATTAATTAAATTAATCAGCTAGGGGATGGCAAAGTATTAATTAAATAGGAATTTAATTAATGATGCCTTTAGAGATAACTAAATAGGATTACCGAAGCGATGTAATCAAATTTAGGTGTCTACATTTTGCCCCTCTTTGACATAGTGTTGAGACAACACTATTTCAAAGAAGTTCAAATGAAGACGACACGAGGAAGATGTTTTAGCAACAATGTTGCCCCGGTCCCGGATAAGAAGAGGAGAGACTAGACTTAAATGATGCCCCCTCAAGAAGGTGGCAGGGAGAGAAATGAGGCTCGACGAATTCTTGAAAATTAAAAGAAATTTAGATGAGCTAAAATACAAGTTGGCAAAGAGAAGGGGCTGAATTAGCTCAAACTGTCATTACGGGAGGATGATAAAGGGAAATCAGGGGCACAAGAGTAAAGCAAGCTTAAGACTTTCCAGGATTGGGGGGAGGATGGATGATGGGAGCACTATAAAATGAATCCATGGTAGGGAGATGGATGATGGGATGATAGAGATAATGTAGTAGGATTTCAAAGAGTCAGATTGGCAGAAGATGGGTTTCGAAGATCCCTAGGACTAGGATTGTGGATCTCGAAAGATGAGGCTTGGTGGGTTGATTAGATTGGTGGATCCCTAAGACTAGGATTGTATATCCCTAAAGCTAAAGGTGAGGAGTGATTCAAAGAGATACTGATGCATAAGCTGGGGTAGGAGAGACGGATGTTGGATATGGATGGGGGATAATGGAGAGGAAGGAATTCCATTGAAGCTTTTTGAGCGGGGGGATACTTAAAAGAGAAGTACCACCATGTAGTTGAGCACTAGATTTTCTATAGGACTGTTGGTTAATTGCCAAGGTTACCAAGAACATCAAGGCCTTTTCACCAACTATCCAGAGGACTAACGGACTGACTCAAAACAAACACGTAAAGATTGCCCTAGCATCACACATGAATCCTAGAGCAAGCAGCGTGGAAACGACACTGGAGAACCCACAAGTAGAAAAGAAAAACAAACAAAAGACCTGATCAAGACCTTATGCTCTAATTGCCCCATTCATAGCATACCATGATATGGAAGATCATGGCAACCTTGAGGAGGGAACAAGGAGATTGCTTGGAAAAGATACTTCAAGACCCAAAAGGGAAGATCCCAAATCAAAAGAAAGTGAAATTTCAAAAGAGAACCGTTTGCCAATGAGATGGGTAGGACGAGGTACTAACGGACCAAGATCAGACATGAGAAAAGCTATATCCTACAAGGATCTATCGGAGAGCACCTAAGCTGATGGATCTGGATGAGTGATGCATCTGGCAAGCTAAACTAAGAAGGATAACACTTTGGTGACAGGAGATCTAGCTAAAGGATGCATTGGAATAGCTAACCAACGGTTGTGCAATGTGTGCAAGATGCTGATCAAGGAGGAACTTGACATGAAATCTAGATAGATACAATGGTACTAAGCTAAAGAGGATGTACAAGATGACAGACCAAGATATGTTATAAATGTACAAGTTTGTTCATGTTTTGGTTTTTGTGAGATGGAAATGTTTGTGAAGGATGGGATGTCTATAATAGGTGATAGGTGGATAGGTAGATGGTTTACAAAAAGCTTAAGTGAAAATGGGGTTTTGTGTGTGCACATGATAGTATACAAGCTAGGATACAAGATTATTTACAGGCTAGAATATGGTACAAAATTTGGACAAGATTCGGATATACAAGGTATGGTACAAGATTTACAAGGTATAATACAAGCTTTGGTACAAGATTTTGCAAGTTGAGGTACAAGATTTTACAAGCTATACAGGATGTATTTACAAGCTCCATTAGATTTTGGATATTTGGTTGGAACACTAAGGGAACAAGCAAGTGTTTTATGGGATTGTGGGTGAATGGATGAGGGATAGGATAGTGATAGATAATGGATTAGTCTTTAGTACACAAGGTACCTGAATTACCAGGTTTTCACCAAGGGACCTATCCAAGGTGCTTGAATTGCCAAATTTTCACCATTGGACGCTTATTTCTCTTTACTATTTTTTTTAATTTTTATTTTCAAAAGCTAGGTATACCAAGGATCTTCAAGCATAGAACTTCTTGAGATGAATGATTTTAGTAGGATCATTCAAGAGTTCTCCTTCCGGTGTAGATAGCTGATAGGCTCCGAAGCAAAAGGAAGCAGTGACAACATAAGGACCAAGCCATGTAGGTTCAAACTTGCCTTTCTTTTCTCTGTTGTAGTCATCAAGCTGTGCTAGAAGTGCCCCTAGAGCAGTAGGTGTTGCTGATATATACAAAATCAGGGGACAACCAGGAGCTGGTGGAACCAAGATAGGGGGATTGATGAGATACTGCTTGAGATGGTCAAAGCTGCACTGACATAAAGGATCCCACTTGAAGTTCTCATCCTTCTTTAGTAAATGTGAAAATGGTGTACACTTATCTGCAAGCTGGGAGATGAAGTGCCGAACAGATTGGAGCTTTCCTTGAAGAGAGCGAAGCTGTCATAGTGTCTGGGGAGGAGGCATGTCTAAGATAGCCTTGACCTTCTTGGGGTCGATCTCTATACCTCATTTAGAAACTATGAAGCCTAGAAGCTTACCCAATGTGACCCCAAAGACACATTTCTTGGGATTCAGCATGAGATGATATTTGGCTAACCTATCAAAGACTTTCTCTAGGTCAGCAAGATGATTAATGAAGGTATGAGACTTGACCAAGATATCATCCACATAATCTTCCAAAATGCTATGGATGAGATCATAAAAAATGGCTGTCATAGCTCTTTGATAGGTAGCCCCAGCATTCTTTAGGCCAAAAGGCATCATGTTGTAGCAAAAGGTTCCCCAAGGGGTAGTGAATGTTGTCTTATGATGATCCTCTTCTATAATCTTGATTTGATTATACCCAAAAAATCCATCCATGAGGGACAAAATTTCATGTCCAGCTGTAAGATCGATAATCATATCTATGTTGGGCAAGGGAAAATCATCTTTTGGACAAGCTTTGTTAAGATCTCTAAAATCAGTACAGATTATGATGTCACCGGAAGGTTTAGTGATGGGGACCATGTTGGAGATCCACTCTAAGTAGTCGATAGGTCAGATAACCTCAGGAGCTAACATTCTTTCTAATTTAGCTTTGACCAATAATGCCACCTTGGGGTGCATTTTTCTAAGCTTTTGTCTGACGGGCTTGATCTTTGGATCAACTGCAAGATGATGAACTACAAGCTTTGGATCAAGCCCTGGCATGTCCTGATATGACCATGCAAATCGACCAATTTTCTCTCTTAAGACCTCAAAGAGGAGGTCAGCTTGGTCCTGTGATAGGGATGTAGCAATGTGAACAAGCCTAGGGATCACTAAAGAATTGATGATGACTTCCCTAGTATCCTCAATTAGAATAGAAGATATCTCTGGTTGATTATCTTGAGGAAGTAATGCTAAATCCTCATGTTCTTCTTGTGGCTCTAGATTTCCTTACTGAGGGGTTCTCTTCGCTGCCTTAGCTAGTCTCAGATTCACCTTAGTTCTAGTTTTGGGTGTATCGAAACTAGGTTGGGGATTTTCTCCAAAATACCCCTTGGGATCTAGCTTGTAGATATAGGAAGAATCTGGCTTTTTTTTCTTGTGAGGTGTTTTAGCTCCCATGAATCTCAGAAGTGCTTCCTCTGATGTGAACTCATCAATGGGTATTATGCTTGGTTGGTCCCAATCTATGAGTTGTGGATGGGCGCGTGGTAGGTCAATGAGGTGGATGGATAGTTCTTGGAGAACAGAGTCTATGAGGGAGATTTGGTCTAGGATATTGTCATAGGCTCTCTTTTCAACTTCCTTAGGAATGCCTTTGATGTCGAAAAGGTCATGGTGAATGTTCAAAAAAGCGTGACCATTCTCATTGGTGCCTCCAGTTGTGGGTATGCCAAAGCCAAGACCTGACTTCGATTCCCACTTGTGTGCGTCGATGAGGCACTGCATGCCTCTTTCTTCTAGTCCTAGACCACCACATTGATAGTTCCATTTTTCAATGATGAGCTTATGTTCTTGGGGATACTTCTGGCTAAAGTGATCAAGGCATGCTTGATTTCTTTGAGGTGCATCCTTATGTAACCATTTGTTGATATCTGGAGTGAGCTCCTCATGAAGAGGGATTTTCGAGGATAAAAAGGTTGTTGGGCCAAACTATTTGTATCGAGGAGGTGGAATCTCCTTATCTTTGTGATATGTTGGTCTTCCATGGGCATGTGGATCAAGTGGGAGTGCCCCGACAGCAAATGCATCTGACAGACTATACTCTCCATAGCCTTTGTTATTGATCTTCATAGTAGATAAGGTGGAGGCAAGAATGGTTTCTGGGTCATTACAAGTGTGGGATGAGCTGGCGATGGATGTGCCAATATCAATTCCAAGGCAGTGGTTTGTATATGAAGCTTCAACCGCATTGCAGTAGGCAAAGGGTTCTAGATCACCATGGATGGTGACCTCAGTGCCTTGATGCCGAAATTTGATGCACTGATGGTAAGTGGATGGAATGGATTTCATGGCATGAATCCATGGGCGACCAAGGAGGATGTTAAATGGTAGGTTTAGATCAATAACATGGCAAAGTGTTTCTTGAATGATTGGCCCAACCTTGATTGGCAGTAAAATAGTTCCTTCTATGGTTCTTTCCAAGTTGTCATAAGCTTTGATGGTGATAACCTCACTGATGATATCTGCCTCAGTATACCCAGCTTGTTTTATAAATTTTAGGGTGAAAATATTCAAGGCTGATCCATTATCTATCATTACTCTTTTCACGAAAAAGTTGGATACCATGATGGCTATGCGAAGAGGAAGGGTGTGATCTAGCTCGACCATGGGTATGTCAGTGGGTTTGAATGATAGGGCACATGAGGAGGATAGGTGTCCAACAAGATTATGAAAATCAGTAGCATTGATATTAGAAGGGACATGGGATTCTATGAGAGCACTGTCAAGGATGTTCTTGTACATAGGACTAGTGTGAAGAAGGTCTAAAATGGAGATTTGGGCTGGCATGTTCCCAAGGTGTTCCAAGATATTGTACTGGCTTTTTGACGGAGCTGATGGTGTTGGTGAAATTGGTGGGCTTGCGATGTTAAATCAGGCTCTTTGAGTGGTGACTGCACACTCATTGTTTGGTCCTTGGATATTGATAACATTGACAAAAGGCTCTTTCTTGGATATACAACCTATAAGGCTACCATAGTCTATATAGGATGAAGTGTGGTCATTGTTCTTCGCATGCTGTTAGTTTGGCTGACGGTTGTTGGTGTTGTTGTTGTTGGTTTGGATAGGTGCTTTTCCAGGATTTTGATTGTTGTGAGGAGGAAAAGATTTTTGATAGATCTATAAGCCTGTATTGGGAGAGGTTTGGGCACCGACAATGATTTCCTTCTTATCAATGAGGTCCTACACATAGTCTTTCAGTTTCATGCATCTGAGGATAGTGTGACCTTTTACCCTATGAAATTTGTAGTACTCATTATCTTTGTACCATGCAGCTTTAGATTGGCTTGGGTCAATTTGCTAGGTAGGAGGAAATTTGATCAGGGTTTCCTTGACTAATTTCTCAAAAATGACATCCAAAGGTTCACCAAGGGGTGTATAATTTCTAGGTGTAGGTTGGAATCTACGCTTTTGTCCTGCAGCTACATTGATGGCATTAGCTTGATTGCTAGACCCTTGGAAGTTGGGTCTTGGATTGTGGTTTTGATAGCTTTGATTATTCTGTTGTTGGTAGTTGATAGCTTGTTGATTGTTTGGTTGATATGGTGGGTTGGACTGGTTGTGAGAAGGACTGACAATATTAACATGTCTAGTGTCAGTGACACCATCTGTTGCAACATGCTTGTTTTTGTTCCAATATCTAGACTTGTTATTGGAATGTGATTGATTTTGGTTGGCTTCCTTGTAAATCTTGATCACACCATCTTTAATGAGTCCTTGCTCAAGGATCATTCCTTTCTCTTTGATATCTTTGTAGGTCTGCAAAGAGTTCATGGTCATGTGGTGAGCCAAGCTAGGATGGGCATTATCAATAAACATTTTCACCACATGGCGCTCTGGCAAGGTGCAGGATATGTGGGTGGTAAGGGTTTGCCATCTTTGCAGGTATTCAGCAAGGCTTTCTCCACCTTTTTGCTTAGTGTGGACAAGGTCAACTATTGATAGCTCTGTTTGAACAAGATGGGTATATTGGGCTACGAATGCCTCAGATAATTCAGCAAAGCTTTTAATTGTGCCATAGGGGATTTTGTAAAACCATTCAAGAGCTGGTCCAACCAAGCTTTTGGGAAAAAGGTGCAAGAGGAAGACATCATTGTATGCCACGTCCTGGCAGTGCATGTAAAATTCTTTGATATGTGTGATAGGGTCTCCTTTTCCTCTGAATTTGTCAAATTTGGGTACCTCAAAGTGTTTGGGAAATGGTGTCATGGTAATGGCTTTGTCAAATGGGTAAGGACACACATTCTCAAATTTGAATGTCTTCGGATCATTCCCTTCTTGGATGGCTTTCAAAGCTGTCTTCATTTGCTCCCATTCTGAATTGATAGGTGATGGCTGGGGTGCCCCCAATGTAGGAGTGCCTTGAGGTAGGTATGCACTAGATGGGGCCACTGAATATGGATGGCTGTGAGGGATTTGCTGATAGGGATTGTACATTGTTTGGGCAGCTGCATGGTGGATGACGGGTTGTTGAGGGGGAGGTGGTGCATATTGCTACATGTGCTATGAGGCTTGCTATTGATATGGGATTTGAGGTTGGGATTGAGGAACATAAGCTGGCTATGGGATAAATGAATGGCTTTGTGGAGGTAAGGTGTAAGATGGTTGTGAAGCTTGGGGAAAGGATCGGGGGGCTTGTGGGGTTTGACCAAGGTATGTGGGTTGTGCCCCCATTTGGGATGGTACCTGCAAATAATTGGTGGTTGGCTAGATTGGTGGGTTACCTCCTAGAAGTAGCATTGAAAAGTAGTTGGTAATAGGAGGTAATGGATTAGTTGGTGGTGGAGGTGGTGGGAATTGAAAGCTAGGAAATGGAATTGATGGGGTTTGATAGCTTGGTGGCTAGATTTGGAAGCTTGGTAGAGTGGTGATGGGAGCTTGGGTCACTTGAGAGCTGGGCAAAACATTGGTAGTAGCTTGTGGGGTTTGATAGCTTTGTGGAGTGAGGGTAGTAGCTTGTGGATTTGTGGCTAATGGCACTGAGCTCCCAGGACCTAATGGAAATGATGGGATTGTGCTTTGGGCTATGGTGAACAAGATGGGGGTGATGAAAGGTTGATTACTTGGCCCCATGGGCAGCATCCCTATTGTATATTGCTGAGGTTGGCCAAAGATGCTAGCACTAATTTGGGAGATGGGTAGATTTGGAAGGCTAGGTTGGGGAGCAGTAGCAGCAATAGTGAAGGGCATGAATGGTGAGGTGTTTTGGGCAAAGGGGGCTTGGAGCGAAGAGGTATGAACCAAGGATGGAGTGGTGGTGGCTGGGTTGGCTTGCGGCATGGAGATTTCAACTTGGGTGGATGATGGTATGTTTGGGTCTATTGGATCATATGGATTGGCTGGAGGCTCTTCTTTTGCAATATATTGAGGATAATTTGGATCATAAGAGCCTATGGGTGGTGGCAGCTGCCAAAAAAATGGGTGAGATGGATCTGATAATGGAGGGGGTCTTCTAAAGTCAAAGGTTCCTACATTGTCCCTTCAAAAATTAGCCATGATTGTCTCTTTGTTCTTGTCTATAATGGCGTTTATCAATACTACATTTCCTAGTTGGTTCATGAAAGCTTCAATGTCAGTAGATGATGGCATAGCTTTCTCTGGGCTGAAGGATGGCTAAGTGCTCAAGGGTGGTGAGGCTGTTCAATCCAAATGATAAGGCTTCATTGTTTCTTTCTTCTTGGCTAAGCGAGTGACGGGTGGCATGAAAAATGCTTCTAGAGATGAGATGCAACAAATGCTGGTGGATGCAAAAGGGAGGAAGGCTTTTCTATGCAAATGATTTCCTAGGTTGAGGCAAAGCTATATGACAAAACCTAAGGAGGATTAGGTTGGGGATTCTAACTTCAAAGATATGTTGCCAAAGCACAAAAGGTCTGCTTTCCTATGTGCAAGCTTGGTGGTGATTGTGTCAACTTAAAAATAGACTAATGATCCTTTAGGAAGAACAAGATATTGACCACTTGTGGATCCCAACCTTTAGCTCAAGTTGATGAGGGATAACAAGTGACAAAGCTGGATTACCCTAGACAAAGCTCTGTCAAAGGGATAACCTTGGTGAGATTGATGGATTTGGAAGGTTTTAGGAATGGCAAACTTTTGGCAAGGTGACAACAAATTTTGAAGGCTTGGATGTGAAGATTTTTGGATTGCTAGCTAGATGGTTTGGTCCTAAATGAAATGAATGAGCTAATAATGCTTAAGGGGATAACCTAAAATGGCTATCTTTTCTACAAAGATGACTCTAAAGTGAAGCTTATCCAAGAAGATGTGGAGAAACAAGAGGGTCTAATCATAGAAATCATTCCTAGTTGGTAAGGCATAAGCAGGATTAACTCCTGGATTTTGGCTAAATTTGATGGTGCACTCTAACCAGGCCTCTTGAAGGGCTTCATCAGCAGTTTTGTCCTCTGTTTTGTGGAGTTTGGAAATTCGAGGACTTGGTGTTAGTTCTTTTCTCTTGGCTAAAAGTTCTTGGTATGCCTGAGATGGCTTCAGTTTAACTTTGTGGAACTTCTATTTGGGTTTAGGTTGCTCTGACATTAATTCTTGAATCTGCTTGGCTTTGAGAGACCTCGGTTAATTTTCTTCAACTTGTTCAACTTCTGGAATAGGCAGTGACTATGCTAAGTATGCCCTAAGCTAGGATTGACCAAGTTTGGCAAACATGCATTCAATAAGTAAAAGACCAAGCAATAGATAGAAACAACGAGATAGAATTTTTGATTCCTAGAATGTGATACTTGCGCCAAGGAGTGTGTGTGTTCTACAAATGTTTCGATCAGTCACTTCAAACACATTAACATCTTAGATGGTTTTCTACAAGGATGACAGTTGGTGTTAGCTAGGGATTCCTTGATATACCAAAGGTACGTGAGGCCCAAATGCATAGATGAAACCAAAAAGATGTCACACAGCCGAGAGGAGCGGTAACCCACTTCTCGTCTTTCACTTCTCAAGGGTATAAAGTTCCTTGAGGCTTAGCCCGAGTGACAAAAATCTTTCTCCCAAGAGAGGTGTCTTTCGATTCACCTCCCAATTCTTATACTCTGCCGCATCACTAGAGTTGAGGTCGTCCCAAGGGGTGATGAAATCCCCAAGAAGGCCTCCTAAAAAGAAACAAGGTTTTGGATCCTAATCTTATGCACCCAAGATGGCCTCGAAAGACGACAAGGGGATAGAAGACTTGGATGACCTTGGGCTAAAAAACATGCTTGTTCTTTTACCAACTGACTCTTATGTGTGCTGATCTAGACTTTGCAAGCACTCATGTTTAAGAGACAATGTTTAATTCTAACTTGAAGTGCCAACAAAAAAAAATCAAGTGAAGAATGAATACAAGAAGAAGAGTTAGGGTCAACAAAAAAGTAAACCCGCGCACTTGGAGGCCCTCCATGTCAAGTATCGATTAATTTCTTTTTAAAGAATTCAAGAGTTGGTGTAATTTTGTTTTAAAGCCCATACCAAAGATGTGTGAGATTCAATTTTTCAAGCGCACACCCATAGGCCCTCCACGTCAATAGTTGTTCAATTTTAGTGCCCAAACTTGAAGTGTGATCAATTTAATCTAGAGTTTTGATCATTTAAAAATTTTGATAAAGTTAAAAAAAACATTCAAAGACCAAGTGAGTGAGTTAGATTATGGAACATTTAACACCTTTTTCAAGTAGACCCATCCCCATAAATGGTGCTGAGATTGCAACCAATGGTTGAATTGATGGGTGATTAGAAAAGAGGTGAGTCCAAGCAACTACTCAAATTGATTTTTGCAAATTTGTATTTAACTTAACAAAGTTTGTTAAATTTCCAAAAATCAAACTTTACCTAGATTGCATGTGGAAAAGAGATTTGTTTTGTTCAATTTTAGAAGCTCCAAATGAAGTGTTTGATATTGCAATGATAAATTGATCCTTGGCATTCAAGATCGGATTTGTTGTTTTAATATTGCATTCAAGGAAAATTTCATTTTAACCCATGGCATTCAAGAGTGTGTTTTTGAGCAACATTCATTCAATAGAAAATGTGTTTAACCATTCAAGTTCATTCCATGAAAAACCTAAAAAACATGATTAGTCACCCAAAAAGTTGCTCCAACCTACATTAAGTCAAAAAAGAAATTGATTAGTCACCAAAATCTTCAAAAAAAGGAAAACTTAACCATGGGAAAAAAAATTTTAACTTTTTTTGTTGTTTTTCCTATGCGTAAAAATGCTTAAAATGGTCTAAATCCTATGGAACAGTGCAGAAATAAAGATTTTAAAGCAAAAGTGCAATAGTGATAGGCAAAGATGACATTTCATCAAGCGCAGAAGCTAGACTACAAAGGCGCTAATCTACGCAGACGATAGAGGAAGAGGCGAAGACGACAGATTAAGTTGGCGGTGACGGAGATGACAGTTTGTTTGCTGGCGACAACGGAGATAATAGTTTGATTGATGGTAGCAGCGAAGATGACAGAGTGGATTTTGAATAAGAAAATGGCCAGTGGAAATGATGATTAGAGGCAGAGACGATGATGAAAGCTAGGCGGAGACGTTGAAACGTAGAGACGCTGATCTGCACAGATGACAGAATTCACTTCGGAGATGACAATTTCAGATTCGAAGATGACAGTCAACCAGTCGGAGACGAAACTGCACAGAATTTGGTTTAAAACATGCGGATTTTCTTCAGAAAAATTTTGAAATTTGATTTTTGAAGCTTCATTTTTTCTCCCTAATGCTTCCTTTAACTTGCAAGAACAAGATTAAACCCTACAACTCACTCAAATGACAAGAAACATTAGATTATTAGCAAAAAATAACATATAGATAGAAATAGAGGATTAAATGACCCATAGTGGGGTCCCACCGGGTGTGCCAAAATGTATATGAAAAATATGTTAGCAAGTAATACTAATCTATTAAAAAATAGAAGCATTAACTAGCATATAAATCATAACATAAATGAGAGACTAAAGAGCAAACCCCAATTGGAAATGTGAGCCAAATGAATGGACTCTCCCAATAGGATTTAGCTCCTTACTTGGTAGATGCATCTAAGGATTGGGATGTATGCTCAAGGTTCCCAAAAAAACTAGCTTCAATGGGGATGGAAAATGGCAAATTGGTAGCTTTGTGAGCTCTCAATTTGGCATCATAAGGGTATGGTTAACTTTAGCTCCAAGATTGTGATGAAATGGCTTGGGAGAGGATTCAATTTATAGGCTAAGGGCTTGAGGGATGGAGGGCTAAGATGGAAGGAAAGATGAAAGCTTAAGGAGGGCTAGGATGCACTCAAAAGGGAGCACATGGATTGTGCTTGTTTAGCATCAATCAAGGAGTGACACATGTCACAGGGTGAGTGGATGGAGGAAAGGGGAAGGTTGAGTCAACAAAGGAGGCTCAAAGGATAATATCTTCATAAAGACCCTTCATTATGGCTTGTAAGAGCTTGTAAGAGTCTTTATGGCTTTTGTAAGAGCATTCATTGTTAAGTGGTTGGGATATTTTGGAGAGAGTTGAGATTGTTGACTTTCCTTGGCTTAAGAAAGTCTTAAGCTTGCTTAGGGAATGTGACAACATTAGGGGGTGGATAAGGCTTGGGTTTAGGATTAGATTAGGGATGTTAGAGATTTACAAGTGGATGGCATTCATGAGGGTGGGTGAGTTAGTGGCTAAGCTTGGTTAGTATGGGTGGATGGGGTGGATTAGGCTAAAAGGGAGATTTAGGATAGGTTAGGGGTTATTAGATTTGAGGGTTTTATTTATCAAATAGGTTTATTTAACAAATGGGGATTTTGGATTTAGATAGAAGAATAGGATTTAATTGATAAATGATAAGTTATTCTATTTATCAATTAGGATTATAGATGATTAACTAAATTAATCAGCTAGGGGATGGCAAAGGATTAATTAAATAGGAATTTAATTAATGATGCCTTTAGAGATAACTAAATAGGATTACCAAAGTGATGTAATCAAATTTAGGTATCTACATTAGGTTAACATGAAGAGTTATCAATTTAAGAACATTGGTACCTTACTATATTTCATGTCTCATTTTGAAATTACAATAGTCTTAATAAGCTATATAATCTAGAATAATAAATTTTTGTAAATGAATATGAAGATTTTTAATTGTATAATCTCTTTAAACAATGAGACTTCCTACCCAATTGTATGGATATTTTATTCCTTTTTTGTGGCATGTAAGTATCATCTCCTTATGAGCTTAAGTTTCTATAAGGATAAGTTTGTTTTAAGACTACGTAGTCCAACTATATCCAAAAGATTGGTGGGAAAATTCCATCCATATCCCTATTAAATCTACTCTGGAAAGCTCCAAGTTCTCATTAAATCTACTTTGTAAATCTCCTCCTCAACCTAAGAGTTTTGATTTCTTTCCAGGATGTAATATGCATTGTGCCATTTATAATCTTCGGCTGGTTTGGAATTTCTTTTTGTTCATTGGATCATAGGATATCAATCATTGATCAATAAATGACGTAACTGTCCAAAATTAGTCCTGTGCTGGATGAACATTTACATCACAGTGCCCAAAAATAAATCAAGACCATTAGATCAAAGAGGAAATTAATGGTGACAAATGAAGATTTGTGATATGTCCCAATAATTATAGATTTTAGGTTTTTAAGCTCTAATAAAGGATATTTTAACATGGTGACCTAAATCTATCTAAAAATTTAATAAAATAGTATTTTTGGTTGTTTAACCAATGTTGAATTTTTTTTTTATAACGATATGATGATTTAGTTCTCCTCATTGCTTATTCTATTTGTGAAAGATTGAAGCCATAACTTAAATTATTGCTGTCTTGTGAAATTCTAACACTTAAAATCTATATTAATTTTTTATTATTATCTACTGAACCCTTGATCACTTGTACTGGTCGCCATCAGAAACTAGTAAGACTCTAAGACTATCTTAGACCACATTCTGTGCGCTCCTCCCATTCCTGCTCCAACAGATCACCTTAAAAGGTCACCTACATAACCATGACACCTTTACATGAGGAACTACTTGGCATTTTAAGTTGTTCAACTGCATATTATTTAGTTGTTCTCTTTTAGGTACTGGACTTAATAAATGTCTAGTTTCTACAAGTTTTTGATTTCAGTTCCTTTGTTTCCTTCCTATGTTCACATTGCAACTAATAGAAACTCCACCTAAGCAAAAGCTTAGAAATTCATTTAATCCCAAACAATATTGTTACATTTGTTAAAGATTTAGAAGCTGCATGGGAGACCATTCATACATGCGATT